>VXBI01007761.1:622854-686013 GCA_013397375.1 Toxostoma redivivum | reverse complement strand
AAAAAAAAAAAAAGTGAAGCACTTTGTTTGAATTCCATAATACTTCCCTTTTAAATCAAAACCAGGGTTTGGGCAGAGTGTAGCATTTCAACAGGCTTTAACAAAACCATTTATCTCTCAGAGATACTTCACCCACCAGTCAGCCTACCAGCTACATACTGGATTCACACCTCTTACAGTTGCTTAAGGATCTGTGGTTAGTTCTGGGATGTAAATCCCTTCTCTTTAGCCTTCTAGAGTAAACCTTGGATACTGTGTGTACAGGAAGAAATAAGATGTGATCTAACTTGCAGGTTACAGCAAAACTTTAAAACTTTAAAAACAATGAGAAAACACCAGAATGAAACCACCCTGTTAAAAGGCCTGGATGTACCAGTTTTTCACTGGGCAACTGTTCTTACATAAGATAGCTGGCTTTAAAAGGTAAATTTGTGTCAAGTAATACATCAAACCTCCCCAGCTCCCATGAAGTTACTTAAGGGGTCAGCTCCTTTATTATGTGAAATTCATTACAGGACAGAACAAAACCACAACCTTCTCTAAAAGAAAGCAGGGAAAGCAAGCTTTTCTGTCCTCTTTTAAGGAGTTGCAGCAGTTGCAACCTGTTTATCTAGAGCATAGACCCCGGGGAAAGATCGGGCCCACCTCTGAGGTTAGAAGTGTGGAATAAGCTTACTGTCTCCATGACCTTTCCCATGCCACTGTGAAAACAAGGTCATTTACCTCCTTAGTAAGCTCACTGTTTTCATAAATGTGCCTGATCTCTTCACTGCTGTAGTCTGTGGATGTCTCTGCACTGGTGGAACTGTAGGACGTGAGCTGCGGGTATCTCCGGTAATAATGGCTGTAGCCAGTCGTGTCACTTTCATACATGGGGTTGTATTTAACTGCATTCTCAATGGACGAGAGGCTGTCACCCTGCCTGGGGAGCAATAAACACACTGTGAGCTTCTCTGCAGCCTGGAAGGGCAGCAGATACACTAAGGAAGCCTGGCATTTGGAGGTGTCTGTACATCCTGTTGCTTGCAAACTGTGTGATATAAGACTTATGACAGGATTATCCTTATTGTAGCAGACGTGTTTTAAAATATTAGATGGTGTCACCTACCCCTGGGAGTCCCCAGTATCACTCTTTGTGTACTGGTCTCGAAGGGTCCTGGCCAAGAAGAAGATGACAGCAGATGCCACAAGAAGGAATCCTGCCACAGAAGCAATTGCAATACCCACCACCAGTGGCTCAGACACGTATTCCTCACAGTGCTCCCCTCTGTACCACCAGTTCTCTCCCACACGGCACCTGCCACAAAGAACCACAGGGAAATTACACACCAGCAAAAGCTTTGGTTAAGGTATTTAAGTTCCTGTAAGGATGTGCCCTCAGTTAAGTCACTGCAACAAATATCTTTGCATTGTCCAATCACCAATTTTCTTTATTATTGTTATTATTATGGACATAAGTTTTGGTAGATAATCATACAACAGTTTGAGTTGAAAGAGACCTTTAAAGGTCATCTAGTCCCCTGCAATGAGCAGGGACATCTTCAACTAGATCAGATTGCTCAGAGCCACATCTAATCCAGGGGTGAGGCATCTACCATCCCTCTGGACAACCAGTTCCAGTGTTTCACCACACTGTAAAAAACTTCTTCCTTGTATCTAATCTGAATGTACCTTCTTTTAGTTTATAACCACTATGCCTTGTTCTATCCCAACAGTTCCTGCAAAGAGTTTGTCCTCACCTTTCTTATAAGCCCCCTCTAAGTGTTGAAAGGCCACAAAAAAGGTCTCCCAGGAGTCTTCTTTTCTGAATGAACTACCCTAATCATAGAATTGAAAGAAGGTAGGTGAAATGGCAAAAGGGTAATGCATTTGTGGTGGAAAATACCTGTGCTTAATGAAATTTACAGTACCCTCTGAGGTGTTAAAACTGGAAGGTGTTTAGACAGAGGAAAAACTGCTTTGATTGAGCCTTGCATGTGACGTATCAACTGCAAAAGTAGAAAGCAGTTATCTTCATCATCTTGAAATGCAAATGCTAATGCAAGTGTGTTAGCTGAGTAGAATGTTCCTAGTATTGTGACCTTCACAATGGCTAAATAGATACATAAAATAAACAAGTTACTTGAGTCCAAAATTGTATCTCTGGAATGATTGCCCAAAACAGTATTCAGCATTTCTGCTGTAATGGTGTTCTGAACATAGAAACTATAATGTTGTTATTATTGACTTTAAATACATCAGTAAAAATAATATATTTGCATTCTATGAGTTTAGGATTTTTTTCCATAAAAACTCAAAGTATTGTAATCTATTATGACCATGCACAGCAATGAAACCTATTAATAAGAAACATCAGCAACTTAATTTTTCCCACATAATGATCTGAAACAGTTTATGAAAGTAGTAAAGCAATACTTCAATTTTTTCAAAAAGGTTTTAATAAATACTGTCTGTGACATGCATGGTTTCAGATACTTACCTTCTGATTAACACTATCACACAAATGTTTAAATGTATAATTCATCCTTGATAGTATACAGTTTTAAAAGTATTTTTTTTTCTTCTGTTAACTGTTAGAAGTCTAAGATTGACTTTAGAGAAGTTCTAGGTAAACTTTAAAAAGAAAATCACATGAAATAACAGAAATAACTACTAGTAGTAATACTCATCTTTGTGGTAGTTTTCCTAAATTTTGTTGATAGGTACATTCTATTTTTAAAAATAGACTGTTAAATTGTTTGAAAAGTAAAAAGTACAGGGCCATGTCAAGGGCATCACCAATTTGTCTGTATCTTGCACAAAGTCTTTTTTGATTACTTGCAAAATACAGCAATCCTGTTCAGATGCATCTGTATTTTTTTTTTAAAGCGAATATCTTGAGCCTGTTCCTTCATCCTTTTATGAACCCACATGATTTTTCCCAAATGCACAGTGATTTACTTTTATGCTTTTTTCCAGACCAAAAGCACTATATTTTATGTATTTATGCACTATCAATGGGATGTTAAGGTATAAATTTCTGTTATGGAATTAACTGTCATAGGTGACATGACACTATCAAACACTTTGCTACTTGAGAAAACCTCTGGAGGTACATTCTGTCCCCAAAGGTCAATAAAAGTGATTTGAACAACTGAGTGTCTTCCATTACATCTGTTATTCTTAGATAGTTTTATTTTCTGATGTTTCTATTCTATTAATTTGTTACTGTCTCATTTATGATATACACATAGGAAAACTAATGTTAACACTGGGACTTGCACTGAGCAGCATAACATGAATTATAATCACAATCCACTCACTTGTTACACAATACTGTACAGAATTTTGGACAAATCTTATAGAATACTACAACAGAGGAGATGATAGGAGTTTTCATCCAGGAAGCACAACTTCCGACAGCAGGGTGACCTACCTACAGATGGCCCCTTGCCCAGGGCTTATGTCACACTTGCCATCGTTCAGGCAGAAGTTTGGCTGCAGATCACAGATGCTGTTGCATGGCAGCCCATCGATGCTGAGGTAGCCAGGATTGCAGACACACTCAGCTTCCCCACTCCAGCGATTCACTAAGCACTCAGAGAACTCGTTGCAGGCCTGGAACTTGCAGGGATCTGCTTGCTCACCTGGCAATACACAGAGCAAAAGCTATTAATGAAAAGGGAGAACCTTAACTGAGACAAGATACTGGCTGCTCTCTTCTCTAATGCTCTCTTGTTAATCCACAAAAATTCAGTGTGCATCTTTCCTGAGAAACAAAAGGTTCTGCTAAGGTGAACAAGCAGTAGCAAATATTCCTCTGTCCACACATGCCAGTGGCATGGCTAAAGCCACCCAACAAACAGTCAAAAAAGCAAGTATGAAGTGGTCTTTTTCATACTGGAACAGAGAGTACCTTGTATTTTCTCTGTCTGCTGGAACTCTGTTTTACAAATGAGTAAACCACGGGGGATCTCCAGTATTTCTTGCTATGGAAAGCCTAGGCAGCATATGGGGAAGGGCAGTGGGATGTGTGGGGATTTGCCTTTTTGCCTTCAAGGAACACAAGCTTGAAGTATTCAAGATATCTCACTTGTATTGGCTTAAGAAGCTGGCATACAGCTAAAAAAATCATATTGGAACATTTGTCATGCTAATTAGAACAGCTACCACATGCCAACAGGTCAGCACTCTTATTTTTCTCTAGCCTTAAAACAAGAGATATTTCTGAGTTGCTTATATGGTAAACTACTGGCTAATTTGGACAGGGGAAAAAACCAAAACAACCTTCTCCCTGTACCAGAGGAGTGAAGCAAGAGGGCATGTCACTTCTTAGTGCAACCAAGATCTTAACCCAAGCATGAGGCAGGAACTTTACCTGTGCAGATGCCCACCTGGCAGGTAAACTGCCTACCACCTGTGGGAATAACCATGTGGAATAAGTTCAAACCACACATGAAAGTAAGCACAGGAGAGATGGGCACCACTGTTCTCCCTGAGCCATCTGCTCCCCTACTCCTCAGGTCAAATACAGGGGCATTATACAGAGTATTCAATGAGTTAATTTTTCTCCATAATTTGTGCTTTTTTACACTATGAAAGACTGTCTTTCTAAAGTCCAGCCTGTGAAAAGCAGTGGGAAGCCTCTGAGCTGTTGGGATCCTTAGCACTTGAACCAGAAATTTTTCTGGATCCCCTGCTTTAAGCTACATTTCCCTGCTGTCCTTACCTGATTCCACATCCAGGGAGTATTTATCAATGGCCAGGTTCATGGTGTGATATGCAGTGTTGCAGAAATCTTCCAGGATCATGTACACAGCGTTGGTGACATTCCGAGGCACAGGTTTGGCAAATTTCATTCGACTGTTCACCACAATGCTGCCATTTCTGAAGTTCAGGATTTCCAGATTCTGGAATCCTGTCAGATTTGACTGAAGGTAGGGCACCAGCTGCAACACAGGGGATATGAAAGAAAAACTGAATCTTTGAGTCTCTCTACTCCAGCCAGTTGCACTGTTATTGCAGCAGACCATTAGAGTCTGAATGATTTTATCCAAATCCTACATCAAGGGCATTAACCTTTACCCAGCTGAGGTTTATGCTGGTAGCCTGCCAGGAGCCTGAGTACTTCAAGCAGTTCTTAAAAGAATAGCAATTGGCAAGGAGTTTCTAAAAATCTACTAATCAGAAACACAGTTCTCAAGACACATGTTGTGTTGTCCCTTGATCTAAGTACCTGGAACACGTGCCATTTCACAGGGTTTTTCCTTCAAGCATGTACCCTTTCCCTCTCTCTGCTTTGCTCCCTTCATTTCTCACAACAGAGACTGAAACAGTTTGTTTCAGTCAGAAGAGGGGAAATTCCCAGTCAATTTTTCAGTTATTGCTGTGTAACTCCTGTGAGGCTTTCCAAGTCATCAGCCAGGTTAGGAACAGCTTAGTTCCCTGAACTGCCTCTTACTTAAGACAGGTTGAATGTGTTGCAGAAAAGTTACCTGCTCACAGTCCCAGATTTTCTTGCATCTTCCTCCCTCTACACTAAATACAGAGCACTCTGGAAGCAAGTAGGAGGAGTGTAGTAGTGACTGCAGTGACACTGCTATATCTATTGACACCAGCAGAGTAGCTAGTCCATGGTGCTAAGTAGCTCTCCTTTAGACTATTATCTGAATAAAAGATAAACAGCATCCCACCACCCATTTCCAGATAGAATTTTCCCCACAAAGGGACACAAATCTTATTGTAAACACCAGTTTTGATTTGCTGTCTGTGAAAGAGAGATGACTAAATATAATTTACCCACAGTCTTTGTCTATCTGGTAATGGACATTTAGCACAAAAGTGGCTCTTACCAGTTCCAAGAATCTCTGCTCCAAGGCTTTGTATTCAGGGGAGTTTTTGTTAAACAGGTCCTCTGAAAACATCATGTTGGTAACCCGAAGACTGAAGAACACAACTAGGGCTCGGGATGGGACAGTACTGCTGTAGTGAGTTTCATGTGTGGCCCAAGCCACACTGGCCATCTCTGTGGACTGGACACGAGTTGTTAGCTCCATGTAGCTTTCAGTCATCCTCCTTCCCTCCTCAGTCCACTCAGGAGAAAAGTGGACAGTGCTAACACGACCCAGGTCTGCTGAAGCATCCAGGACTCTTGTTGTTTCATCTCCCAGCTTTGTTGAGGTAGCCACAGACAACGATGGTGTGGATCCCACAGGAGGGGGATGGGACAGAAGCTCAACGGTGCTTGTTGCCTTTGTTTGATGATCCATAACAGTGCTGAAGCTCATGGAAGTACGTGTGTCATGGTCTGCACCATCCTGTCCAGCAAAGCCCTCTGGGATGGTGGTGTGACCTGCAGAAGGAACTGCAGCTGAACCTTGAGTACCCACTGGCATTGCTGGTTGCACTGTCTGATCTAAGGAGGTTTCTAGTGCCCTGTCAGTTGGCCAAACATCAGCTGGCTCCTTCACTGCTGATCCAGGAGTGTCTTGGTCTGCCAGTGATGCATCTAGGGCTTGCTCCTCTTCTGTGGAAGCATCAGACTTTACCACGGAGGGATCTGCAGTCAAAATAGCTTCTAAAGAGATTGTGTCCAAGTGTCCTATTGTAGCAGCTTCCATTACATCCTGCTGCTTCACAGTCAATAGTTCTTCTACCACTGCCCTGTCTTCACTTTGGTGTTCAACTACTTCAGGGATTATGTTCTGGCCTACACTAGACTCCTCAAGCTGCTCCATGCTGACAGTCCCTGTAGATGTATGGAGACTATCTTCCACAGACAGATCTGTATATGGTGGTGAGACAGGGGCCTCTCCAGTTGGCATGACAAAAGAAGAATCATACATGCCCAGTGTTTCTGTCTGTGAAGATGGTTTCACAGACGATGGCTCTTCTGTCTGTAACAGAGGTACTTGCGGAGTTGTAGTCTCTGGAAAGACAAATATTTCAGACTCATCAAGGAAATCTTTTATATTGACTTTCCCTTCATTCTCATCTTTGGAAAGATCATAATCTAATTTATTCCCAGAGTTAAGAATATAGTCTAAAATCATGCCTTCAGGAATATCCTCATTTTTGATTAACAAAGACTCATTGTCATCTTCAAGCCAGCTATCAGGACCAGGGTAGAAAACTGGTTCCAAGGTTGCTTCTTCCCAAGGCCAGATACTTGATTCCATTTCTTTTCCTGAACCATCAAAAGCTGAACCAGACCCATCATCATATATAACTCTATCTCCAAGAAATACATCAGTTTCGTCTTCCATAGGGGGCACGTCTAAGGGAAAAGGAATTTCTTCCAGAGAGTCTGCACTGTCACTGCCCTCAGGACTACCTTGGATTACTTCTTCCTTCTCTTTGATATCAGTCTCTACAACTGATGAAGAGGCCACTGTTGGTGCAGAAAGCAGAGGAACTCCATAGTCATTGGTAGATGGAGATTCTTCAGGCACAAGGTGAGAAGGACTTAAAGGCAAAAGTTCTTCAGATAGTCCAGTATCTTCAAAATTAAAAATAAAACCAAATTGACAATTAGATGTTGTTTATGATAAAAAGTGTCAAATTTCATTAATTTTATTATCTGTAGATCTGTGTTCCACATTTTCCATAATATATCCTGGCCTCTGTATGCCAAAGTCATAAGGACCCCTGTTAACCTCTCCCGCTTTCCAGTTAGATATTCTACAGGCCAAGTCAAGACATACAAAATTACTTCTATGCTATTTAACAAGGGCCATGTACATATCATTTCCAGAAGAGAGAAACAGGCCTTATTAGCTGTTACAAAGGTTTTACCTTGGTATATAGTTCTTGGATACATGCACACACAAAAGGTAAAAACTGGCAGGAAAAGATACCTAATTTTTAGACCTTTTTGAAAACTCATTTCGGTGAGTATCAGGAAACACTGGTATCCAAATTTAAGCTTCAGTCAATGGCACTAACTTACCATCTAAAGAACTGGGAGCTGAAAGCCATTCCAGAGAGTCCACAGAATCATGCTCTAACACTGGTACAGTGACTAAATGAGAAGTCTCTAAATTCAGCCCATCAGGCAAAGAAGTGACATCAACCTCTGAGGAAAGTGGAGCTTCAGGTGCCAAACCAGCCTCATAGTCAATGTTCTCTGGTCTTGGCTGGATTTCATTGTCACTGGGCTGCTCACTGTCTGAGGTGGAAGCTGGTTTGGTGTAATCAAAGGGCAAGGCATTGCTGACAGTTGACTCATCTGCAGAAGGACGTTCAGCTAAAAAGGTGCTGTCCTGGAACATAAAGCCACTATTAATATTTCCACTATTACAGGGGAAACACTGATTGTCTGCACTGAGCTGAGCACACAGAAGGGGTTAAGAGCAGGCAGTGGCCAAGTCTCAGACTACTGCCTCTGAGGGAGCAATGCACAGCAGCAGGAGAAGTGGCAAATATACATCCTTGCTAGTCTTTTCTAATATGTATGTAAAATACACATCCTTCTGAAAATGTCATGTCCAGTCATGTCCTTCAAAAAGGGAAAGGAGCCATTCAGATTGTTTGGAGTGCAGCACCCCTAAGAGTATTAAGAGATTTACAATCTATATCCAACCCCATCTCCTTTCTTATGCTGAAAAAATGATCAGTCCATCTCCAACTAAATCAAAAATAAATGTTGTCTGCCTTCCTAAAGCATGATGAGATTCTAACAGCTATTATTCATCAGTCATATGACCAATACAGTAATTCTAATATTCCATTTACATCCAGATACATAAAACAGTGTAGAAAGTGAACTTTGATGGATGCATACTCAGTCATCATTTATTCATATCTTTTAGTTTGTGGGTATGAGAACAAAGACAAGAATGTAATGAAGAGAATTTAGAACCTGGAATAATTTAGTCTCAAAGCCAAGATACCTGTGCAGGAAAAAAAAATCTATTAGCAGGAATGATGAACAACAAAGTGCATGCAGAAAATTTGTGAATTAAAAATAATTGGTTGTTACATCTCCAATTTCCACACTGTTTACTTACTATTCTATGTCCCAATCATTAGTTGGTTTATAGTTAAAGTAGTTAGCATATTTCATCTTTGAATATTAATCTCCTACTCTGGTGTCTGATGAGATAATTATACTGGAAAAAGCCAATAAAGATATGAAGTTATTTGGTCAAGGCTATGAAAGCAAGCTGATAGCCTAAAACTCAGGAATTAGTACTTTACATGGACACCTGCCCACATATAAATGCTGTGCAGCAGTGGGATATAGACCAAAAACCCTATAGGGTATGAAAAACTGGCAAGCAATTTCAAGAAGCAGCAATTTACTAAGGGCTAACAAACTGCCCAATGATGACAAGTTAAGTATGCAGCAAACACAGGTTTCTGTAATAGGTATTACAGTTCAAAACCACTGCAATCATTTCTGTTGCTTGACCAGCACGGATTACAGGAGGAATCCAAATACTTTTCAATTTGAAATTTTACTCCCAGTTGAAATGTGGGTGAACTAAATTTTCAGCTTGATTCAAGCTTGACTGCATTTGAATGCTTTGGAAACAGGCCAGTTAAGGGGTTTTTTTCCTAAAATTCCTGTTTGCATATATTGATCACATTTAAAAATGCCAGTTGTTATGCCACCGCAGTCTCATCAAATTTTGAAATTTATATTGTATCAATCAGTTGAAAAGTATATATACAACATAGAGACGTATGCTCCAGCAATTTTATTTTTGGCAAGACTAACAACTATAAATAAAGCTGTAAAAAGAGTTGCTGTACAAAATTCGAAATAAATTACACATATAAATTCCATAAAGAATGAATTAGGACTACCAGAAATCACTCCTCGATACATTTATTTAATGTAAGCATTCAGTTGCCAGGGATTGCACTTCATCATTTATTTGGATGTGGATAAATGTTCCCATGGCAACTAACATTATTCAAAGATTCTTGTTACATGGCAATATATTAACAACTTTAATATCATATTGGCTAGTTCTGGTTTTCAACAATGTAAAAGGATTACAAATATGATAGATGGCTGTAAACACAGAACCCCTATCCCTGATTTTTCATTTTCTGCTGCCAGAAAGGCATTGTATTCCTCAACTCAGAGCATTTTACCTGTCACAACTCAACATAAACAACAAGAAAACATGGATTTCAAAAACTAGACCTGATTTTTGCTTTACTTTTGAAGAGAGCTGCAAAACTCAGAAGAATTAGTTGCATCATCTACTAGCAAATGGATGGTGAAATCATGACAGTCCCATGTTATATCAAAATATTGGTATGCTAATACAAACCCAGCTAATTCTTAAATCATCTAGGGAAAACTGTAGCAAAATTCTTTTCCATAGGTAACAGTTCTACTTGAAAGCATCTACTTGAATCATAAAGGTTCAACATTGTGGAAATGATTGATCAATTGTGTACTGTTTAGACACATTTAGGATTTTCTTATATTTATCTGAAGCTACCTTGCAAATTACCTATGTATTGCAGATTGTATACAGCTGGTTTGGGGATATACTTGATACTTTTTACATAATCAGAGTTTTTGACTGAAGGCAGAGAAGTCTTTATTCACAGTTCATGATTAGAAAAATATAACTTCCACAATTTTTGTCATAATAATATTCCCAAAAACTGGTTTAAAATTTAATGTTGCAAAGGTACCACTACTCTAAAATATCTTCCTGCCTGGATATCTGTCAGAGTACAGAATGGCAGAATTCTTTGTCTTACTAAAATAAGCATCTACATTTTAGACTAGTTAGATGTCTCCATCCAGATGCCTCTGGTAAAGAGAAAGCCCTTTTCTGAAAGTTAACTTAAATTCATGTTTATTGACACCATGTTGAATCCATTATGGCAAATCCACGTTAATTTGTATCAAAAATTAGTTTTTAAAACTCAGTGAAAACTGTCATGAAATTAGAGACATTATACCTATGTCCATTCTAACAATATTTCCATTCTGTGAAAACAAATTTTGCTTACTTTAAAATTTCAGAAGTTGGCTAAAATCAAATGTGTTTGTGTTCATTACGTTATCTCATGATTGACTGAGTGAGAACCTACCATCCAGCAGTGGACCTGGATTTTAGGACATGATCTGAGCTCATTTCTTGTTGAAAGCACATCTGTGTTACAGAACAGACTGGAGAGCAGAAACCAAGTGCCCAGACAATGATTCAGCACTCAGAAGATCTCTCTATTGGCAGAACTGACTGACTTGATCTCAGCATTGCTGGCACCTAACTCAGTATCTTTGCATAAAGTCCCTTTGTACAGACATGGTCAGGGATACCAAGTCTCCTGTCCAACATGGAACTCTAGTCTGTGTCTTGGATTATTCCAGAGGCAGTCAGAGGAGACAATTACCATTTCAAGAGACAAAAAAATAAACCAGTGCCAGTTATTTTTCTCTGCTGGTATTAGGAGGATGGACATAATTTTAAAACCAAATTGAGAACTTTCTTTGAAAGAAATACAGTAACAAAAGGTCCTTATGAAACTTAGTGTTTTATCTCTTCTAGTGGTTAATCTTCTAGGATTAACATCTATCTCTTCTTTCCAAAGAAAGGTAGTATCATGGAAGAAAGAATTACATCTTGAGAGACATTTACAATCAAAATAAGATAGATGATCGCAGAAAACTGTTGGGCAGGAGACACCAGCATTATCACATGAGAGATTTCACCAGTTTTTACTCCAGTATAGGGTGAACCTTCATTAGTACTTATTCTGCATGAACAACAGGTTAGAGAAGCTCTGGGTGTTGGCTACAATTTATGAACTAAGTTGTTCAAAGGTGTGCAAAGGCCACTGCTCAGAACCATACTCACATCAAACTCTGGGCGCTCCAGCACAACTGGATGCTCAGTAATCCAGGATGGGTCTTCTGATGTGGGGTGCAGTATTTCCTTCACTGTGGAAATAGAAACACTTGGGATCTAAAGGCTGCAGTAACACCGTGAGCAAGTTGTGTTGGAAGACTGACTGAAAAACCATCTTTGATTTCAGATTTTTTAAGTAAAATCTTCTCAAAAAGTTTGCCAGAATGATTTTGTTTCTGGAAATGCCTCCAAATCACTGACAGGAAGTGGAGGGGAAAGATGAGAACAAAGGGGTGACAGCATTCTTTTGTCATCTCTAGCAGGATTGTTCAATATTCAACAATAATTTGGGTATTTGCTTTGTGCTGCCTAAGGCAAACACAGAGCTGTTAAGTTGAAGGTCACCCTGATGCAATGTGCACAATGTGAACCACATTTCCCCCCTTTACTCCTATTAATTTTGGAAAGTATAACTGAAACTGCACACCACAAACCTCAGTTTCAAAATAAAAATTAAAATAAAATGGGGGGCTAGACTAATGGATCAAGAATAGGATGCTACTGCTAATGACTTGGCCTGATTAAGATCTGAGCAAAACAGGCTATAACATAGTTGATTTTGTTCTGTTTAATTTTTCAGAGGACAGCTGAATAATTCACCCATCTGAGATTTATTTTATAAGATGTCAGATGTGTGGCACACCAATGCATCATAATCAATACCCACCATTAGTAAGCTGAAGAGAGCTCGGGTCTAAAGAGATGGAAACATTTTCAATCAGAGCATTTTTCTGCAGGATCTCGGCAATATAATCTCGGAAATCACTGATGGTGTACACAACTGTTGGATTATCCTCTATGCCCATGAAGGAGTTGTCCTCCACCTTGTTTGAATGAAGGTTAATCAGGTCCCAGGTGGCATTGCTGATGGCTTTTCCATCAAATGTGACAGCATAGTGAACTTCCACCCCACTTCAGTCATACAAAGAGAAAGTACACAGATGAGAAATGCCAGGTTTTCCTAAGCAAGCAAATACTATATTTTTTTACAGGGGCCCACATCAATACCGTTTTTGATATAAAAACATATGGCTTTAAAGGATGAATAAAAACTACTTGATTCTTTTCATTAAGTTCTCAAGGGAAATGCTACCCAAAACTGACATCTGGCCTGGTCCCAGTCCTGTATTTCTACTAGTGAAAACCAAAACACTGGCTTTCTGCAAGCATTATTAGTGGGTCCACCAGCATGCAGTGGTGAGAGTGGTGATTTTAAGGACACACCAATAATAGGAACCGCTCTGAGGTGTGAAAATAGGAAGAAAAAACAGTTTGTATGTAGCAGAAATCTATAGTAGCAAGTGAGAGCCCTAATCTCTGTCACTGTGCAGTGCTAACCTGCTTGAAGGAATGTTCTTAATAGCAACAAAATAGTATTTAATTCATCTTTTATTTGGGAAAATTTATCTAGACTAATTTGATCATTGATTCTATGACTCAGTCATGTGTCAGTGCACAGTTTAGGGTTTTTTTTTTAATATTAACTCTCCTCCATTTTCTTAATTTTCTTTTCCTGAATATATCTGGATGCCCTTTTCCACACAACAGCTTAGATCTGCAATCAGATTTACTATACTCTGGGTAAGACAACTCTAGAAGATAGAAAACATTTTGGCTGAGGACAGAACACAGCAAGAAAATCAAGTAACCTATGAAGCATTAGAAGATTGTGCTCTGAATATAAGTTTTTCTGATTCCACAGAGCTGGACTGGATTTCCAAAACAATGGCTCTGTTCAGAGAAGTCTTTAAAGCCACAGTGCCAAATGCAACAGAGACAATCCACAAACACACTGACTAAACCCAGGAGCCTGGGTTTTGCTGCTGGCTCTGTCATTGACATGAGCCCACCTTAGGCTCACCATGGGCACTGACTGTCAGCAGAAGAAATGAAAAAACAGCAGTAGTGAAAAGGCACAGCAGACGGAACAGAATATGCTCCTCAAACATAACATTTAGTTTTAATACAACAGCTGTGCTGTCGTTCATAACTCCTAACAAATAACTACTAGACCATCCTCTTTCAGGAAAGGGCTAAACATCTGGTGCCTGAAACATAGCCCTTGTGAACACTTGCATATAGTTTGTGAAGAGATTTGTGTTTCTAACATTTCTTGAAAAGTTAGAATGCTCATTCTCTTTAAACTTGTTCATTGAAACTGGCTATGCTGATATACACACAGAACAAATTAATATATTAAATACATTTAGTAAATTAAGGCTGTAGAGTTATTTTTCTATCTTGTGACATTCTTAAGCATACTAAAGAAGGAAAATTCTAGATTCTTAACTTTCATATGTCTGATGAAAAACAAGTCCAGACTAATCCCATGTTCTGCTAAAGAACATTTATTAAAGTTCTGTTAAGATCTGCAGCACCTCTGGCCTTGAAGCTAAGCCAACAGCCTTTGCTGGAGAACTGTGGGTTTCTTATCTGCTTCAAGTTCAGTAATAATAATCATCATCATCATAATCATCCCATATCTACTCAAGACTTTGCAGCACAAGTCTGAAGACTTTGAGTCATGGTTAAGGAATTTTGTTTTCTTCACAGAAGAGACTCTTATACACAAGTTACCCTAGTAGCTGACTTGTATTTAGGATGATTTTTCCTGAAGGTTTCTTCTTATTATTAGACTTAAATAAGCAAATTAAGTTTATTCTTAATCAAAACAGATCAGTTACTTGCAGTTTCTGATAGAACCCTCTCTCATAATATTTATGTTAGATCACTATCTTGCTCTGAAACTACAGATCTACAAAGAAAACTACAGATATCAAAAAACAATGCTTTCATTAAATATGTTTTTCCATCTGTATTATGACAATATCTATAAAAAAAGTTGTCTTTACCTGTCTTCCTCGGAAGGGCTGATTATAAAAACAAAACAGAATAGCAAAACCTGTTAAATCAATGTCATAATTTCCTTTAAGTCTTAAAACTTTAACAAGTATGCTTTGGTATTCTACAGGGCACACCCATTTTAAAATGCATACAGGAAAATCCTTTTAAGTTGTATAGTTATTCAGCTACATAACAAATTGTTCTGCTTTTACTGAACTATTTCCTATTGATACCAAGGAATCAGCAAAGCAGAGCCATCTCAGATTATTGTAAATAATGCAGTTAAATTGCTGTCAGTACCAAGAAGATCAAGGCTCACTTATTCTATCTAAGGGTTTAATTTACAACCAATTGATTTTTGTCATGCACAGCAGAAAACAGACTTTGCCAGAAATACCAGCCTTTTATTTTTATTTGTCTTCTCGAACCAAGTGCTTGCAAACCTATTGGACTGCAAATACCAAGATGGAAGGGTTTGCTACTTTCCAGGCTGAAAACTGAATGTAGCTTAGGGCTCCAAACACAAGACCTCCCTCACTACAGCTGCTTTGTTACCTACATGTATGCAGGTTAAAATACCTCAGGCAATAAATTCTAAGAAATACAGATGACAGTCTCAAAGAAAACACAATTTAGATTAACTCATGAACACACTCATTAAATTCTAAAAGTTATTTTCAGATCATTCAAGAAAAATCACAATTTGTGAGCCCTGTACTCAAAAGTCAGAAGACAAATGGATTGGAGGCAATCAGGTATTTAAAAATATATTTATAGGAATACAGAGAGTTAAAAACATTCCATATAATTTATCAAACTATCCCCCATCTTTTTTTTTGATCTGAGAGACCTTTACATATCCTAAACACTAACCTTTGCAGCCATCACAAATTAACACTAAGAATTTGAAAAAGAAATTCAAATACATCACATTTTTCAAAAAATATTTCTGTGTCCTTCCCTGTTTAATATTTGGACATATTAGAAGTAGTAGGTATGAATATAACTTTTAATTTTAGGATAGAATCTTGAACAAGAATGCCTTGCCCTAAAATGACAGCAAACACTTCATGTGAGATTCTCTTGAGAATGCCAGAAGGAAAAGCAAAATTAGTCCTGTGTGTCTATTTCAGTTGCATATGTAGAGGTACCAAGTATGAGAATTCTCAATACATCCTAGGAGTTCCCACACACACACGACATCCTGCCAAGCATCATCACACATGATCATCTTCAATCACCACATATGCATTGGTATCTTTTTACCTGTAATCCAGGATATGGATGTTTTTGTATCCAGGTAGTCCTTCAAATACTTTTTTAATCTATTTTGATGGAAAAACAAAAAAATTAACACAGATTCCATTCACTTCTGCTCATGTGGTGAAAAATCAGGAAGTGTTTCTAGCATTTTCCAAATAAGGTATCTGAGCTGTTATATCTAATAGGTGAAAAACAGTTAAATATTCTTTTCTTTATGGAAGACTAGTTTTGGTGACATTGTTTCATTATTAGAAAAAGGGGAAATAAAAAATACGAAGAACAACATCTCCCAGTATTGAAACATTCCAAGTGGAGAAATGGAAAGAGACTGCCAAGATAATCAACTGTGTTACAGGAGACAAAACCAAGACAGAGAATACTGAAAGTTCATGTTGGTTTAGAAAATTTTTTGCTTCCAAAGATCCTTGCCAGTTGAGGATTATTTTTCACTCTGCAAATTCTTGGTCCCCTTCCCCATCTCCTTATTTTAAAACTGTCTCAGGTGAGACTTAAACAATCACAGTGCCACTGACTGTTTTTTTCCCCCAAGAGCTTATTTATTCAAGCTCAGAGAAAACCAGGCAAGGGATCAAAGGAGTGGAACATCTATGTGCCAGGGGGACTTTTTAACACTCACATACACCATGGCATTGCTACTCAGACTCACAACTAGGAAAACTAAGATGTCCAGCCTATGCTAGCAACTTATGACAATCATGGTGATGCTTTTTTGTTTGCAGTGAAGAGTTCATCTCTTTCCTATCTGGCCCAGGATCTGACACAGGGTTAGCCCCAGTGAAAAGGATTCAGAGAACTAACCCCAACTAAATGGGACTAAGAAGGAGGCAAAGCTAGAGAAAAGATAAGCCTCATGGTAAGCAACCACATGGCAGCCTAGATGCCTCTGCTAAGAGAAAAAGAGACACACCCTGCCCCCAAAATATGATGGTAATATAATTACCACCATTATAGACAAAATAAAAAACAAATATTGGAAACAACAGGGAAATAAAAATCAGGAGTCCTGACACAGATGCTCTTTGCTGCTATTGTTTTGCAGAGCCAGCAAAAGCAAAAATGAAGTTAGGGAAGGGAATCACCTGAGAAATAAATCGTTCAGACAGCAGCTTATACTCAGCAGCAGATGGGTCCTTCAGCTCCTCACTGTACTGTTCACTAACAATCAAAATGTTGAACTCAATCATCTGCTCAGTTACAGGTCTGACTAGCTTTTCCTCCTGCTTCTTTATCTCGTTATTGATCTGGAAGGAAGAAGGGAGAGAAGAGAGACACTTAAAGACACGTGAATGCTGCAATCCAAAGCACAGTGTGTTCACTGCAGGAGCCATCAGCACACCTGTTTACCTTGCACTATAATGGAGTGCTCATGAAGCCTCAGGGACAGAGACAGCAACTAATGAGGCAGTCTGCTAAGCAAGAACATTTTCTGAGAATTCTCATATTGAAGATAATTCTGTTTTTGATTTGGACACCTTCAGTGTAAGTCCATCTCATTGACTTCAGGCACAAAGTAAAGTACAGATGTGTGGGATGTTCACTAAGCAATTTAAAGTGCAAATATGGCCACTCAAACATCTCACTTGAGCCCAGTCAGTCTAGGTTGATTTACTCAAAATGTACTCATTTATCACAAGGCTCCTACTTATTGTTCCAGCTGGAAGACAAGCTACCTTTGCCAAGTTCCACATTTAGAAAAACACTCTGTATTGTTCAGACTTAGGAGGTGAAGGATCCCCCCCAGATATACAGTGGGCACTGGGAATGGGAGCCCCAGTGCAGTGGCTGTGCAGTGCATCAGTGATGCATGGAGCTCTCATTCTTGCCAGAGGCAGCAGTGAGTGCCAAGTTTTAATTTGAATGCCTGAGCATGCTTTCTGCTTACATCCCTAGTATTCTTAAAACAGCATACTATTCCTTGTGGTATACTGAAACACATCAGAAAAATTAAAGTTAAAAAAAAAAAAAGAGAGATTTGTCTGGGTGGAAAGAGAAGGCTGTCTTGTAAACTTTAGTCAAATGTCTTTTGCTAGAAGTTTTGTTGCTTTATTCCTGTTAAAAAGGAAAAAAGAGAGCCAGCAAAACACATCTTTTAAACAAAACTGCAGCCTAAGTATGCATCATGCAGGACATGGAAAAAACTTTCCCCAGAAAGTTTATCTGCCATCAGTGAGCAACTTCTACATTGTTTAGGCGCCCTCTATAATTTTTTACTTAAATTCTCTTTCAGGCTCCTCACATCCCTTTTTCACTGAATGACTCTGTCCAAAGACCATAAGGACTGGTACATTACTTGAAGTTAGTTATCGTTTGAGAGGCATAGAGCAGGCACATATAGTGCTATCATTCAGCTGTTTGCAACACCATGTAGTTTAAATCTTTTATCCCCAAAACCTGGAACAGTCAACACACAAAGTGCAGAAGATGAGCTTTGCTCATTCTTGGCCTTGTAATCAACAATGTATTTTGGCTGCTAAGAACAATGAGTGGGATGTAACTGTACAGAGTGAAAACACTGTAGCAGCAATCTAATTCTTGTTCCTTTCCAATTTACTGAGTGGTCCTATTCTCTGCTCCAGCAGAAATATTCCAGGCAGTTATGCTTCAAAGGAAGAATAATGCTGTTCTTGGGACTGAACCACAAGTGTTCTTGGTACATAATATAAGGCCGGACCTGGAACTTGAGTCAGAAGCTCTGTTTCATATTCTGTATTTATTCCAACATCAGAGCTCCAGTCAGCACTGAAAGCTTTAGAAAAAAAATATAGTTTGGCTCAGCTTTGTTTCAAGGTCACAGTAGGTTATTGAACAATATGGCCCAGTTAATCCCAGTACAATAAACCAGCTACTTATATGCAGCATGTGAAACTTTGTGAGCTTCTCCGTGATCCATTGAGAGTTTCATTTCCATAAGAAAGCAAAAGCCAGCTGATTGATAGCACTGGAAAAATTTTCTTCAGTCATGTTGGCCCATGAATACTGCAGTTGGATTCTAGAGTGTGGGATTAAAATTAATCCAGAGGACCTGTTTCCTAGAAGCAAATACTGCCCTGGGACCTATGTGGTGATCAGCTCACTTCTACAGAGATGTTTTAAATATGGGGTCTAGACTTCCCTGTATTGTGAGCTTTGGTTAAGTATCACAGAAAGAGTGACTTGTAACATGATAGATTAAAGTTCACCAACATCAGCAGAGGAAAAAGAGCAGAGAATCAGAGTCTTCAAGGCTGTCCAGGCCAGCTCTCTGCTGTCCTACACAATTGTAACCGACAGACCCTTGGAACACTACTACAGCAACCTAAGGAATATTGTGCTTCCATAGGAATAATAGTGTTCCACATTCTTCTTGGAGCTTTCAGAGCCACTAGGCATGCCCACTCTAGTCCTATGATACCGGCAAAATCCTCACCTGATAATTCAACTGATCTTTATCTCCACTGCTGGGAAAGAGGCATTTCAAAGCCTCTCCAAATGGAAAAATAACTGCCCAGAGAAATGTCTTAAAACTTTAGAAATTCACACCCTGATTTTATTGATGCTATGATTATTTTTTGCCCTTTTTAAAATATACCTCTTATGTATACTCAGTACCCTTAGCATGCATACTTGTAATTCCTTAAGTCTGATATCTTAACATAGTGCTGGTATTCTGTTAGGCCAGGAGATCAAACATCCTAAAGGCCTCACAGCTTGAGGCCAGAAAGCCTTATGCTATCTTGAGAAACAAAATTGAGGCTCCCTCTAGAACACATCCTACTAGGATTAGGCCCATCTAAAGGAGAATATTTCGGGATAGGGGGATGTCACACTATTCACTCAAGCCTCTCATTGGAACACCTTTTTTAGATATACTAATTTGCAAGGTCTCTACATCTGTATATGCAATCTACTATGAGTATGCATTTCAGTGTATTCCACCTTGGCAAGCTCTTGCAGCATAAGAATCCTTATTAAATACCAAGATAAAAACCCTTTATCCCTTAACTGTGTCTGGCTCTTAAGTTTAGGACCAAGAAAAAGGCATCATTATGAGAACCTAGTTTGTGTTAACACACCATATTAGCAACATCTTTAATTACTATTAAAATGTAAATGACCATAAATCATATAATGTAGGGAAGCCAACAGAATGCTGAACCAAATTAAAAAAAAAGCACTCACAGTGGTGTCTACATTGTCACGCTCCTGGATGGTATCACTCACAGGACTCTCGATGGAGACCTCATGAGGGGGAGGAACATTGGCAGCTGCATCTAAGTTTGAAAGAGAACAGAATTATTTTGATTTGGTTTGTTATTTTTTTTAATATACCCATAGAAGCAGTTCAGCAAGCATAAACCAATAGTCAAATTTGATTCCTAGTCCCATCAGTGTGACAGCAACAGCACAGGAGACACATGAAGAGTCTGAGGAAAAGTATCAAATACACTAATCAGTATAAGAGACTAACATTCTGTCTAAGCAGATGTAATTGTGAAACATGAACTTAAGTGCAGTAAAAATGGCACAGAATTAATTTCTTGCAGGATTTTCATGATTCTTGAAATAACAAAATGTTGGCACATAGTATGATCTCCAGATTACAAATGGCATTACAGAGGTGGAAAAATTCAGAGCTCTGTCTGAAATTCAAACACATGAATTTCTCAATTTTCTGGTAATTCAGAATCAGCCTTAACAGCAGTTAGATAAAAACTGACCTCTCAGTGTGGTAATATCAGCATCCAAAGGTGGAGTAGGAGTCCCACTAGATAAAAAACAAATCAGAAATTGAAGCTGGATGTGGCAAGATAAATGCAGTAGTTTTTAATATATCTATGATTTGGATACTACACCAAGGAGCACATGTGCAGAAGAAATTTTTCATGGCACTATTTTGCTCATAACTTCATAAAAATTAGGCTTTGCAATATTTCAGTTTTATTTTGCAACTCAGATTTTAGGTCACTTGCATCATACAACACATCATGTGCATCCCTGGGTTACTAACCCTCTTATATCCCAAATGACCTGGAGTGCCATACAAAAAACCATTTTTCCTTCTAGCTGTTCTGTAAAGAAATAGAGATAAACCACAAAGATAACAGGTAATACTCTATAAACTGCTCAGTTTTTAAAATGTTCCTCAGTGCACTAAAACACTATAACTGTGCTGAAATCACTGCAATAAGATGGGTTCTTTTAATAATTAATTTTATTCTGTTTATTTGGAAATCTTCAAAACACATCAGTTTCCAAACCCAGTTATGGGATTCACACACATGTATAAAACAACTCTGGGCCAAATATGAAAACCATTTCAAAAGAAAAATCACATGAAGACTATCAGCCTGAAGAAAACCTATCAGCTTTGTCACGACTCTTACAGTAAACCCAAGATGCTTGGAGCCAATTCTGTAAGCCTGGAGCAACTGTCAAGTTACCAAGAGTGGAAGACATGCTCTGACAGAAACAAGTCCTTCCTAAATGTAGGGAAAATTATTTTTTTTTAGTTTGTCATACCGTTGTTACATACGGCACAAGCTATAGGACTCAAAGTTTAAGTGCTGGAGAGAAACTGAACATGAAAATTACTGAAGTTCATTGTATTGAGATATTTCTCTCACTTCTAAAGGATCTCCTTTCTTATTGGTGACCATACTTGTGCCATGAAACACGAATTGCAGCAAGTCTTCACTCTAATTTATGCAATATACGGTTCCTGGCCTTGCCAAGTTTGTTTTATGATTCACATACTCTACAACTGGTCTTGCAGTCTACCCTCAAGCAAAACTCCTCTCAAACTTGATATCTTGCTCCTTCAGGCTGTACAGTCAGTCTTTGTATTACTCAAAGAAAGGCTCCCAGCACCAGCCAGACAACCTGATCCACAGTTACCTTCTAGAGATACCAGCATATGATCAGAGACCACAGTTCCACTAAGTTAATGTCTGAAAGACTTTCTCTCTCTGCCCCTCACAGACATATAATACTTATGTGTCAATAAACAGACCTGAAGGCAAATCTGAAGAACCTTCTATTTAAGTCAATAATCTTTTCACCTATCCTTTCCCAGAAGGCACAGTCTAATCCTCCACATAATGATTCACTATGCCAAAACATCATTCAGGGAATGTTAAACTGACAGGGTGAGATCTCCACAGCAATTCTAAAATATTAACAACAACAAAAAAAAACTTCCACATGAACAAATCAGAAAATACTTATTCAAGAGTTTAAACAGTACCTTCATGTATTTCCTTGACAAATAAAATCAATGAGCTCCATGCAAGCTTTGAAATGTAGTTGTGTCTGCTTTCATCTCATGGACACTGGCACCTGTTTTCAGCCAGCACAGTGCAAGACTACTTCTGAGTTAGCCAATTCTTTACAAACTCAGTAACTCTTTGAATCATTTCCAAGATTGGAAAATTTTACTAAAAAGTTTAATTTAGACAAGATAGGCTCTCTTAAGGATATTTTCTTAAGAATGCTGGTTATGTTTTAGAGGGATTTAGTTTCCTTACTAGAAAGGAAATTTATTTGTTGTTGTAGAACTGCAATAAAAACTATTGCTTAATTATTAATTGGTCTGATGAAACATTTTCCAATTAAGTTCACTTAGCTTCAAGATGCCTCTTTTACCATTTTCGATAGGCAGTATATTACATCTATATCAGAGTGTCACCAAATTACGGCATCAGAGCGTTTTAGTACATCATGTTTAATGTCCAGAGCAAGAATGACTCTGCTTCTCAGGAGAGGTGAACCAGTGTGGGATTTTATTTCTTTCAAACTCTTCAGTGTAACTAGGGTCAGATTATAAACTCAACAAAAGCAAAGTGATAAATAGTAGAAACTCTGTTACAGGATTTTTAATGTTCTGGTCAGTTCAAACCTATATATAGCCATTAGCTGAGTCTTGCATCCACCACCTTTGCTAAAGAAGAGGACCACAAGCAATATGATTTATTGTGGTAAGCCCTGATCCCAATCTGAGACTCATGGGATTAATCCAGGTGGCCACAGGTGTCCAGTATTCTTTGAGGAGCCTCTAGGCATTCCTGACCTCCAGCTACTGCCCCAAAAGGCACAGGACATCCATGGACCGCCCCTGCCAGCCTTCTGCACACGTGTGCTGCAACTCAGAGCATCTCCAAAGGACCAAAATTACTCTCTGACCAACCGAGCACCCAATTCTGGGGTGGGTTAGCCTTGGCCAAGGGCCAAACACCCACCCTGCCACTCTCTCACTCCCTCCATCTCCATAAGACAGGAGAGAAAACACAATGAAAAGCTTCTGGGTTGAAATAAAGCCAGGAAGATCACTCATCAATGACCTCCGTGGGAAAATGAGACAGCTTAGGGAAAATGAATTTATTGCAAATTTAGGTACATTTGGGTAGTGAGAAGCAGACAAACATTAAAACATCACTACTTCTTCTTCTTCACCCTTTCCCAGGGTGAACTTGACTCTGGACTCCTCTGCCCAGTGCATGCTCTGCAGGGGCAGCAGCTCCTTCAGGAAAGTTATGCTTGCTCCAGTCTGAGCCCTCCCTCAGCTGCAGGGAATACATGATTTGCCATGGTGAAGTGCCTTTGGCCTTGGCATTCCCCATGCCACTGTTTCTCATTCTTCTTGTTTCCTCTTCCTCTCCCTGTGCCGTGTTTCTGCCCTTTCTCACACAGGCTTTCCCTGAGCTGCCACTGCCACGAGTGTAGGGCTCCACCCTGCCCAGCAGAGCCATCTGGAACCACCTTGGGACAGCCCCGGGACCCCCACAGACTGGGAGCCCCCTCAGCTAATGAGTTTTCAAAGGAAAAGTCCTCAAAGCTGACAAAAAACCCCAGACAAAATGCTTTGGTATAAATCACACTTTCAAAAGAGGAGCCTTTTACAAATGGAAAGGCCTAATATCTTTCTCAAGTTCTACTTCTAGATCAGATTACTCATTATAGACACATCAAAGTGAAGTTCTCCAAGTTTCAAAAGTCTAAGAGGAATTTCTCTGTCACTGACCCCAACAAATGGCAGCTCTCCAACAGGACACTTCTGTCACAAGTGTCACCTTAGGCTCTGGTTTAGCCACATGGTGACAACCACATCCCAAACCAGGCTTTGGGGCAGCCATGGTGGTGGTGAGAGGCAAGGTGAGAGTAAGGCGTCAAGGTGAGAGTTAAGCTGCAAACCCAGCTCCTTAAGCAACAGCAGACCACACCCTTTGCCAAGGCCAGGTAATATATTCTTGTCTGAGAGGCTTTTAAACACAAGCCCTCAGGAGCTAAAAAATTTTCTGACAGAATTCCAGTGCACAGCTGGCTGAAAATTAAAAACCAAGCACTTAAACATCACCTACTAAAAACCTTAGCAATCTAACCAAGCCAATCAAGCACCAAAATTTGGTCAAATGATCAGCTACCGCTTCTCTCAAGAGGATGAAAATATAGTTTTAAAGATACTATGCTGTAACCAAGGTCACTTTATGCACAACATTGGTTTTTCATTACTTCACCAGAATGATGAGGTTTGCTTTTTTTTTGCCTTCTACTCCCTCTTAATGCTCATCAAATGCCTACTTTATTGAACACCTAGAAAACATCAATTGTCCTGGGCACCTCTATGGAAGTCACTCAAAATGCACATGGACATGCATATACTGAATTGTCTGAACACACCACTTTTCAGGGTAAACACAGATTCAAATTCATGCTCACTTGCACCCCTTAAAATACACAGGATTTTTTATGGTTTTGCCCCAGGCTTAATTCAGGGCCCACACTTCATTTTTAATTCTGCCTACACAAGCAAGCCACTCCAGGTAGAGGGACTGTACTCCAAAAAGAGTTTATTGTGAATTTGAGACACAGACATATTAAATGGAATTTCCATTGTCCTACCTGCATGAGTGATTCCCTGGATCATCTTGGCTGAGCAGTAAGCAAAATATAAAAACATACACATATGTATGGAGAGGCAGGAAGGAATACAGACAAGCAGATGTCTAAGCACCAGAACAAACACCACTGCACTCGTATTTCCATGGCAGAAACAAGCGGTTTCAGATCACACAGCTCTGTTAGACACCAGGATCTAGGTAGGTGTAAGACAAGATCCATAAGGGCCTAGGAAGCTGATCTGAAGCAAAGAGTGCTTATGGACAGCCTACACATATTAATACAGCAAACACAGCTCACAACTACAGCCCACATTCCCCGTTTTTCAAGGCCCATGGTATGTACTTCTGTGTGACATCAGTCATGTCAGGAGAAGACTTGACAAGTTCCAGTCCACCAAAGCATAAACAGAGTTCCACTGACTCATAGACCTAAACTGGTTCTTTATGTGCAGCCATACTGTGTTATTGAGGAGGAACAACACTATGGACCTGTCAAATGGGCCATCAGTGATACCATTTCACAGCTGTCCACGAAGATCTATAAAGGCATCCTTTAGATTTTTCTCTACATTTCTATTCAAGGTTTAAGAAAAGCCCAGCTCTGTGGTTGAAGAAAATAAAATCTTCAGATTTGTACAACATGTTCTGGACATCCATTTTATCCATTATTTAAAAGATTGTTGGTCATCTTGAGTGATCTATAGTCTAACTGGCTACATCAAGCATTTCTTTTTCTTGAACAATATTACTTCAATTCTCATATTGCACAAAGGAGACAAAATGTTATTGTCTCATTTTCTCATTTTTAAATATTTCAATCACACAGTCTTGAGCTAACTAGCACACAATTTAAGAAGTATCTTTATGTAACTTCAGAATGTAAGACAATCTCTTGTATTCAGATTCTCTTCCTTTTAATATTTACATGCATTTATCTTAATTTTCATCTAGGAAATTCCTGAATTTTCATCTCTTTTGGTTCTAATTAAATCAGGGCAAACCTTTCATATTTGCTAGCAGACAGTAGGGAGCACAAAAGAAAACGTACAGCTGAAAAGGAGCAGTGTGGAACTCTTCACATGTGGTAAAGCTGTGCAGATGATAAAAAAATTTCTGAAATTAGGAATATCACTGCCAAGTCCACATGCAAACAGTAAAGAACCTCAGGTACATTTCTATGTCACTGCAGGCAGAACTGCTGAACTGCTGAAATGATCCCAGCACAGAAGACTCTTACTTTTTCATGAAGCACATTTAGATAAACAGTATAAAAGCCAAATTGATACATCATCAACCATTGCTACCACCACTGATAAAATATGGATTCTAGATTTGCCAATGTATTTCAAGGCAGAGAACATGGACAGAACACAGGAGGTCTGGACAAGATTTACTGCAACTAATTTCAGTGAGTTTAGAATCAGCTAGTACCATCAGAAAGGACACATGCATCTACACATTTCATTTTACATTAAAAAAATGCTTCTGAAGAAGTGAAAAAGAAGTGTGTTATATTCCTCCTTTTCAACTATCCTACCCTCTTTATCTTTTCCTCAGCATACTGTTGTGCATACAGCACTCCAGCAAGGTTATGACATAAAAGTTTTTGTTTTCTGCTGCAACTATTTTGTGCTACTTCTTTGCTTGCAGCTGATCCCCCAGGAATTAGACAAAAGGACTGTCCTATAGTTAAGAGACAGAACTTCATTGTGTGAAGTGCCAGTGGCCTATGAATAAAGCAATCAGTAAAAGTCTTTAGCTGATATAGTGCTCTGACACTTCCAGCTGGGGCAAGAACTCTAGTGTCCACTGGGCTGTTCTGTACACATCTGGATTTTGTCCCTTATATTGCTTTTCCTTTTGAGGTTTTCTCCTTGGTGGTACTTAGTTTAGTCCCTCAGTTCCTGAAAAGGCCAGGGTAGCTGAGTATTTAACCTACATGAATGCATGCTCTAAACCTTATGGGAACAAACTTTCATCCTGCTGTTACATCACTATCCGTAATGCCGGACTGGGAGTTATTCCAGGAACTACAAGAGCACAAGGCACCTTTCCATAGGCTAAATTAAAACCATCCCAGCATTTAACTGGAGGAAGTCAGCTTTTTCCAGCTAGAGAGAGACACCATATTGATTTCTGGGTAGGATTAAATGAGTTGTATTAAACTACTCAAGTCACAACTTCAATTCTAAAGCTGTTTATAGCTTTCAGCACAATTCCAATTTGATTTAGAGAGGTAGCATAGTTAAAATGACAGATATCAAGAGCCTGTCTTCCATTCCAGATCAACCCCAAATTAAGAAATTGTTTCAAAGAAAAAAATTGTTTCACAGGAAAGAGATTGGTCAAAGCTTAAAGAATAGTTTCTTGTGTGGGGGCTATGCTCTAGAACCTGTGGCAAAATTTCTCTTGTTCTTATCAGTGGGAAAACAGACTAAGAAATATGCCCAGTGCCAGGCCTTCAAAGTGAAATGGCTGCTTCTGCACAGTCATCAGAGACACTGGATCTTACCACAGGACAAATCAGAGACTTCATCTAGACCCTCACTTTGAGGCACCATCTAGAGAAGCCTGTCCTTCCCTAGCAATCTGGGAATCTCACCTGAGCATCTCATCTAGATACCCTGAATATCTAGATATTGAGGACAGTCCTGCCATCCCTCGAGACAAGACCAGAACAGTTGTGAATTGTGACACAGATGGCACAGCTGGGTGACAAATCAGCTGTGTTGGATCCTAGCATTGCCCTGCACTCTCTGCACATGTGAGTCAGTAGATGAGTAGAGCAGTGCCCAGGAGAGGGTAGAACTGCACTCACTTTTCCTTTCTGCAGGAGAGACTTGACACTGGATTTACCATCCTGCGTCTTAGAGGCTGATGGTGGTCCTGGGTTGGGTACTTATGCCAATTTCTTACAGAACATTTTTAGAGGAACATTTATTCTTTACTGGGAGGTCTGGTTATTTTTTCAGGGAATAATGGCTGTTGGCAGTATTAGGATGGTTGACTTACTCCTCTTGGGGCAAGACGTTGAGTTAGAAGAGACATCTTCTACCCATGATAGAAAATTACAGCTTTGTTTTTTTATAGGACTCTGGCTTACCAACTTCACATCTTAAACCATGAATGCTCTAAGACGTCCAGAATGGTCCTAGAGTAAGTTTGGATTTCATAATGGAAAAGTTATTTCTATTAATTTCTCCTGATATTCCATTACCCAGGGCAAGTCTACCTGTTCCCTTCACGGTTTTGGTCCTCTTATCATCCTCTATATGCTACAAAACACTACAATTTCCAAGAACAAAACAAACAATAAGTTATAGACAAAAAGGTACAGTAAGCCCAAATTTTAAACTAATGGCAATAACAAAAATCCCAGCCTAAGGCTATAAACAATCTGAAGCAATACATACTGAGATTATGTATTACATATGTGTCAATATTTTTGAGACAGATGCAGAACAGCCCCACAGTAAACTGAGTTTGGTAAAGTTTGCCAGTTGTCTACTGGAGCCCCTCTAATGTTGCCACAAAACACTTCATAAGATGGCTTTTGGACAAGTACAGCATATATCACTCTCATCCACCTCTCCATCAAAAGTTGGGCTTTTTGCACTGTTCCGTTGCTTAGCCCAGTACCTGCAAGACTCTAGATGCATTGACTCCAATTCCTCTCATGTATCTCTACATCTACTAGATTTCCCAAATGATCACACAGAAGGATGCAGTAGGTTTTCAAACTCAAACTTCTTCAGAACACATGGACACTACGCAGCTGACCTGGAGACTTCAGGGAGAGCCCTTGTCAAAGGAGCACTCAGCTCCACAAGACAGAGAGAAACCAACGTTTTAGGAATCACTTTTGTCCTTATCATCTCACATTATTAATTTTAACATATGCTGTTGTTATGCAATCACTATGAAGATTCCTAATTTGAGAAGTTGGGGGCTTTTCTAAGAAGTCTGTTAAATGATTATTCTTCCCAATATTTTAATTACTTCATATTTAGCATAACTTTATGTGGCCTGTAAAGCAGAGAATTGAACCTGCCAGTTTTTTCAGAGGAGTTCAGCACCAGATTGTTTGGGTTTGAATTACCCTAAAAATAACAGCTTAGATTAAGTTCTGAGTAGCAGTGGAGCAATAATAACTTGAACTTGCTTTCAGTTCAAGAAAAGACGTGAAAATAAGAGGTCAAGTTTAGGTTTGCTTTGGTACAAAGATACTACAAATCAGTTTTCAGTTTTAGTGCCTTGTTAAAAGTGTGAGGAGCCCAAACAAACAATTCCCTTTTAACTATTTATAGAACACATCCCTTGAAAGTCTTATAGCATTTAAAATATTCCTTTTTATTTTTGTAATGATGACCACGATTACCTGCAAGCCCTTGGGAAAGATTTCCAAGACAGCCAGAGCACTAACAAGTAACTATGGACACATCTCTTTCCCAGAATAGATTTCCCCCACTAAACCTCTTCAGGTAAATAGGCTGTGTCTGTGCCTGGCAGCCCGACAACCAACAAGGTGATGACACACTTAAGCAGAAGTACAAGCCTCAGATTGGCTGAGATATTTTCAGCATGCCAACCATGCCAGGACAGAGGTTCACATGCAAGAACCACCAGATTTCTCCATCACACTTTTCTACACATCCTTTTGCACAAAGGTGAATTTTGTTCATCTTCCACACCCAATCAATGCCAGCAGCAGCAAGAGCCAGAGAAACAACCTATCACTATCCTTCAGAAAGGGAAAATTACTTACCCACACGACCAATCAGCACAGGAACTGACAAGAAAAAGAGAGAAAACATTACAAAATGTCACAGCTCAGCCCTGCTGTTATCTCCAGAGAGAATAAAATGCAAGAACACAGATACTCACCTGCCCATTGCTTCCTTTGTATAGGCCAGTTTCTGGAAAACAAAAACAAATCCTAAATATATTTGAATAAGGTGAAAGAAATTGAAATGCAGTTTATGCCACTTTATTTCCTTCTGCATGCTGAAATAATTCTATTCTCTGTACTGTCATTTGCTAAGTTCAAAATTTATTAACAAAGTCCCTATTGAAAAGGCAATATGTCTGACATTTCCAAAATACAACTTAAACTTGATATCAGACAGTGTAAAGAGCATTAGGTTTCTCAGAGGTGCTCTACATTTCTGCATTTTCCTGCACTGTTCTGCAGGTACAACATTCTCCCATTTTAGAGGATGCCAACAATAAGAACCTTTTAAGCAACCAGTCTTCAAAAACTCAGTATTACTTCTGCTACTTGTCTATAGATTTAAAACCATCTTTTGAAAGTAAAGCTACAGTTTAAAGTACCACAGCAGGATTAATCTGATGACTTGTTTATGGCTATACAAGTAGCAGGAATGATGTTTTTTCATGTACTGGTGTAAAAAGACTAAGAAGGGCTACACAGTTCTTTCTTTCATCAAAATTCTCATGGTATTAGTGCCATAAGCTCTAGAGAGTCAGAGAGACCCTTCTGTGAGGAACACCACAAGAAGTAGAGGAGGTCCTGAGAAATAATAGGAGTTGTTGAGAAATAATGCTAAATCCTGCTGCTGTACCAGTATAAAGAGAATATAAAATACTTACAGAAAATTATTGTCCATCCACAAAATTTATGTTTCTCTGCTTTAGAGGGTCAAAAAGGGATTGTTTGATGGACTGCTTATTGGGCTAGCTTTCTTTGTACAATCAATGCAGGTGTATTTTTCAGTAAAAACACCAGGAAGTGAATCAACTCAAGTATCTTCTTGGAAATTAAATTACAGTTAGCTTTTAACATAGTATTTTCACTTTGCAAACTTTTCTGAAAAACACCAATATGTATTCAGTCACCTAAGGACTCTAAGCTATCTTGATGGTTCTTGTGAAGGAGGGTTGAAAAGGCAAAACCTTTTTGAGCAGGTTAGCCTGCTCATTCTCTTCACCTGTGTTTTCCTGTGTTTCTAGGAGAGTGAAGAAATTCAGCTGTTATTGATTTTGAGCCATGTCAGTGAGTAGCCAGCTCCTCTTTCTAGGACATGTGGGCATTGTGATCACAGCTGGAACGGCAGACAGCTTGGATACCAGCTCAAGCAGGGCTTGCCAAAATAATAATTTCAGTCGGCTTGCCTTTCAGCACGTTCTTTGACTCCATTTAATGAAGCATTTGGAGATTCTTTACTATGAAAAACTAAGACACAGCAAGACTAGTTTTAAGACAAGTTTTTTAGTTTCCTTTAACAAAGAAACCAGGTAGTCTACAGTGGAAACTCTAACCTGAGGCCACTAAAGCTGTTTTGGAATTTGGGTAGCTTTTTTAAGAGGTCATTATGCTGATCTATACAGTGCCTGTATGTTCACCCCTAGTCCACTGGGATCTACAAGGAAGAGAGATTTATTCTCTCTCTACAAGATTTTTGGAAGTTATCTGTAGGTAGTAGCTCAGTAAAAAGTTTGGAAAAGGAGATGTTCATTAGAAAAGGAGATGTTCTTCCACACTCAACCAGTCAGGATGATTTGTAGGTGCTATTAAAACCAACCCTGGTTATTACAGGCCTCACACATCTTCTCAATACCCAGTGCTAGTCTGTACCCAGCAGCTTTACTCACTGCTCCTCAAAGGCCCCTGAGAGCAGAGCTCAGTGCAGTCCTGACCACTTCCTAGGGCAAATAAATAGGAGCACCCCAGTGAGGGGTGTCTGGGCCAAAACTCTATTGCAGGGCAGCCTGAGGAGCTGGTGGCTCCCAGGTTCCCTGAGTCTGGGTCCCTGGACTTAACCAATATGCCTTGTTATTTCCAGATCATCTATTCAACAAATTATAAGGAGAACTTAAAAGAATCAAACCTGAAATATCAAATTATTATTTTAATGGCCAAAGTCTAGAACAAGAAAAACTACACAATCTCCACACCCCCATTTTTAATAAGGCAACAAATTACTAAATTCTCATATAACTTCATAACAAACTAGCACCCCCTATTGCTAAACTAGCATGGTCTGCAATAGTTTGCAGTGTGACTGTCATCCTCTCTCTCAAATGTTTATTTTTCTTTCCAGCCTGGGGTGGGGGCAAGCACTGACATATTTGAACTCCATGGCAAACATCACCTTTTCCCCTTAATTAGAAGCCAAGGGCTCTAGAGTTCTAATACTGGCTTGTTTAATCATTTAGGACAGAATAGCCTTTGCCAAAACACCTCACCTCTCTGACTCAGGTTCCTTCATTAAGATGGAGTTAGAAATTAACCTATGGCACATGCACTGCAAGGATCATTTAATGTTCTCACCCTTTCAATACTTGAAGTGATCTGTAAATAGTTCTCCATAACAGCAGCAGCCACACCAAAGATAAAGGGAGCTTTTACTCACTGAAGCTATCTCTGGTTTTGTAAAAAATTAGTTCTGTTGAAGCAAGACCTTCCTGACATTATTATAGCAATTCTTCTAATGCTGGGAGCTGAGTTTTGTGTCTGTTGCTCCAGTGCATTTCTGTTACATAATGAAACTTATCATGAGTTAATACAAATACATTAAACACAAGCTACAGCAATTCAACAAATCACATACAATACCAACCAGATGAGCTTCTGTCAACTCATGATCTTGCAGAAAAGCATTTATATAGGACATTCTTGCCTGATCCTAAGAGACTATTGTTATGCACAGAAGACAAAATAACCTGAGGATAATCCCAGGCAGGAGAAAAAGGCAGAGGAAATGTCAAGGAGATCTGAAATAATCCCATATTAGTTTAATCAGTTTAATCCCATCTGTGTTGTACTGTACCAAGCATATTTGATTTAACCCACCTATACACCTCATTTACCACAGAAAAGTCATACCAAAAAATTATTCTCTATCTGCCTGTCCTGATTCCTCACCATGCTGCAGGGCAGAGCCATGCTGTCATGAAGGCAAGGCCACAGAGCTGGGGATTATTCAAGGAAATGGAGGACAATGTTCAGAACTGAAGCTGTAGAGAAAGGTCAGGACAGGGAGAAGTGCTTTGAGGCACATCCCTGACAAGTAAGGTAAAAATACTGTCCACAGTGAGTTAGAGGAGAAATAGCAGGAACAGCTTGGTGAAACAGATATTGTTTCAGATATAATTCGAAATAAAGGCTATATATATATATATATGTCAAAGGCATATATTGTAATGCAAGGAATGAAAGTGAATAGGAGAACAATAAGTGCATGGATAAGAAAACAGGTGAAGGAAATCTGACATTATGGCTCAAAGGAGGGCAATTGAAAATTGTTTTGCATACATAAGAGGGGATGGGGGATGTGAAAGAGCAGATATGATCTGCTTTTTTCCATATTTAGAAGAAACTAAAGGAGGTGTTCTATGCAAAATAAAAAATGTAAATAACTGGAAAGAGTGGTTAGGACATTTAATTAAACAGAGAAAGACAGTGGTTAGCGAGGAAGGTCACAGAACAGAGGGAGAGGAGAGACAGCAGAAGAGCTCTTCCCCAGGAACCTGAGCCAAATAATCTGCCTCTGTGAAGTATTCAAACAACAGCACTGGGAGTAAGTGCTTACAAATAATTCGTGTCATTGAGACGCTACATGTCACCTTCGAACATTGCTCTCAGCATGCAGGCAAAACCACTCCTTTTACATTGCTAAGTACCCATTTCAGCATGCTAAGAAGGTGTTTTGTTATGTTACCCATTCAGGCATCCTCCAACAGGGTTATCCTAATCTGTCACTGAGCAGTTTCTGCTGCAAGCAGATAGAGCTGCTCATGGGCTGGAAAGTCAATACTACACAAAAGTACTGCTGAGTCAATGCCATTGATGGGTTTGTATCTTGTCCTGAGAACCTTTCAAGTTGCCTTTCAGTAGGTTAGCACCTCCCCTCACAGTTTTGGGGATTCCTGGGGAAATTGGCTGCCTTTTGATTCTCAGAGAAAGCTCTGCCACAAACTCCTTTCCATGCTGAGTCTCAGCTTAACTCTTGGATCTCAGACCCACCAGAGTGGGCAGAGCACAGATTTCTCTCTCACCAGCAACCAAAAAAAAAAAAAAATCTCACAGATCTGCTTCCTTTAAGAAGGATTCATAGCCTAGTTCCTGTTGTCCCATCTGCCCAACACTGTCAGGTGTACGTTGTCATAGAAATGGGGCTGCAGAGGAGCCTCACCAGGTATGGTTTGGTATCTGCTCAACATGGGCTCCTTTAATGCTTCATTTCTCATAACAGCTTTTCTCAGTGTCTCTTGTCATTGTAAATTATCATCAGACCTGTCAGGAACAGCAACTCCTTATAACTTTATTTTCTGAAATTTGATTGAAATCTGGGGAAATTGAAATTATGACATGTATTACATGCCCACATTGGAAATACAGGATGCAGACAAAACTTTACACTGAAAGCCCTGCAGTATCAGGTTTTAAGCTGCTTTTTGCTATGAACTCAGGAGGAGTCCTATATACCAGCTGTAAATTCTCCTATGAACAGCACAGTATGTCCTGCTTTGGCAGAAGTGTTTCAATCTCAAAGCAAGTCACCCATGGTTCTTGGGAAACCAGTTTTTACTTTTGCTTGCATTTCTCACTTGGATTTTCCAAAAATTGTCTAGCAGAAGTGGGAACATGGCCACAATCACAGGGCAGAGTCAAGGCAAATTTGGCAATACTGGAATTCCAAACGTACATTTCTCAAAGTGCAGAATGGGATGAATGAGGATGTTACAGAGGATGAATGTTACATTCTACATAACAGGGTTTTACTCCCCACTGAAATATAGCTACACAGTAAGGAACACAAGCCAAGTTAATTTACAGGAAGAAATGTTTACATGAAGATTTATACTGCAAAAACCTTCACCCTGTGGATTGGAATTACCTTCTCCATTTGCGGTTCTGTTAGGAATTGGAAAAAGACCGGTTAACAATCTCACAATCTGTAAATCTGCCTAATATCCAAAGAAATTAGGATATGTTCTTCCTATGTAAAATACTGTCAGTTAACATGATCACACAAATTAAAAAGAAAATTCAATGGGAAAAAAAAAGATATTTTAAATAATTTTTTATGCTTGGCATAAATATGTCCACCTGTGCCTTCTGAAAATCTGACAGGTGATCTGTTTAAAGAAACTCAGGAAAACTAATATTCTATATTAGTGTACCCAGAACGTGCATGTATATACAGGTATTACAGGGAAACTCACAGAGGCAGACCTCAATCTCCAAGACAAAAAAGGAAGTATGAAAGCTGAGACCAGCTGGTCTAAGCTCCAAGTGATATTCAGTAAGAAAATATGCTAAAAGTAAGAGAAAGAGAATTTTTCTTAACATTAACTAATTTAGGATGGAGGAGACATTGCAGCATCTGGGAGTGTGACAGTGTGACCAGGGATTAGAGGAAGGGATAAGAAAGAAAAATCAAGGATGAAAACTAATCAGATGGCATTTAATTACACTGCCTGTAACAGACTCTTCACAATACAAAAAAAAATCATGAAAGCAGTAATTTTGCTGAATTGTTTATTAAAAGAAAACCCCACAGATTCAATTTGCCTGATTTTCAGATACACTGAACTTCTTTTGAGAAAGAGGGGGAAAACTCAGCACATGCAGCATTTCTAGAAATGAAATTTCTTGTTGCAATCTACCAAAAAGTAATACAAAAAGACACTTGGAAATAAGACAGCCAGAATCCGCCAACCTGCCCATACAAAAGAGGCAGGAGAGCAATGCTATGACAGTAGCAGCCAATGTATACCAAAAGAAAAGCAGAATTACTTTTATCAGCTGCAGGCTCTAAACTAAACTCTTGAAATTAAATACAGATGATTTGCAGACATTGGAGAGCAGAGGAAGATTAGGGTATTTAATGAGGAGTGTAATGGTCAAACAAAAAAACTACTGCAGAAGGGAATCTTCCTTTTAAGTAGCAGTGTGGCCCATTCACATGTATCCCACCTGCCCACTAGAGAGTCCTGTGCACGCAGGACAAAGGACCAAAGGACAGCAGCCCTTTGGTGACAAGTGCTCTATGCTTTAGAGATCATACCTAAAGAATGGGGGAAAAAAAACCAGCAACAGCTAATCAGACCAAATGAATGAACGTTCTGTAATGAGAGGGAAACAAATTCCCCCTGGTAGTGGACAGGCTTGACCATACAACTTGGTCTTCTTAGCTGGTGAGACTGGAATGAAGAGAGCAGGACACAGGGCTTTAGAAAGTGTGTGTGGTCCCACAGGCTGAATGCCAGCTCTTACCACCACATTACACTGGGGCAAGCAACTAGCAGGAAGAAGGATGCTCTTAAAAGCAGAGAGGTATCCACTGCATCTGTTTGGATTTAACATTCTCACAGCTGCTTTAAAAGGTTTCACACTCTGACAAGGATTTTGTGTGCAAGCACATATTGAGAAAGGTAAGTCAGCACTAGAGTTTGCAATTAAATCCACTCTATGACCCATGCATTTAAAAATACACCATCGGATCTTTTGGCAGTGACTGATAGGGGATAGGGTGCTCTTGCCTTCAGTCTTTGGTTCAAAGTTAAATTGATTCCAGCTTCTTATTCCAAAAAAGTCACCTGACTGACTTGTGACATTTTGTGGAGTGCAGAGGTGACAACATTTGGTACCTCTTACCACAGACTAGTCAAATCAGCCCAAGAACCATCATCTTTTACCAACTGTGCTGAAAGAAAATAGAAGAATGAGCAGACTGTTCTCCAGAATATGGCATTGCTGAAGGGAATATATCCATCTACAGGAGAAAGGAAACCTAAATACAAACCTTCTGAAAAGATCAAACCTAAAGCACTTTATCTGACTCCAATGAAATGCTGCAGAGCCATACCCAAAAAGGGAGAGCAGCAGTGGGAAGTTAGATGCATCATCCTGTTTCCAAGAGTAATTTTGATTTCTTTTAATAAACTCCCACTATAGATCATCTCTCTGCAAAAACTGAACATGAAACCACAAAATAGTTACATGCACTGTGTACATAACAAAAAAAATCACATTAATTTTATTTCTCTGTATCTTTTTGCAAAGATTTCTAAGGGCAAGAGCATCATCAGACTTCCCAGGAGCAAACTTTGGCTAGCATCACTTGGGAAGACTAACATGCAGGCTCAGGGAAAAAAACAAACTTCTCTTCATTATCCACAACAGTTTCCATATTCACATTCCTTAGTGCCTATTCCTAGCATAGAAGTCCAATAAAAAAGCAGAAGGGGAAGAAATCAGCGCATCCATACTGACTGAACATTACTGTTTCTATGGGGTTACACATTTAAGACTTAAGAGTTTCATAAAACTACTCATCCATTAGCTGGCAAAAGTAATCCTAAAGAAGATCCATAATCCACCACACATTTTAAGAAGCCTTTTATCCAGCAGACTGAGATATGTACTGTATCTTAGATGAATACAAAGTTAAGCATTTCATTTTAAAATTCACAGACTCCTGAAATTATATCTTTATATGTCATTTGAGACAGGCTTTTTTAGTTTTACTTAATATTTCTTTTACTTTTTATAAGCTAAAATAAACTTGAATCAACAGAAAATATACCAAGATATTCAGCATTTTTTGTTGACTTGTTTTATACTTGTACACTGATTTTAACCTGCAGCTTTCCCTGGTGAATTACCTAAGGTTATTTATTGCCTTCACAGGACGCCAAAATTTTACATTTATAACTACACTGATTTCAGTCAGGCAGCAGTGCACAGGCATCACAGACCTTTAGAACATCAAACAGGCAAGTATGCCCCAGGGTTTGGTAGCACCAAACTACAGCTTGGAACTTGCTGCTTGCAAGTGTCACTTGGGCTGAAGGCACCTCAATGTGCAGCTCAGAGCAGGGAGGCTGCTACACACCCCAGGGGAAAATGCACCACAGCCTGACTAACGCCGTGGGTCTAGACACCATCTAATTGTCCGGAACACATCTACTGAAGATAACATTCTCTTCACTGGTGTTGCTTTTCCCTGCATTGGATCACCCACAACTTTGTTTTGGAAGTGATGTCAGAACCACAGATCCCAGAGCTGGCATGCCCACGCCTGTCTGTTGCAAGGGCTCTGTCCATCACTGCCAAATGCGATATGCCAAAGTTGCATGTTGCAGTGGGACATGATGCCCTTGCCCAAGACAAGACTCCAAGCAGCTGCTGCACCCACCTTCACAATCAGGCTCCGGTGCTCCTCAGACTGGCTGAAGTTGGTGCCCATTTCAAAGATACTCATCATGCCTTCCTCACACAGGCTCATCCAGCTGTTATACTCTTCACGCTCCGGCAGTCTGTCCCAGAATGTCTTGAAGACCTCCCAGACTGTTTCCTGGCACACTGAAGGCACAAAAAGGTCTGGTGTTAGTACAACAGGTGTGCTTCTGTGGCACAAGTGGCCAAGCTATTACTGTCCCAAAGTTATAAGCTTGTCAGCAAATGAACTCATAGAACACAGCAACCTGACATCTACATGGAAATGTGGAAAGCACTGAAGCAATCAAAATGAAGATGTGATGGATCTTCCACACTCATATTACCTCTCTCCCTGACTTCTAAAATTGAAATAATTAAAGGGAATTTAAGGGAAAAAAAAGAAGAGCATGAGAAAACACTTGTCTCTTAACAATCATCAAGAACAACAGTATTTCCATGGAGTGAAACTGCCATTTGATCAATTAATCGAATTTTTAGAAAACTTAGAAAACCAAAATACTATGGCAAATGTCACCACAGGAAGTAGAGGTGGAGCTTAAGTTGTAAGAAAGATGGTGGCACTGATCAAAGTTTAGCAACAATTCCTTTGGACTCACCTTTACACAGAATTTAAAATACTTTTCAGAAATTACAACTGTATTCATAATTCATAAAAGAAGGCTGGATGGCAACAAAAGAATATGCTATGAAATTAGTCAACCTCTAACTGTACTGAACACATTGACTGAGATAGAACTGGACAGCTCTGAAGAGTCAACCTGAGAATTAAGGTTTAATGACATATTCTACACTGCCTACATTAACCTCCCAACCTTGCACATGCTCTTTTTGCCAGTCAGAGCAGTTGGTCACATGATGCTCAAGCAAGAGCAACTCTGTGACCCAGAATAACTCAAAGAGAGAAAGGTTTATAGATTTTCCCTGTGTCCTGGAAAAGAGCAACATTAAAAGGCAAACTCCCAAAATCATTCACAGCAAATGCCACTCTGGAGAAGTAGCAGACAGATCTGCTTTTTGGCCTTAATCTGATTTCACTACTTAGACAGTTCAGCAGAAGAATGCTTTGCACTCTGGGAAAATCCTGACATCACAAGCAAGCCCTTACAGGAGACTAAATCTATCTCCAGAAATTAATTTTCTTCAATCAGCATTAAAATTAGCTCTGGGCTTCCAAACCCAGTATCTTGCTGTTATTTTTTCTTGATGCTTTGTTTTCCAAATTCCAAAGTTGTTTAAATGTACATATGTAAAATTTAAAACATTAAAAACGTATGGAAACATTTTCATTCAACCAAGAGATGGACATATTTCTTAAATGCAAAGGCTTTACAAACAACAACCTTAAGGAATTGTTTCCTATGGAGCACCACCCTTAAAGCTGAGCTGACTCTGGCACGCTGGATGGCATCATGCAGAAAAAGTTATTTTCTTCACACTGAATTTTAGTTTATCAGAGCAGTTGAGACCATTTCTCTGTTGTGGAACTCTACAGATACAAAGACATTTCTCATTTCTATGCTACACTCCCATGTATGACATAGAGATCAGCATTGTAGCTCATCTGGTATGCATGACCAGAGAACAATAAAGTCCCCAGACTCTACATTATTAACTGTCAGTAGTATATTACTGTTCTAGCACCCCTCCAGCATCTAGGCAGTTAACTTTCCAAAGTAGTGTGTTTTACAGATAAGGTATTGTCCATGTTCCCTGTCAGTGTATGCATCTCTGTTAATCAGAAACAAATAGCCAAATTGACAAAGATCCACGTACCATCTCACATCCCCCCTCAAGTTACACTTGCAAACCCTTTGGGGCTGAGACCATGTTTCCTTCTGACCTCTGCACAGACCTCAGGCAATGAAGCCATAAATCCTGCTCTGGGATTTCTGGTTCCTGCTGGAGTACTAATAAGCTTCCTGAAGTAGAATAACATCTGTAATATTCTCTCTACTATTCCATTTATAAGAGCAAGGCATCCAGGAAAAAACTGAAGTCTAGTTTCAAATCCAGAAACCTACACTAAGGAGTATCACTTGCTCACATTTCTTTTGGTGGTACTTGTATCCTACATACCTTTCACTCCAGGTGTCACATTGTGGAGCAACAATCCTGCAATGGGATTACTCCCTGTGGCTGGGATAAATCCTCAACAGACTCTCAGTAACAAATGAAGCCATAGCAATAGCTTGCAAATACATTTCAGGGACACTGTCTAATCCCAGAGTTTTCAAATACCAACAGGCAAAGGACTGGCTTTCCAGTTGCAAGTAATTGAAGATAATTTTCCTTAATGCTCTTAAACAAGTTTAAAATAAATGTGATGAGACAGTGTCTTGTCTAAATACAAGCTGCTCCCATGTAAACAGTTGTTCCAATCAGCTTCCAATAGATTAAGGATTTTCTGTGTGTCCTTTCATTTGGAATTAGACACCCCACTGAATTCCAGTACCAAAGGCTTTGTGCCTGCCATCTGTGGGCTCCAAGTCCATTAATTAGACCTCAGCTGTCAACACAGCCATGTATTCTGCAAAAGGAGGAAATGAGCTATGGATGAGGAGTCATATTTTGTCCTCTCTAGCCTCTCCTATCGAGCTGCTTCCACTGAGGTGAGCATAACATTGGACAACATAATGCAAATTCCTTCTGTATTGTCTTCCTTCCACACAGTCAAGAGTGTGTTAGTTCTGACACACAGGGAGGGATTAAAAACTCCAAGCACAAGTCGACACACAGTCCATCTTGTCACTGTCTTATTCCAACTGGCCAGTTTGTAAAGCAGGGCATTGCTTTGCAGGATAACAAAACCAGGCTGTAAGGGCTCAACACAAGAACCATCCTCAGATGTGCTTACCTATAGGGTGCTCAAGAGAAAATGCATGGACTGGCTAAGAAAGACTGAAACAAAATTGTTCTCTTTCTTTCTCATAAATATTTTAATTGTTTTCCAGTCAGAAGAGAGTTGCCATTTTAAGCACAGAGAGAGAATAACACAATTTATTCAGTGTGATTCAAATCACATACATGTAAAGAAAGACACAAGCACAATTCTATATTCCACTTCTCCTTCAGAAATGTCAAAAAAGGAGCCAATTTGTATCTTGACTTGACATGGCCACCCAGGGAACTGAAAAGACACCACTCCCACAGTGCATTCAAGTTGCCTAATAAGTGTGATCGACCTTCTTTCAACTTGAAGGTGGAGTCCACCCTGTGATGGGTTTTCAGCAATCTATATTCGAGGGAGGTTTTACAAAGTTTCTCAGATTCTTGGAAACTCCCATAAAGAAAAGCATGTTTTTCATTAACTAGATTTTAAGCATTCTGAGACTGTGGACAAAAGTTGGAGGCACAACACCAAAGTTAAACAAGACTTAAATGGAAGCTTCAGTTAATAACTATAACTTACTGTTTAAAATAATTCACTATCTTTCCTTTCTGTCCTTCCAGAAACTAGCCAGTGTCTGTATTAAATACATTATTACCCAGATATGCTGACAATAAATGAAGCAACTTTTGACTAAAATTTAAAACAGCAACTCCTTCAAACCTAGGCAGAAAATGAAACAAAGTAAGAGTCAGAGGGGACCAGAAAGTTGCTCACTGAGCTTTTCAACTAGAAATGCAACTCTGCATTTTAAATGGAAAACATTTAAAGGAGATAGAGAATGGGGGGAAAAAAATTCTGCATGACAGCTTATAATAAATTGCCAAGAGCCAAATAATTCAGTTATGATTGAAGCTGCAGGGCAGGTTTTGCATTGTGATCTTTCCAGGATTTAGTTTTTGAAGACTAGCTACAAAATTGTTGAAAAAACAACAAAGCAGGCAGTCCGGCCAGCATGAGGAAGAACTGCTGACCAGACCCAGCAGCACTGCCACTGCCACCTGAAGAGCAGCTCAGCCCTCAGACCACATGTGAAGAGATGCTCTTCACACCTGGATCTCTCACCAAACTTTCACTGGCCTGCTACAGGGGCACAGATAGGGGGGACAGCATTAGTGACACAAGGCCCTGGAGGAGACAGGATTTGCGATGAGGCCTCTAATCCCCGGCAAACAACACTGATTAATAACATCATAAAATCGAGATCAATCTTTTAAGGCAGTGAGCTAAGAGTCTTGAAGCTACACATGAGTGGGAAGGTAAGCTCCCCTGGAAAATTGTTTCCTTCATCCCATGACTGCAGTAATAAATAAGTAGCAATTTTAAGTTAATTGATCTCCTAGCAATTTTCCTCTGAAGAATCCAAATGTCTAAAAAAAGTAAAGGCTTATGAGAAGAGAAGCTCCTTGCTACAAGAGATGTGGTCAGGTCCAGCTGACTACAGGGAAGGAAAAGTTATGCTGAAGATATGTAACTGACTGGCACAGTAAACCAGAATTCAAATCAAGAATGCAAATCACACAAGTCTGCAGTTTGTCTCCAAAGTATATTTTGCATGCATATACTACATTTCCCATGTACTGCATCCTGAAAAGCTTCACAAGTCAGAAGTCACTTAACTCATCTTTGAGACAATCATCTGCAACATGAAAGAGGAGGTAGGAAAAAATTAAGAGATCTGCACTTTTGGTCCATTCCCTTGTTCAAGCTTCTATGGAGCCAAGTGTCATAGGCACTTGAAGTAAGCAATGTCTTAACCTTTAAAGGCCGTATCAGGTTTCAAAGGCTGCTTCAGAAAGCCAGACATGACATAAAACAATTCCAATGGGAACTGTCCATCAGCATAGCTGCTTCAAAAGCAGAAAAGCCTAGCCCTTGGAAGCTTATCTACTTCCAGTGTCGTGTCTGTGCTCAAGTAATACTCAAAACTAATAGCCAATATCCTGAAAAGGTTAAGATAATTGTGTTTCACCCCAAAAAATTCATCATAGGCAGACACAAGCTCTTCTCATTCCTACTAATCTGCAGAAATGAGCGGAAAAAATGCTTATTTGAAGCTTTCTTTCCTAAAGGCATTGTCATTGTTTTCAAAACCTCCAGCTAAGACCTGTGATGTGATTAGATGACCTTTCTCTTGCTCTGAAATTCTCCGGTCTGGCTACCCCCCAGTGCCTGGGTAGGATACAGCACCCTTGTGGCTCAAGCTGTACAACTGGGGATGCATTTAGCTCTCAAACGAGAGACAATTAGCCTATTACACTCAGTCTGTGTGCAGGGATTTCTGAGGTTAAGAGAAGGGGCACCACATGACAGCACTGAGCACCCTGTAGGGGGTAGGGTGGCTTTCTGGCATTTGTGTAAGTGGGCAGTGCTGGAGTTTAATCCCAATTAAATCTCATTAGTGCTTCTTAAGAGTTGAATCGTCTGTGGTGGCTAGGAGCACTGAATCAGGCTGAATATTCTATTTTGAGGCAACATGAGACCAACTCCTCGTCCTCTCTAACAATTTCTGCACAATTGAACAACTTAGTTGCAGAGGAGTTTGATAAAGACTACAGTCACAGGGACAGACACTTCCTAAGAGGTCATTGCTGCAAAGGCTTTGTCAGCATTTGTTAAACAAATTAATACACACGTGCAGAGAAAGCACTCATCTATTGCTGGAATACTGTTGTGTATGGCCTGTAACACAGCAACCCTTAAACAATATCTAAAACAAACAAGGGGCTTAAATTGAGAAAAGATTTGAATATGAATTAGCTAATTCACATGAAAGATTTTTGATTTGAACACTTGCATACTAAACTCTAGCACATAAATTATTCTCACCAATAATATTTCAGTAAAAACTAATGAGTGTCCTTAGAAAAAGTCAAGTTTCTTACAAGCATATGCTGGAATGTAAAAATTCAAATGTAGAAGGAGACAGACTTGCTACAAATAAACTTCAGAAATTCATTGCTGAGTATGAGGTATATGCAATATGTACCAGGGATGCAGGGGAATGAAGGGAAAAAAGGCTCACTCAGCCAGATTCTTTATTTAATGTATGCTTTTTAGCCAGGTACTTTTCATGACTTTTGGCTCTTTGCTTTCAGCATTATTAGCAAGATCTGAATAACTTGTAACATTATGATTTTGGTATCAAATTGAAACTTGACTCCTAACTATGTTCATGTGCAGAAAATAACATCATTATTTCTAATATTTCAGTAAAGAGATTTGAAGAGACAAAAGAAAGGGGAGAACGAGCAGGCATAGTGCTATGTCCAACCTAGGGATTACATTCATGCATAGAATTTAATTCCCAAGAAAGAGGAATTCTTTCCAAAGTTCAAAAATATCCATGTGTCTCATCAGCTATGGCCCACTGCAATAGCATCTATTTTCTTGTTTGGTGAGTATCTTTAAAAACTATCCTTAGATGTTTGGCTTTATCTGAAGCTCTGGCTGACAAGAACAGTTCTGGCAGAGAGACTATCTGATCAACTCATTTGAAAAGAAGATCAGTGTCCACAAAAAAAAAAAATACAAGCATACACTGCATAGTTTAAGAGAGTCACAGTAGGAAAAATTGTAAAGGGAATGTAGGAAAGGTAGCCACCAGAGTAATTACATGTGAGAGATGGCAAAGAAGCATATTAGCCTGAGCCATGGTGACAAAATCCATCAGCCCAATTAAGAGGCATGAGATAGCATGGCTTGTACTGTTTACCTATCTTGTAATCCTTATATTGTTTCTGTTTTACATGCTAATTCAACTTCCAACTCTACTACAATCCTCTACCAACAATTTACACAACAGAGAACGGACAGATTCACTGAATTGTGCACATAAAGTGCGCGTGGTCACAAGAGACTTGGTCTGAGTGGGCATGGCTGTTTTTCACATAACAAATTGTATTTATCTATGGCTTAGGCTACCATTTCCCTGTCAGCTGTAAAGAACATCATACCAGACATTAACATGTACAGCCATTCACTGTCTGAAATCCCACTATTAGATTACCACAACATTTCTTTTTTGTAGAATCTCCAGCTGCCCACTGGACACACTTTGTGTTTGTCACAACAGTCTAGCAGCGAACCACCATTACACTTACATGACTCTTCCACCAGCTACCATAACATTACATCATTTAAAAGGACATCAGTTAAGAACACTCTAAGACTGACCCAGCCCATAGGCCTACAGTACCCAGTCAGTAAACATCTATGACTGATTTCCACCCCCATACTGCAAAAAAATGAAATATAAAGTCAGCCAACAGCAGCAACCTCCATACACAGCTACAAGAGATACAGAGATAGGATGGTACAGAGACAATCATAACCCAGGATTCTTCTCAAAAGAGTGAAAATAGCATCATCTGCTGCTGCAAAACTCTGTTCTGCATGTGATTAATTGTAGGAATAAAGTAGCATTTTAAAAATTTTTCTTCTAGACTGCAGGTGTAGAAAAACAAGTACAACCCTCCCCCATTCCAGGCTGGTGATTTTGAATACCACAGTAATAAAACTACCAATAATGATACAATTAATTGGACTTTCATATGTTGAAGGGTTATACTGCTGTTTTAGAAGATATTGATTTTTCTCCAGATCCCTGTATTTACTTGTGCTTTGATTTTTTTAATAGTTTATTATGTATTTTTCATATTCTTTATCTTGTCTCTTTTTAAGGCTCAAAAAATCCAGGTGGTGTAGTCAGAAAAAAAAAAGCTCTACACTGTTAAGCCTACAGCAATATGACAGAAACACTTCCTTAAAGCCTGTGACAGGAATGGTCATCTGTCAGTCTCTGTCACTTAGGCTTTTGTCAGCTAGCAAAAGTAAATAAAGCTATAGGAGCTACAGACAAATAATTATATTCCCACCTGTTTCTAAGGTAGACACAAATAGAACAAACAATCTGGATAATCAGCACATACAAACCTTTTCTTATTTTCTAACAAGCACTTACATCACAATTGCAATCAACCTTTCCTTCCAAGGCAGTGGTATGGTATTGCTGGCAGTAAGCAAAACTAAGGAAAAAACAGACTGTTTTAGAACCATCCTTTCCAGAGAAAGCATATATTGAAGTAATATCTTACTTCAACATATACAGAATAAAAAAAGATTCTAAAAATACACACTGAGATTGAAAAATCAGTAGATTCTGTGCACATTTGTATTTATTCCCCTCTAGGGTAAGCTGTTCCCTTAGTCACTCATAGTAGCTGGTCTCTGAGTGTTAAACAGTGACCACACTTTTCCCTAGGATTATTTTGTTGACTGTGGCTATCTGGATGGCTACTAAAAACTTTGCATATAATTCAGTATCACTGAATTCAGACACCAGGTGCTCATTAAACCTGCTCTATCACTCTTCAGCTGGACAAAGGAGAGAAAATGTAACAAAAGGCTCATGGGTTAAGATAAGGACAATAAGAGATCACCCACCAGATTCTGTCAAGACAGCCTCAACTTGGGGATATTCCTTGAATTTATTACCAATTAAACATGAGCAGGACAACAAGATATGGAAACAAGTCATGAAACACCTTCCTCTCACCCTTCCCTTCTTCCCAGGCTTAACTTCACTCCTGGTTTTCTCTAACTCCTCACCTGCAGTGGTGCAGGGTGATGGCAGAGTGGGGCTGTGGTCAGCTCACCACCACATCACTACTTCCTCCTTTGGGGTAGGACTCCTCACACTGTTCCCCTGTTCCAGTGGGATGCCTCTCTCATGGGAAACAGTTCTTTGTTAGCTCCTCCAATGTCCTTTCCATGGGCTGCAGTTCCTAACAGGCTGCTCCAGTGTGGGTTCCTTCCATTGGGTGCAAGTCCTTCAGGAACAGACTCCCACATGGTCCCAAGTCCTGCAGCAAACCTGCTCCAATGCAGGTTCTTCTCTCCATGGTGCCACAAGTCCTGACAAAAGCCTGCTCCAGTGTGGGCTTCCCATGGGGTTCCAGCCTCCTATGGGCATCCACCTGCTCTGGCATGAGGTTTTGCACAGGCTGCATGTGGTTCTTTGCAGCTCCATTGACCACCATGGTCTGCACCACGGGCTGCAGGGGAATCTCTGCTCTGGCACCTGCAGCACCTCCTCCTCCTCCACTGGCTTTGGTGTCTGCAAAGCTGTTTCTCTCTTATATTTTCACTCTTGTCTTTCAACAGCAGTTGCTGCTGTGCAACCTTTTCCTTCTCAAATATGTTACCTCAGAGGTGCTACTACCACTGTTGCTGATGGGATTGGCCCTGAGCCAGTGGAGCCAGTTGCCCTTGGCTCTGTTGATATAGGGGAAGCTTCTGGCAGCTTCTCAGAGAAGCCACCCTTGTGTCCCCTGCTACAAAAATTTTGGCACACAAACCCAGTACACAGCCCATGAACTGCCATGACCTCAGGTGCCTATTCAGGACATCATTAGACACCACCCAACACTCCTGGAGCAGCAGCTGCTGCTAACAGAATGAAGATGGCAAATTGCTTGAACCAGACCTTGTGTGACTTGCTGCTAATTAAAGTCACCTCTTCTTCTTTCAGAGATCTTTTTCAAAAGTTTAAACTTAAAAGCACTAATGGTAATCACAGCCTCTCTGCTCAAGAAAAGCTTGTGGACTGTGAAAGCTGTTAAATCCAGTAAGGAAACAGATGGACTAGGTGGATTTTTGGTTCAGCCTAGGATTATTAAGACCTAAATATACTTTTGCAACCTAATTTACAGATTTCTTTCCTCTTTATTATCACTCACACCTTTGCTTAGTTGGTATTGCCCTAATGTACCCCTAATAATTGAGGGATGACTTCAGTTAAAGCCCATGGTATGTATGGATTCATTTGGAACAAAGGATGGTTGAGTCATCTTGGGTGGAAATAAGAAACTGGCAAAGCCTGTCAAACCATCAGCATCATCACTGTCAACATCCCTTGCAGGCCGGGCACAATTAATATTTGAATGAGGTTGTAAAACCCCATATAATTCCACTGTGTTCTCCAAATACATTGTTTATGTTCACTTTTATGCAAACGCTAAGCAACTCCTGGTTTTGGTCATTGTTTTTCACTTGTCTAAGTAAATGAACTGTCACCAGTGAGAGTTTCTTTATAGGCAATCAAATCTCATCAAACATGAGTCTCTGAACACACTTCCTTCTCCTCTAACAGCAGCTCTGTCATTTTGCCAGTTTTGTACAGACATGTTAAGACAACTACAAATTGTTTGAATGCTACAACACAAAGACACCAAGAGCAGAAAGTGCTGCATGACTGTGATGCTCCATTCCAATGCAGTGAGACAGAAGGGTTTTAAATACAGCATGTTACTGTAATATTTCATCAAGTGAAAGAAGATGTTAGTGGGAATATTGGAGCTCTTCAGAGAAAGCTCAGCCACATTATCTTCCACATTGTAAAAGAAAGGCTGCATGTCTATTATACTACAGCCCAACACACAGAGATTGCACACTTTGTACAACGAGCCATAGCCAAAAGTCACATGGCTGAAGTGCCAGTGTCTCAGACTTGACTTTCCTGACTGGCCCCTAAATTAATTATGCTGGCACTTTAAGAAAACTAAATAAACCAAATAAACTCTTATTTAGCTACTCTGTACATAGCACCTATTTTTCTTAGCATTCAAATTGTTCTGAGAAAAGATTATTTTAATAAACAATGTGGTTTCAGGGAAGAAGAGTTCTTATGATATATGAGTGTAGACAGATCGTGGTGGGGTTTTAGCCCAGAACAGCTCTCATAAGCAAGATTATCACAGAAAAGTAAGTTTCACCAGTAATAATGTATTTCCTATGGCCTGATATGTATTGTGTTTCAAAGCTTGAACTATTTTTAAATAAGTGAATGTTCTTTATCAATTATCCATGAGATGTACTTACCTCTGAGCCTGAAATACTTCAGATGGTTGGCAATAGCCTGCTCAACAGATTCATCAGGGCAGATCTTAACTCCACTGGGAAACAGAATGGACCGCTTCCTTCGTAACTGCAAATGCCTGTGGAACTGCTCAGCATCCATGATGCCATTAGGCTTTTTCAACCCAGGAGGCAGAGAAGTGCTTGCCAACTGCCAGTCACTGAGCTGAGGGGCTGGTGACACATCTTTAGCCTGTCCTCCTCCTGCAGCTGAATAAGCTTCTGCTGTGAAATTAAAAACACACAAATTTGTCAGATGACATAGTGATGCAATCATTAGTATCTTCATGCTACTTCTGTGGTCTCTGAAGGGCATTGCTGTGTTTCTGTTAACAGAACCTGTCTCTGACTGTGATGTTATAAACAACCTTAAGCTCTTTACAATATCCCATCAAATGGTAACATAGCATAAGGCTCTAACCTCTTGAATTCTAACACTTTGTGTTTAACTTCCCATCTGCCATTAGGCTTAAGTCAATGGGACTATATTTGTGAACAAACAAGTGTATTTGGAAGTTTTCAGAAGTAAAATAAATAATTGAGAAATAATCCTGCTCCATACTGTCTTTCCACAAGAGCAATTTCTATACCCTGCAAAAATAAAATTGCTTGAATTGACAGTTAACCTTCCATCACTGAGATAGGTCTCTACTCTATTAGAGTTGAAGGGGGGGAAAGAGGAATAAAAGGCTCATCAGCTTTATGTTGAGGTCTTTTTGGTGTTGTTTCTTTTGTTTGTTTGGTGGGTTTTTTTTGTTTTGTTTTTTTGGTGTTCCCTCTTAAATTAGTTAAATTCCCTCTTAAATTAGTTGTTCCACATAATTCCAGAGGAAACTTGAGGAAAGAGCTAAGAACATGTATATTGAGATTCAGTCTGACAGTCTAATTTTCTATCCTTTAAAGTCAGCTGATCAGAAATTATTTCATTCAACTTCTTTCACTTTTTCCCTGGAAAACATGCCTGAAAAACAATCAAAACCAATCATTTATTAGAGAAAGAATAGTAATAACTCTATGGCATTTATCATTCAACAGATTATGAGTTTATTCTGCAACTTCATAACCAGTAGATCTTTGACTTTTATGACTGAAAGATGAAAGGCATGGCTATTTTGATCATATATTAGTAATCAGTTCTGTTGCAGAAGATCACCAGATGGTATAGCAGAGGCAGATGGAACATCAAAAAAGGCCACTAAGGCAAACTCCCAATCTTTACCCAAACTGTCACATGTTCAGTGCACATATGCAGAAGACAGAATCTTTTTAAAATTTAATACAAAATAATTAAGGAAAAACAAAAGTGAAAAAATTACCTGTATTTAGCATCTCAAAATTGAAAAAAAATTCCTCCTATAGCTATTTTTACATTCAAACCAAATGTGTAGTTATACCACCTGGAAATCAGCCTAAATATTCCATATTTACACAGCTATCACAGCACAGATTTGACCAAACATTTCTCTGTATTAGCCTCCTTTGTTACAATTAAATTAGAGAGGTATTTCTAATTCTATACACTTGCCATAGCCAAATTTGTGTACAAGAACATAAGAAAGATGTCTGCATTACCTGCAACTATTTGGAGATCTGTGTTAATCATTCCCGGAAGGCAAAGAAAGATTTTCCACATGAAGCCAAACATACTTATTTGTTTAATAAAAAAAAATATATATATAAAAAAGCAAGAAAAATCCCAATTCCTTTTAGCAGAAGAGCTGTTGTCTTTACCGTAGCCTTGAACCAACCAAGAGCATTGCACTTCTTGAAAATGTCTTGATGTCACATATCGTTATCTCTGGAGAAAGCATTAGGTAAAAAAAGTCAACCAATACATCCTGGTTCGGTTCTTTTCAAAGACAGTATTCTGCTTTAGTGAAGAAACAAGAAAAGGTGATCGAAGTAGACTCCTTGGAGCAAGCAGATGGACTGACACAATTTTTTAATTTTAATCTGGCCAGCTAAGCTCTTTACCAGGGCTTGTCATACCATTAACAGACAGTCCAAACAAGGACAGCACCTTTCACATTTAATTAACCATGCTTTTTCATTGGCCTTTCAATTTCTGCTCTTTTTAAAAATCCTGCTGGCCACAAGACATCGGGGGAGCACACTAATCTCCAGTAGAAAGTCTTATATGTTTTGTCTTCTGCTTGTACAAATATAAACACATATATAAATGCATAACTCCCTTAAACACCACTGTATATGTAAACACTGAAGCAACCTCTCTGTGGGACAGTTTCTTCTGGTTACAGGGCTACTGTCGAGTCTGTGCTAAAGGAGAAAGTCTTGTGCTGTCACATCACTATCCCCACTGCATCCCAAAAGTAGGGGTTCCTCCAAAGATAAAGCCATGATTCTTTTATCCCTGTTCAGGTATTACCTGACATGCGCAGCAGCAAGAAGCTAGCACAGATACCTGAAGAGATGATCAGCTAAGGAAACTGCAGAAAGGACAGAGCACAGAAAAGCAGCAGCACTATCAGTTCCCATCCAGGGTCACCTCACTGTGGAAACGTGTATGGAAGCTGTCCTGCAATGGCAGACTACATTCAGACCACTAGGAAATCTCCTTCAGGACTGTCTTCTGCATGGTGTTACTCAGGATTTCCTGGTTACTGTGTTCAGATCAATCTGAACAAACTGCTGGTTTGGCTGAAGTGACTATTTTTGGTAGTGGTTTTGTATAAGTATTTCAAAGCTGGATTCCCAGGTGTCTGTCTGCAAAGCTTTTACACAGAGCTCAGGCAATGCAGTGCTCACTTCCCCCTTCCAGCTGCTCTACTGAACCGCCAGTAATTCACATATTAGGAATTATCAGCAGTATTACACATATAACACTCACAGGAATCAAATGAAATGACCTTTGTTTTTATGCTCTGTCTTCTGACATCTAAGACTCCAGCTGATATTTTTCAAAGCAGGAACATATTTTCTTTGTTTCTCCCCTCTCCGCCCCAAAATTATTAAATTACACTTAAAGCTTAACCACTGAGCTGCTTGAACACCTCCAGTTTTCTTAGAATCAGACATTTTGGATGTATCAAACCATCACTGCAGACCTTGTCTGGCTCTGCCAAACTGACCATGATGCTGGCAGCACTGAGCTGGAGCTCTACATGGAACAGCATGGAGCCCAGAAGCTGTTTCTAAGTCCGATTCAGCATGTCTGGGTAGAGACAGCAACTTCTGAGGCTAGCTTGGGTATCTTTACTACGACCACGGATTCTACACAGACCAGCTTTATTTTTTAATCCTCTGCAGAAACCCATGCTTTCAATGCCATGAATATTTTTGCTTGCATTACCCTGCAGAAATGCAATTGGATCAAGGTTAGAAACACTACAGATGGTTATAAAGGCAAAAGCTATCTTACCTCCAGAAAAAGTGACAACAAATCCTTTAAAGACAGTTTACAGAACACACATACTTCAGTAAGTATGAAACCCAGTTAAAAGTTTTCCTGAAGAGTTTTTTAGATTTACAGTATTGTTGTTTCTTTTATCAACAAAGTACTCAAATGCACTCAGAATGCAAAGAGTATAAAAAACATCTCTGTCAAATTTTGTTTTTTATTGTTATGGTTATGTCAGCTTCTGTGAGACAAAAAAGGTTAAAAATGAAAATTCAATTGTAATTATATTACTTTGCTATTAATTAATTTGCCATCAATTTTATATTCAAGTGATTTCAGCACTGAAATATAGACTTGCAATAGCTGAAAATCTCCTACCTTTATAATAGCGAAAGGCATATCTAAAAGTACAATCATTTAAAGTTTCTCAAAATAAGCAAAACAACTCTTGCAATAGATTTCGAAAATAATTGTGGAAAATTAACTCCTTCCTCGATTTGACAAAAGCCTTTACAGTAACACTTTGTATCAGAAAATGTATAATTCTTTGTTTGCAGCAGCCAAGTATCTGTTCAAAAGTATTCATGAAAAGCATTCTTGTTGAATGAGAAAAAAAAAGGGAAGTGTAATTCTAGTGACACAACACACCAAGGTCATCCCATTACCTCCAAAAATAAAGACAGTTTTCTGATAGCTTGTGTTTCTGATGAAGAAATATATATTTTCATATAGCAAATGTAATTAGCTGAATTACAGTTCTCTACAGAGCAATGCTCACTGAAATACTGCTACAGCATTCATAGCATTCTAAATAATGTCCCTGTTTTCCAAATGCAATTTACTCAAAAAATTGAATCCACCAGTAACTAAAAACATGTCAAATAAAGGAATACTTTAATGAAAATGCCTCTAAATAAAGAGCCACATCATGGCAAATACCCACTATCCCCAAGCTCATGAGATTTACTATCCAGAAATTATATTGTCTCCCCTAGCTGGACACAGCAACTGACTTTATGACACTTGACAGGATTCAACAAGAAAATTCCCCATCAGTTTAGTAGAGACAATTAGGTTTGACAAAACCTTTTCACTTGTTCAGTTTCTGTGGCTGCTGTGGCCAAGTATTCACCATTGTCACTTTCTGCTTGTGGTCCCGAAGAGTTCTCTGGTGAACACCTCCCAAGAATAAACAAGTTCTGAGGCTGTTTAAACTTCCAGCTGACCAAATTCAGCCCACCATAGCCTGCTGTATTGCCACCTCTTCCATCATACAGTATTGTAAAGTATTTTGAGCAGAAAAATTAGGAAGTGAGGTCAATCAAATTAATCTCACACTTATCAATGCTGTCTGTACAATGTAAACATATTCCCAGCATCCCTCCTTTTCTGAACTGTTGACCAGAAATCTCTTACCTTGTTCAACAGTCAAAGCTGATCCCAGTGTCTGTGCTTCTCTTTGAACTTCAATTTCCAACTTCAGTTTGGTTGGGCAGAATTATTACTGTTAGTCTTGGTTTTATTCAATACATTTTAAATTCTTTAGACTTTTCAAGTCTCATGCTACAGTTCCCGCTTTTTAATCTGTAAAACAGTTGTCTTCTTTTTGTTTGTTTGCATTTCTTTTTTTTGGAGGTTGGAGGGGATGGCTGCCAGAAGCAATATTTTGCTTCTGTCTTATCTGTCCTAACCAAGATACAAGTGTTACTACTGTGAATCTCAAGTTTTTATTATTTTCTAAGGTATAGTACTTCTTGAGCACTGCAAGCTCATCTCAGGGCCAAGTTCCAGGAGGCAAGTACTACAAAAGCCCAGATGAACTGCAATTAATCCATGCCTAAAATTCCATTGCTAAACACAGCAATCCCCCTCATACTTTAAAGAATTAACAAAAAACCCAAAAATCATAATTGCAGAGTCACTCCTCTTATGCTTAATGAAAACTAAGTGTCTATTTTTAGATCTACAAGTTACTTCTACCTTGCTTCTTCTGTTGTGCATTACCTTAAACAGATATCCATAACTCAGATGTCTTCATGGAAGCCATTTTCTGGTCCCACACAGACAGAATGCAGCAGTTTCTTTTAAAGAAACTGACAGGTACATTCGGGTACAACTAATTGCCTTGAAACAACAATTACACAGCTTAGGGTAAAGAGCCCTACACAGACTGGTTTGCTTTGAAAGCAAACCCTGTCACTCCACTATTTCGGTTAAACAGGGCTTAATACAGGAAACGGAAATGCAAGAGATGCGCAAAAAGGTCCCTGTGAGTCAGTCTGGTTAAAAAGTTAACTTTGGGGAGTTCCAGCAAGTAAAAAGGAAGCATGAAGATACCTGAATACCTGAAATGTAGCTTCTTCCACGGACACTTCCTAGCATTTACCCCATAATGGTAAATGCAAATGGCTGGAAATGGGGTGGGTTGTGGCTGATGGTCCCATAATCACTGGGTAAGACATTTGGGTTAATATTAGCATACTGGGTATGTACCTTAAAAGCAGTCAGATGGCCTGTTTTACACTGAACTTGTGGGTTATTTGTAGCAGCTGAGAAAAGAATGGTAACAACCACAGCAACTTCTGCAGATAATTTTAATATCAAATGCATTGGCATTCTCATAGCACATATGTAAGAAATCTAAAAAGGCAATCTTTTTATGTTATAAAATCAATTTAGAAACTCGCATACATTATTTTGCTTTTAAACACCTATAAACCAGTCAATCTAAAAAGAACCAACTGCTTGGTGATAAAACCTAACTTTACTGTAAGAAAAAGCCCAAACTGTTTCTCATAAGGGAACACTGAAAATATTACTCAGTTAAGGTGTAGAGAAAGGAAACATATTTCTGCATTTTATCTTTTTTTTTTTTTTTAAATACACACGCAGATTATTCTTTTAAGTAATGCTGGTGTTGTGATTAGGTGCTGAGAGACAACTCTGGGATGAGAGGGAAAGATGATGGGAGGCAGGGGAAGAAGGGACAGTGACAAACTACAGAATTAAACTAGAAGCAAAGACAAAAAACATATTGCACAAGGCTGCTCACAGCTATACAGAAGGTAACTGTGCTCAGCAAATTGTTTTAAAATTGTCTCTCTCCTTCAGAAAGAATGCTTCCTGGTCTGAGAAACAATAAGAAGGGGATGGAGGGGTATTGGATGACTGTACAGAACCTGAAATAACTGGATTTCCCAAAAGCCAGGTTTCAGAGTTGTCTTGAGGGAAGGGGCCCTGAGAATTCTGCAATGACATAAAAATGCTCACATCTTTGGGTTACCCTCAATTTTTATTTTAACTCCCTATTGTACTTCCAGCTTTAAGTGCTCTGGTTTTGTAGACTATTTTATGACACAGGTGGTTTTGGTGGTTATCTGACACAGAGTCCTTCTCAAGGGTGAGATAACAAGTAAACTTACAGTGGGGAACAGGAGAAAGCATCCTTTTAGAACAGAACACCTTCTATCATGCAGTGAGTACAGAAAAAAGTGCACACATCAAAATGTGATCACTGCTCAAGGAAAAGCTACATAAATATAAATTAAGACAATGATGAACTTGTGCTAGTTTATCAAATCAAATCTGAGTTCAAACACGCAATATTCAGTCATCTTTACTCAATTCTCCTAAGCAAGGTACAAGTCCTGTTTGTCTTATATGTAAATCACATATCTTAATGACCTTATTTTTCAGTAAAACATCTCAGACTTTGGAGGCTGTTAAGCCACAGCCTGCTTGCCTTGCTAATACAGGTGGTGCTTTAAGATCTGTAAGAATTATTCCCCAAAATCAGGTGAATAGCATTAAAAAATCTATTGCCTACGCATACTGTATTGGTATGAACTTTGAGAGCAAGTTTGCTTCTAAAACCTGGTAAGAAAAAAAAACAACTTAAAAGAAAATACACTCCCAACTTTGAAGTATTTCAACAATCACTCTCAAACAAATGTCTTCCATTTGTGGAAACACACTTTTATGAAAATGCCAGGAAGGGGGACATTTTTTTAAAAAAATCATCAAAACTCATCAGCCTCAAATTTTGGCAGAATTTTCTGACACATGCAGATTACTTCTGTATATAATCAGAAACAAAACAAAAAATACATCTCTAAAGAGAGTCAGTATTAAATCCTTAAAGTAAAACAATACATAGTATTCATTCTATCTGTGAGCTGCAAATCAAGAGACAATACAGGATCCAGATCCTGTCTTCAGGCCTGACTTCAACATGATCATCCATGTTTATACAGAATTATAAAGAACAGGCTTCAAAAGATCAAAGTATTTTTACATCCTTGAGACATATATCTATAGGCAGCTTTCATATTCCAAGAATCAACCAGCAATCCACATGCATTAGCTTTAACTTACATATTTACATTCTTATCTACAACCTTCTCCTTTCCCCCTTTCAGCATTGTAAGACCACACAACACCAGTGAAAAAAAAAAATCTTTAAATAAATAAATGCTGAACAAGAAGTTCTTCTTATGCCTTCTTTTTTTTCCTTCCTTGCAAGGCAGGGAGAGAGCAAACACCACTAAGCAGAGTTCCAGTTATTTCATACATCAGTGTCCTTTGCCAGGACTGCCTCATTAGATTTATTAGCTGCTGCTGCCACTCTGCTGTTGGAAGTGCAGTTGCAAGATCAGGTCTCGAATTTCTTCTCTTTTGTTTCTGATCAGCTGACGAGGGAACCAATTCTCCAGATGTAGTGGTGGTTCAAAATTAACTATGGGATTCTGGTAAGAAACAAAGCAATATTTATGGAATGGATTTCCTAACACAACCTTGAGAAAGAATTTCAATCCCTTCCACTGCTGCTGAGATCAAGGAGGCACAAACAAGTTTCCATACAAGACTGACAGCCTTCAAAGTCCAATTGCAGATCCTTCATCATAATCACATATATATGTGCCCTTACCAAAAGGTACTCATGGTAAACACCAAACAGGTTATCATCACTTCTCTTAAAGATACATCAGCATTAACATATATTAAAGGCAGATTTCATGCATTTTGACAAAGTAGCCATACTTTTGACATCTAACAAGAAACAGATGCATTTTAGTCACAAAACACATAATTACTATCACACTATAGCAAAGAATCAAGCATACAGTGGTTAAGCATGCTGAGATTTTGTTGTCTCAAGCATGTGTTTTTTCTGTCGTGAGCAGGTCTTCTCATACAAGACAACAAAAAGTAAGAATACTGATAACAGTTTTAGCAGGACATGAGAAAGGGAGAATTTGGAACAAAAGAGGATAGCAAAATGAAACAGCTGAGAGGTGCTGGCAGATTTGGCAGTTAAGATCGCAACATCACATCTGATTTGCCAAAACAAATTCTTTTTCTTCTTTCCCTCTTGACTCTTTTGCCATGCTTATATTTCACCTTCTCCTTCTGTTTAATAAAATAATATATGATAAATTGAAACAGTAAAGAATACATCATAATTTGCAGTCTGTGAGTCCTGGCATGTTTAGGACAAGTTACAACCACCTTGTCCTAAGCCTTGCTTCTTCAAGAAGAACAAGTCTCCCTTGTTAGAGAATGGGCAGTTCAAAAGCTTTGGTAAATGATTTCATTTTCCACCTACACAAGAGCTCAACCCATCTATTACAGAACCACAGAATGGCTGGAGATTGAAAGAACTTCTGGAGTTTTATATCCCCAACCAGACCTTCCTGGCTTCCAGCAGAGCACCTCACCTCATTGGCTCACCTGTCACTCAGGTCAGAAATTCTCCAGGAAGCTATCAGGTTAAAGTCACTCAAAGAGTCTGGGGTCTGTGAATGTGAGGCTGCTTTTACCTGACCAAAGGGGCCTCTTGTACTTGTTCTTCTTGGTCAGGTAGCCAACAGCAGATGCCCACAGCTATGTCACCCATGGCACTCTGTTCTTTAGTCACTGCCCAGAACCTCTCAGATGGCTCCTCACCCAGCCCTAGGCATAGATCCATAGATGCATTCCAGCTGACCCACATGAAGGACAACTCCACCTCCTTGTATCCTGTGTCTGGGCTTTCCAAAGAGCCTGTATCCATCCACAGCCCTCCTGCTGGATACCTGATGTATCCAACAACATCCCCATGACCTGGACAAGATCACAGCCTGCAACTGCACACAAAGCTCCAATCTACCCACTCTCTCCCACTGGGTGTACCTGTGGGCAGGTGCTTTGGAATGGCAATCTGTTCTCGTGCAGCAGAAAAGCCTGTCCACTGCCCAAGGTCTCATACAAGGCTTTGCATGCACAGGAACCTCAGAGAATGCAAACCACATACATCAAGCCTCAAACAAGCAAAGCCATTCAAAGGCCAGAGTAAAAGGCAGTGTGCTGCTGATCAGGGGGAGGAAGACTTGGGGACACCCTAGAAGACAATGCCTGAAGCCTAGGATCTGCAGATATTTAAAGGTATGTGGTGAAAAAGAGGCTCCCTTAGCTCTAAACGTTCCCTTTGAACAATTTCCCTTTTCCCTCTCTCTCTGCAGAAGCTGCTGTCTGTGGACCTGCTCAAAGACCAATACACAAGCTGATGAAGTTTTAGATACTGCAAGAAGAGATGCAAAGATACTTCTGTAACATCTGTAGGGCAGGAGTGCCTACACTAATAGGCTCTAAATACAGGCAAATAATCAGGGATACTACGTGTTAATATAAAAGCAACAATAAACTACAATGCCAAACATTTGAGGCTAGACACATATGACAAACCAGATGTAAAGATCTGTGCCATTACTTAAGAATGGGTTTCATCTTCTTTCTCAAATTACTTTGACACTTTTGACAGCTTTTTTGTGGCTATTTTGCTCAGAAAATGGGTTTTTGTGGTTTAAGATAATTTAGGGGAAAGGGGAAGGTAAGTTTGCATTTGTACCTGGAAGAAGCTTTCCACATACTGCAGCAAATAGACCCCACAATCACTGCTGTTATCTTGTTTAGGCACTCTGGGACATAGGTCAATCATTGTTGATTTATTGAATTCGCGATGTGTTTTTCGTTTGGCTTCCCATTCCACTTCAAGGTACCTACAAAAGAAAGTAAACAGTTGAAATAATTGAGAAATAACTCCCAAGTCAATGCCTTTTGAGATACTACTCAACATTGTTCCAAAGCTGGCCAAAAAGCTAAAATAGCTCTAGACAAATTATTTCACAGAATTTACCAAAGAAATTAATTTACTATTCCACAATCCAATATCCTATTGCACTCAGAGGCATTTCTACCATGTAACAGGCACTATGCAAAACAAATATGCATGATGTTATTTAAAATCAGTTACTTGTAGAGAGTTTCTACAAACTATTAGGATACCAGGACATTTTTATACCTTAACTAAAGGAATAATTTCCTTGGCTATCACACATTTTTCCTGGATTTATTCTAAGAGGTTAGCAGTGCTGTTTAGAATCTGACTTAACAGAATAAATATATGCATTGAGTCAGACCTTGTGTTTGATTTCTAAAAGCCCCAAGTCCTTGCAGTCATGAAAATAAAAATACAAACAGAACAATTAAAACAGCTTTGGGGCAAAATGATAACTGTGAAAAGTCACCAAATATGTCACCAAACAATTCAAAGATGAAGACATTTCAGTGAAGCACACTTCCAAGGCACTGCAAGAACTTATGACTGTAGACTTTCTAATTCATTTGTTTGAGCCTGACCACTGCCCAAAACACAACAAAAATTAACTCAGGGAAAAGAAGGTGTCATAGAATCCCTGCATCAGTTTCCTTAAACTTCTGCTTCCAGGGTATAGACTGAAAATTGAAGGAATGAAGAGGTCTGTTTTCCAAACTTCCCTTATCTCACAACTCCATAGGTCTCCACTTGTTTTCTGACTCCAAGAAACCACACTCTGGAATTTCAACCCCAGGAGTAGCTCAAAGAATAGCAAACTAAAATAATACATCCCACAGAGATTTTATCAATAAATAAATGAATAGAAATTGCTATTTCATTCTTCCTACCAAGACACATGCCAGGGAGGCCTCTCTATTTAGGGAAAAGATGGTTTCACAAACATTTCTAAATCTCATCTAAACTTTACATAGCATTTAAAAGAATTCACTTTTACAAGAAGATAATTTACAGATTTTTGTACCTTTCAGTGAATGGAATAGCAAAGAGAACAAAAAGAACAATTGCATTTAGCTTCAGATATTTAACAATTTTTTAGAAAGTTGTTGATAGACATTAAAGGCATTAGGAGCACATAAAAGTACTGAAAGCTTTTATTACATTCTTCCAATACTTAACATACTTATCACATACAAAATTGAATATATTTTTACACTTTTCAAAACAAATACCATTCCACTATAATTCTACTGACATATCAAGCTTTTAGACAGCTTCAGTCTAGTTTCTGCATTTTTGCACATAGGAGTGGATTTAACACTAATACCTTTAGTTACTAGACTAGATGGGATAAATCCTACCCACATCCCCCAAAACAACACCAGCAAAAACCTCTATTTTTCTTTTTTCTCCACTGTCTACTTTACAGTTTTTCATCATATATGGGTTGCAGAACACAGACAGATTTTTCATGGAAGCCTCTGCATTCTAATTACAATTTCCTTAGTTATGACTCTTCATGGATTTTCCTTTAGCATTAGAAATATACACCTCTCTAGACAAAAGCATTTTGTATACAGAAATATGACCAGCAGCATCTATTGCTAAAAGATAGAAACTGTAGTTACTTACTCTCTCAAAACCTGAACTGTTTTCTGCACAGAACATGCTTTCAAGGAATCTAAGATGAGTATACAAGGCCTGTACACAACAAAAACAAAAACAAGTCATTGCAGTCTTTCATCACCAACACTACTGAAGGAAGTATTTTGTTTACAAACAACCTACCCAAGAGTATCAGTAATTGAATATTTTTACCAATGTGGCAAAAATGGACAAGTACGTACAATTGTAGTTTTATGACAATACCCAAATTACTACAGAATTTTGTAGTTTAATGACACAATATTAGAAAGAAAACAGAAACATACCTTTTACAAATCTGCTTTTTGGAATTACTTAGGGAGATCTGAGACAAAAGAAAAAATAAATCTTTAAAAACCAACATCAATTATAAACTCCAAGATCTTAATAAACTTAAAGGTAGTTAGAGAAGTTCTCATTTCAGAAAGATAGAAACTGATAAATCAATTTTAGTAAAATCATAGCAGAGCAAATAGGTAAGTAAAGGAAGACAATCCTAATTCAAAATGCCTTGCACATGCTGCAGGCCATGTAAACATCAATAACTATTACAAAAAAGATGATGCCAAATCCCTTGGTCAAATCTCACAGTCTTCAGAAATTCAATAATTGGTTTCCTCTGTCAATACAAAAAGGCACTTACTTTAGAAATAGCTGAATGTAGAACTGAAGCAGAAGCAGCCATTTCATTGTCACCTAGCACAAAAGAACAAATGAAAAAAGAAGTTAAGAAAATAATGCCTAAGAAAAGTATTTTTATTTTCACGTTCATGATTGTTATTCAAAATATGAAAGTAAGGAACTAATTTGTAAATCAATTTTTAAAATTCCCTTCTGAAACCTGAAACAGCAGTTACCAAAGGTCTTCCCTCCTGATAAAATTCTTACTGAAACCAAACAACTTTCCAATCATCCCTGATTTTCCATGTCTCTTCCAGTATTTTCCACACTTGCAGAAAACTTGCAGTCCTTACTATGCATGGGTATATGAAAACATACTACATCAGTCTGGAAGCTTTAGAAATCATCTTTCCCATAATGTCCTTGCTTCAATGATTCAGACACTTAAAACTGTTTATGGCTTGACATAACTTTCTCCTAGATTATGTTCCTTTAGAGAATAAATTTCTGTTACCATCCATCTCTTCTTGATCCTTGAAGAGCACTGAACCAGCTCTAGTGTTGCGACTCTCTGGCTCAAGTGAAGACCGCTGAGGCTGGTGAGATAATGAATTCTGACAGGGACACTCCTCATACACAGCTTCTTCTAACCAAGGAAAACAGATAACTGCAATGTACCAATGAGACCTGGCCAGAAGTGAGGAGAGGGAGGAAAAAACATCAAAACTCTGTAACATTTGGTTCTGAAAGGGCTATGAGAAGCTTTTATAATATTGAGAAGTAATGGACAACTGCTCTCTGACACACAACCATTGTTGCCATGCTTTTTTCATGGCATCTCATACTAACCCTCTCCTTCACTTTTTACTTTGCATTGTGGTGTAACAGCAAAAGTAAGTATCAATTCCTTTAAAAACCCCAAGAAGCCCACCACAGCAATTTATCGGTGTTTGAGCGCCCATTCCACACTTAAACTAAATTCCAAAATAAAAAAATACTAATAATCAGTGATGGTGATCCCAGTTTTGAGTATAGCTGACATCTTTCCACAGCTGTTTTACATTATGTACCTTTCAATGACTATTCAGTTTTACATGAGTTTCCATGTACAGGTCAATTGTTTAGCCAGGCCAAGACACAGATTATGGAAGTTCTACTTTTATCTATTGACACTATGAGTTGCTGTAATTTTTTACAGAAATATTACTGAAGTGGACAGGAGTCATCATAATGACACACAAATCATTCTGAAAAATACTTAACGGTAATTTTCAGTAAAAAAAAAACCAAAGGTACAAAGTTGACAGCTGAATAAACATTTTATCTTTCAAACAATTTTTAAAAATTACACATTCCACATGTGTTACTTGTTCAAAATCTATCACAGGCAATGATTCAACTTTACAGCTGTAAGCTTTTACCACAACATTCACTGAAATCTTGAAATATCAGAAAAAGTGTTGAAAACATGCACTTACTCCTCATTCACAGGCACAAAGATATAATCTTTATTGAAGATATTTATATGGCGAGTCCATGTTCTTACTCTTCTGTGTCTTCTCTGTGC
>VXBI01007761.1:581334-622799 GCA_013397375.1 Toxostoma redivivum | reverse complement strand
AAAAAAAAAAAAAAGAGAATTGTTGTTTGGTTGGTTTTGCTCCTTTTAGTTTGAGTAAGGCATAGGAATTAGTACTCCCACATCTCCCCAGTCCCTCAATGGGTTTTTCATTTACTCTAGAAATTTCCTAGACAGATTAAAAATACATCAGCACACCATTGAGCCCAAGTGACAAATGAGCCATTTCTGAACCATCTTAAAAAAAACCCCACAATCATCCATAGATTGGAATGGAATTCTTGCAATTATTATTTACTGCACTAAATGCAAAAACGTCATCTAAACACCAGTGTAAATACAGATTTATAATAATTTAAAAACATCCATTAATTAAGCTTCACAATACCACTTTTGAACAACTGTGTCTTTTGAAAGGAAAAAAAGCTAAATGCCTTGCACAGGGTCATGCAGCAAACCTACAGCAAACACAGAGGGGAAACACATGCCTTCCAAGAGGGTATGCCATCCTGAGATTTAAATGCTTAACCAAATTTCATTTCCAGCTGTACAGACAAAGCATGAGGACACCATACCAGGAGAACAAGAAAAAACTGAGAAGGTATTTAAGTTTAGATTTTCAGCCTAGTTTGCACAAGCTGAAATAGAAACCAACATTTCACAGAACTTTGCTCCAATATGAAAGCAAAATTCACTCCACTCAGCAGACATCCATATTATCATTGTGATTCCATCCTCATCTTTGATTAAAATCATAACTTCAGAGTAGTAGGAATTGGAGAAAATTAGTAAGGAGTGGAAAACCAGGCTGGTGTAGGACTCTGCATGGAACATCATTAAGTGAAGACTTGCTGCAAACTTCCTCTGCTACGTGACTGCAGAAGCACCGGGAACTTCAAAGGGGAAGGCCTGCTTATAACCTGGGAAAGCACCCATAAAAGCAACTTTCTCAATCCAGTGCCTGAAAGCTGTGTGAACAAAGTGAAGCAAAGTGTCTTTAAGTAACTATGTCTGTCGAGATTAATTTCATTTACAGCAGTACAGAGCCAGGATTTTCACTACCCATTTACCCAAAAAACCCCCCACTGAAACAAACCAACAACCTGAACCATCTGCAGTCACCAGGTGAGTATCTAGGTCCAAACACAGAACTAGAATTTCCAAAGCTATCTCCTAATCCAGAAAAGCCACAGTCCTTGAAATATGATAAATTAAGAGTGCCATTCCTATTTCTCTAGAAGATTATGGACAGCTCAGCCTTGCAAAAGGAATCTGATCCAGGCACAACAGCATTCTTATCAGGGATAATTTTGTATTCACCTCAGGACATTCAAAGTCAGAAGACAGTAAAATCATTAAAGATGTTCTTTCAAACACAGTTACATGAATTTTCAAGACATCTTTGAGACTATTACAGAAGTGTCACTTTTCTTTCCTTCAACACAGTTTTTCACCCTGCAGTGACTGTCACCTAAACAAAATGGCATACACACCTCTCTGTACAGATGGTCCTAGAGACTTCATGGATAACAAAAGAAAAAAAAAATCACTTCAGAGAAAAACAAAATAAGCCTTCAATAAGCTGAATGATGATGCTTATTGATCTCTGTTAACAAGCTGGATGGTTTTAGTAAGGTCGGTGTCATTCTCTTCTTCCAGGTAACAAGCAACAGAACAGGAGTCAACAGGCTCAAGTTGTGCCAGGGAAGGTTTAGATTGGCTATTAGGAAAATTTCACCAAGAAGTTTTCCAAGGGCTGGAACAGGCTGGGATTGGCTAAGTCACCAGGCCTGGGGGTATTTAAAAGACATGTAGATGTGGAATTTGGGGTCATGGTTTAGTGGAGGATTTGGTAGTGCTGGGTAATAATTGTTGGACTCAACCTTAGAGGTCTTTTCCAACCTAATAGATTCTGTGACTCTATGAAAACAGAATGAATGTTGGTGGCCTTGCTCTCAAATATCAGTGTTGAAAAGAAACTGCAAGTGAGTTAAGAATGCTTCTACCTTTTAGACAGTTAGCAAGAAACACAATGTGTTACAGGGCTCCTGGACTGCTAATGACATCTTTTTGGGAAACTCTCCAGTTCAGTGAGCTCATGTGTTTAAAAACAAATGTGTAAGCTTGGTGTACAATAAAATTTTCTTATTGAAAATTTGGTCAATAATTTTTTACCAATATGTAAAATGAAATACGTGGTAAATATTAAATATTATTAGTAGCATAATTTATTTAAATGATAAATGTCTTGCAAAACTGTGTATGTATGCTAAAAATATCAAATAAATAATAGTCTGAAGTAAATATTCAGATAAGTTGGAGAAAGGCGACATTTTCATTCATACTCGGCATGAATCACATTGACTTTAAGGAAAAATACCAGAATGCTTAACTAGTGAGTTACAATATTTAATCACTAATCCTGTGGAGAACACCAAAAACTATTTTATGTGCTGGTTAGTAGATGAGGTCCAGAACTTCCAAGTGGCACCAGCAGATAGATTGTTTCTGGTCATAATGGCATCTAAAATGAACTTACGAAACTTTGACATCCCCCTCAGAGTTTTTTTCTGTCCTGGTCAGGCACTTGTAGAAGAAACTGCTGAAAATGTGGGTACGGTCAGCAACACATTTTGGCACCTTCTCCAATAAGAGATATCTACCAAAGAAAAAAACCAAGAAGATTATTAAATTCTTTTCTAGAAAGTACTGTCACTGCTAAAAGAAAGGGCAGTTATTCTAATGACTTATCATACTCTGGTTATGCTTAGCATCAGTTGCCTTCACAGCCACTAATCACACCAAACTTTTCTATTTTAACTATTCACATGGGTGCACACCATCAGACTATGTAACACCCAAATAAGTACTAAGAATGAATTTATTTTTTTGTCCCTGATTTTTTTCTCCAGTATTCAAGCTTCTGAATTTATTTTGAAAGCTAGGTACCTAGCCCTTACAATTAAAAGAGACTTGAAAACCTAACAAAGTATAAACCTATGGAACGCTATACTTGTACATAATAAAAATCATGGAACAGGTCAGTTAAATCATCCATTTAACTTTTTCAGGTTATGCATGTGAAAGCTAAGTACCTTTTATTTCACTGCTGATAATTTTATTATAAACATCAGCTTCAGTATTTATTTTGTCACTCTAGAAGGCCAAAGCTCTCATAATTGCTGTTATCCTACACAAGGTGCCTCCAGCTTCACCTGATGAACTGGGCAACAGAGTCATACATGACACTGCTTGCAACAGAATGAAAACTGAGAATGTGGGAAGTCTTAACAAATTTTAAAAGCAGAGGGATTTCTACAACAATTGCATTAAGTTCTTTTATTTAAACTTTCATTTTCTGTTGAGAAGCCACAGCTATTCCGAGAACCATGATGCATTATTTAGTTCTAGTTTAGAGCAAAATATAAGGGGCTTTGCTGTAAAACACCATTGAAACACTGTTACACATTTCCTATCCTCTAGACAAGTCTTCCTATTGCTCACAGTTCTTGCACCCATCTGGATGCCAAAAGAAATGCAATTCCTGCTGACAAGCTTCTAAAGAACCAGAACTCTTCTTAAGTTTAAGTCAGCAGAGTGAAAATAAACCACAGCTTTAAGGACTGGTGGCCACAAGGCCAGCTCTTGAAAAATTGCTTTCACAGACAACTTCAGCACGATGGCTTTGAGTAGCTAAGCCCAGCACAACTTGCTCAAGATGTATCAGCTGTGTTCCTTTCTGCAGATCTGCATCAGATTACCTGAAATTACACAGAACAGCAGAGGATGCTCCACTTTGTGCAAACTTAGTAAATAAAATAATACTGCAGACCCTCTACTTTTTTCAACTGCCTATTTAACACTTGCTGTTCTGTAAGGTCACCAATAAGCATTTTTCCTCCAGTTATTCTGTCTGGATTTTATCGCAGCCCTTCCGAGGGACAAAACCAACGAAAGTAAAACAGATGAAACTGCTAAGAACACAAAAAAGCTTTAAAAAGAAGTCCAACATCCAATCCGTCACATTGTTACTTCTGAAATGATTTTATTTAGCAACCAACATTTGCAGTAACATTCAAGTCCACATTGTGCCCCAGAGAGTGAGAAGAGTACAAGAAGGGCTGAGATTACTTACTTAAGATAGAAATCAATGATGACATCATTGAGAAACTCTCCATATTCTAAGCACTCTAGGTCTTCTCTTGTGACTCCCAGTCCTCCTTTTGCAGGTGGGGGTGGATAAACAATTAAACTAGAAAACAAACCATGTCATAGCAGTGACAAACTGTTTTATGTGGCATTGCTCTGAGTATGGCTGTCTTATATGTAGAAGACTTTCTAGAAAATCTGTGAAAAGCAGTAGTTCTCAAAACTTTACCATTTCCTCCTCCAACATTTAGGTGTTATAAAAGAAATATCACCCCAATCACCCTGAATCTTTGATAAAAACTTTTGAAAAGCAGACTAATTTTTGCCTTCATATTGCTTTTCTATTTTTGATCAAAGTATTTGAAAAATTAATATAGAAAATGTGAAGAAATACTAGAGGACAAATGGTTATAAAAAGATTGAGTGTGACAGAACAGTAAAAGAAAACATTGTTCAGATTTTATAAAAAAGTTAGCTTAAGTTAGTAAATTTTGCTAAGATAGCCTTAAATGGATACTGACAGAACCCATGAAATCCCCACCCTCCCCTACTGATGCACTCATGATGTGATCTAGTAATCATAGACCAAATTTGCTCTAATTTCTGATACTGTCATCCTATAATACATCCATATGGTCTCTTAACAGGTAACTACACTGATATTTGCTGATATTTTAGATTTGAAGAGTGACTTTCATACAACACTTTCAAATCAACTAGAAAATGGCAGGCAAGTGAGGGCTTGTATTCCAGTAATTAGTTTATCCAATTTCTTATATTTTCCTTTTCTCATTTATATGAAATACACTTACTTCTTAACTGCTCCCGTTTCTCTTACTTCTTTCCATTCTTCATTCAGTGCAGAGGACAAATAGATAGAATAGCAGCCACTATTCTGCTTATTTGCAAGGACATAACTGGGCCTGATCACTTTTAGCTTCGATTCCTACCAGAAAATACACAAACAATTGTAAAAAACTTTATACGGCTTGATACATAAAACACAACACACAAAAGCCAGGTCTAAAACCCACAGGAGTACCTAGCACCACTGAAGAAGATTCTTGCTGGAGATCCAAAGTATAAACTTTGGTATTTGGACAAACATGACATTGCTCAGACAACTAAAAAGTTATGAATATTTTTTTAAAAATTACACATCTTAGTTCACAATCTCTCTCAAACTATTCAAGCCAAGTGAACCAGAAATTATTTTGGAGAAGAAACATGAAAGAGTGGAGACTCTTCAGTATCAGACTGTCTTACCAGGAGTTGTATATGCTTGGAAGGTTTGGAAATCTAGTCCTTGAACAATTTGCCTAAAAACAATACATATTTGAGCTGCCTGGCTTCCTTTCAAAGTTTTCCTTCCCCAGTTTTATGGACTAGATTTATTTGCTATCTCTTGGCTTTTTACTGGTGGGAACAAAGATACGTAATTTCTGTGTGACAATGATGTGGGGTTAGGTTTAAACATTTACTCAGGAGATTAAACCAAGACAACACATTAACTTGCACAGATTCATCTCCTCAGCAGTCTAAGGAATAATTCAGCATTTTCAAGCTGTGGCGACCCCACAGTGCACCTAAAGGTGTCTGGAGGGCCATCCACACAGCTCCTCCTCTGCTGCACTTCCAGCTCAACTAAAAAAATGGTTCCATTGCTCACTGCTTGATTGACTTCCTGCTTGCAGGCCTAGAGACACCACCAGGGCAGAACACCCCTGTGTTTCTAAATTTACACAACCATGAATTAATCTAAAGCATTGGTACTTGTCACTTACTGATGAGGTATAAAGGCTATCCCTCTGTGGACACAATCTAGCTGACTGCAGATTTTGGAATAATCATGACTGGCTTTTTTTGAGCAATGAATTAAGAGAGAAGGCTGACCTAAAATGCACTCAAATGTGTGAATGTCAACCAGTGGTGACAGATGAAGCAACAGCTATCCACTAACCTGAATTACAGGCTCATGAGCATCTGAGGTATTCTCTTTTGGCATGTATTGCTTTAGTAGATCCTTATTACAACTCATGAAAGAGCTTTCTTCAGGAGAAAGATCCTTAAACAAGGGTAATGCTTGTTTCAAAGACAAAAACTCAGCAAGATCTGGTGCTCTGTTCCTCTTGCTGACACCTGTAATCAGTTCAGTCAGTCTGTCTTCTTCCCATTGTGTGAGTGGTTGAGACAGTTCAAAAAATACAAATTCATTGGATTTGGCTGGAAAAAGGAAAGAATGGATAATATTACCTATTAGATTATTGTGATAGAAACTTCTCTGAACATCCACAAAGGAACTTAGAGAGACAATGGCAGGAGAAGCCCGAACAATACCCTGCCAGGTTCATCACATGGGCCATCAGCCCACAGAAGTCACACTCTCACAGGCCCAGAGGAACACATCAAAATGGCAGGTAGGAACCCAAATTAAGGGCTGAGGAAGAGACACACAATCAGGGCCCTTCCCAAGGCAGTCCTATGAGAGTCTCAGCCCAAATGTCCAGACTCAAAACCCATCAAGATAAGTCAATGCCAGAGCACTTTTTGGACTGAAAGGAGGTTGCTGCTGAGGTGTACAGCACACATGACGGGATGCAGGGAAAGAGTATTTTGGGATTGCACAAGATTTAATATAGGTTTAAGGAAAGGCCTAGAGGCAGCAAAGAGAGACATTCAGGTAATTCAGGGAAGAAGTAGTACGGGCAAAGAGAGGGTAAAGTGCATAAGAAGGACCAGTCACGTTTAAATACTTTGCTGGTCAGTGCACTTGCCTGGCCATGCCATAAGCATGGACCAGCACAGCATATCCTTGTCTTCTTATTAAAGTCCTTTCTAACTCTCCTGGCTGAGAAACTCCTCTGGCCACTCTCAGGCTGTCAGATGCACCCCAATATATTTTCCTCTAATATTAACACACTGAGGCAGCAGAGCAGAATCATAGTAACCATTTCCACAATCCACAAAACCACCACTGATTTTTTCAGCAAGTCCCTAAAAACATGTCACAACATTCACATTACTGTGTAAAATTAAAAGGCGTAAAACAGTCCAACATAGAAATTTAATAAAAACTCTTGATGGTTTCTCCAACAAGAATGTAACCAATGCAAATAAATCTAATACTAAAAAATCCCTTGCATCTTCATACTCACATTCCACTCATTTCACTGGGAACTGTGTACAGAAGGTACCAGTAATTTCAGTAAACTTGCATCAACTAAAGGTACTTCTCTGCTAAAACTTCATTCAGTATTTTGCTTGTACTAACTACTTGTACTCCTTACATAAAGCTGCCATTACTTTTAATTTTTCTTCATACAGTGGTGACTGTATAGGGAATACATACTATTAAATGTCACACAGACAATGCTGACATCATCTTTTTCGTAGATGCTATTGGCAATGATTTTGCTTACGTAAAAACCTTGTATGATTGTACCACTCTGAATATGTAAGCCAAAGTTATACTCTTTTTTTACAGGGCTTCATGCTAAAAAACCAAATACAATGAGTTCATAATACCCTAAGACTAAACAGCCATTTAGCCTTTAGTGGAAATTTTCTTCAATAATAATGCAATGGCTCACTGCATCTTGTCAAAAAATTCAATCTTTACTTGCCCAGCTTTTGTATAGCATATACAATACTCAAGAGATAAGGGTATTTAAAACATCCACATATTTTAAAGGGAGACATGCTTTGTATACAAGTCTAGTTTCAGAAGGCCTTCTGACAGAGACTACAATTAAATTGTTTTGAGTATTTTTATTAAATGAGTACTTTTGAATCATATTATATTAGGATTTTTTCTTTCAAATAAAAGTACAGTGAAGCATTCTAGAAATGCAGAATTAATCAACTTATCTATACTGATACAGCCTGACCTAGAGTACATGTGTGCAATTTTGGGCACCACAATATAAAAATGACATTAAAGTATTAGAGAACATGCAGAGCAGGGCCATAAAGATGGTGAAGGGCCTTGAGGGGAAGTCATACAAGAAGCAGCTGAGATCACTTGGCTTGTTCAGCCTAGAGAAGAAACTGAGGGGAGACCTCATTGCAGTTACAACTTCCTCATGAGAGGAAGAGGAGAGACAGGCACTGATCTCTTCTCTGTGGTGACCAGTGACAAGACCCAAGGGAATGGCCTGAAGCTGAGTCAGGGGAGGGTTAGATTGGATATTAGGAAACGGTTCTTCAACCAGAGGGTGGCTGGGCACTGGAACAGGCTTCCCTGGGAAGTGGTCACAGCACCAGTCTGACAGAATTCAAGGAGCATTTGGACAATGTTGGCAGGGATATGGTGTGATTCTTGGGGATGGTGCTGTGCAGGGCCAGGAGTTGGACTTGATGATTCTTCCAACTCAGCATATTTTCTGATTCTGTGATCTTTAAAAACGCCATAGACTTTCCACCGCATTCAAAAAACACAGCTGTAAAACAAGCACTTTACTGACATGACCACTTCATTGCACTTAAGGAAAACAATTACTCACATGGCTTGCTGGTAACTAACTTTCCCATCTGGGTTTCAATCTTTTCTACATAATCCACAGACAACCAAAGAAAAATAATTGTTGAAGAACAGCCACCACCACTTTTCCACCAGCCAATTCTTCTCAGATCCAGTGTATCCACTGTCAGCTGAATGTTCTTAAGAGACACTGTAGAAAACAGAATTCAAAAAAATCATGCTCTTAACAGCCAGAGACAGTCATATATGTTACAGTAATTACATGCTGAGAAGTATGACCAGAGTGTATTAACACAATACTTCCAGATTTTATTCCTTGCATTGCATAAAATACTGAGAATTCAATATTTAAGTCAGTTCTATGAAATGGTGTAAAACAGTTACTAAATTGTATCACAAAAATCTAAACATCTGCATGTAGGATTCTCCCTGAAAAAAGTAATTTTTTCCTCAAAATAACCACAGTAAATATAATATAAATATGGAAAAAAGAATACTGAAAATCATTAATTCCTATTTGCTTTCAGTCAACTCAACTTAGAACTGCTCATAAACTTTTTCCTACCACACATCATCTTGGAAAATCAACTGAATGCAAATCTATAGTTATATTCCTCTTAGCTTTAGTCTATGCATACATTTTTGTAAACCTAAGGATCTAAAATGCTAATTTGAAAAGTTCAATGTTTCACCTCAAGAACATGCATAGTGTTATCTACTATAGTTCAACACCTAAAATATGCAGTAATATGGGAGGCAAGCCATTAAAACTATAAATTCACCTTAAAAGTAGAAGATGATGCTACATTGTTAATGCTTACACTATAGACACTAAAACTTCTATTTATTGAAAAACAAAGAATTAAAAACTATCTAATACCTTTGTGAAAGTTAATAAATTATTCATAACAGAAATACATACTTGGTGTTTTAATGCAATACTTTAAAGATACAATTAAGAAAAGGCTAAAGAAAAGAAAATTCTCTTACCCTGAAATGGGATCACAATATTTTCCTTTGTGAACTGAGAAAAAGATTTTTAAAAATATAAATTATTTTGCATTTTACAAATTGATTAAAACAGTATATGGATTTTTAAAAATCTGCACATCTTTCCCTATAGCAAAATAAACTGAAAATAATATAATAGAATCATTCAGGTTGGAAAACACCATTAAGCTCAAGCCAAATATGCTTAGTTTGAGAATTTATATTGACTATAACACCTAGAGACATTCCTAAAGATATTGCAGAACCTAAACAACAGCAAGTAACTTTCAGAGATGCAAGACACTGGGAAATAAGCACAAAATTTCAGAACTCCCTATAGGCTCCTTAAAAAGAAGGGAAAAGATGAACACTTGGGACAGAAGGAGTTAAAGCAACCCATGAGAAGCTGTCAGATGTGCTGCTTGAAGTAAGGACATGATAGAAATAGTTCAACTTTATGCTGGTATTACTTTACATTAATCTTCGAATTAAAGGCCTTTAAAGATTCCACTTGCACTGCTGTTATGTTAAAGATACTTGGCTAAACAAAAAATGCTTTATTGTCACTTTGACAAAAGGTTATATATATTAACAAAGGAGGCTTCCCCTGTGGCACCACAGTAGGCACAAAGTTGTGTTTCCCAAGGAAAACTTCTACTTTACACCTAACAGCACTGATTCTAAAATTATTTCAACTCATCCTTCAAACTGTTTTTGCCTACTAATTTAGAAAATTTCCATTAAATGCTTTTGTAACTGCTATTTTTTGAGAAGCTGAAATTACTATTACAATCCAAGATTTCAAAAGGTCTTACTGAAGGTAAAAAGATATGTAGGTTTAAAAATCTCCTTTTCAGCTGCAATATACAGAATGAACCTGGTCAAACACCTGTTGAAACTCCTGGAGCTGGTGCTCCATTTAGAAGACATCTTCACTTGTGTTTCTATACCCTGTGAGTAGCACACTGTCTACACACTAAAGCTTTTAGTATTGTTATTATGCTCTCTGAAGCTACAAAGCAAGCAATTTTCTGTTTAAAAGGCAAGAGCATAGTATACATCTGAACTCTGATTATGAACTACTTTATCAGAACACAATTACTATTTCTGAGAAAAGTAATTAGTCTTTATTTTAAGTGACATTAATTGGCCGTTAATATGGCCATTGTTTTCCGTTGCAATTCATTAAAACTTCCTCAGTATGACTTGTGTTCCAGTACAGCATTTATGCAGAACCTCTACACATAAAAACTATGGCCACAGAAAATCACAGTTAGCTTTTCTACTGACAGCAATCCAAATGCACAAGGCAATGGACCACACACTCCATTATTTAGCCAAAGGAATTTAATGCAACAATAATAAGAACTCTGTGCTTCCGCACTAAGTATCACTGATTTCATTTAACCAGAATTTTAATTTTTAAATATTCACAAGATAGCATAATAGAACAACTTACCCTAGCAGGACCTGTTGATAAACACTTAAATTTCCCAATGTGTAGTCTATCAAATTCAACATCCAATGCTAGATTTGCCTGCTTTCTAGGTGTGCTTCCAGAAGGTAAGCTGAGAGAACATTTATCTTCAATTGACTCCGTTAAAAACTGGAAAAAAGTTTATTTATTACAGGATTTGTTATATACGCCCCTCCCGTAACCTGAGGAATACTTTTTCCTTCATGTTTGTAAGCATTGACTCCCAAGGCCAGCTTCCACATAAAAAAATTCATATTAAAAATCTCTAAGTTACATCCATTACTAACAATTTCCTTAAGGGTGTAAGAGTACCTTGCTACACTTCCATTACCAAGACACGATCTATGCTCTCGGCTTGGTTCTAAATTAGTAAAAACTCAAACAACAGAGCAACAAAATAATACCCTTCATTTCATAGCAAAGCTTCAGGATCTAATTTAATGCTTATGATTGAATTGATTCACCTGTAAGAAGAGGCAGTAATGACTCTTCTGACTTGTTTCAGGATTACAGAGATAATCCAGATCTAGGTCAAAGCAAGCACCCAAAGGCTAATCAAGTCCAAAATGGGGCAAACATTTTTATGGCTACTTTTAGATTCAAGGTCTACAGCTAGCCCGACAGGAAAGGGAACTTCACCTTATCTCTGTCTGCTGTCAATGAAGATCCTTGACCTGAAAGCACTGAATTGCAACAGAAGATTGGATGATTAAAAGAAACTATGATCAACGTAAAACACTGTGTGGAAACAAATTTTTCCACAAATATATCTTCATCATGTCTGTTTCTACCTCAGGTTACTATTAGATCTTCCTATTTTCTGATATTAAATATTTCCAAATGTTTATTGTCAAAATAGGAAATACATTGTGTGTAGCAAGAACATCCAAGCTTCAGAACCAGAGATACTCTCTGAATACTATCCAGTATTCTATCTGTGAAATAAATTACTGCAATTTCTGCTTGTGGCTGGGACCATAATAAACAATCATTTTCTATAACAAGCATTACAGAAATAAATTAAAGGCCTGACATAACAATACATAGGCAAAAAACTGAACTACCTGCTCTGTGAGACTTTTCATTTTGTCTTCTAATTGCTTGGCTGAGAAACAGAAGTCCACCTGTTGGTCTGTTTCTTTATTTTCGGTGATATTATCCTGCATCAGCTCTGTGCATTCTGTTTCAGAAGGTCCATCTTCATCATCACTGGAAAGGATAACTAAAAAAGAAAAAAGAAGTATGCATATACTACAAATTACAGACTTGAGAATACTTTGTCCCTTGTGGGTTTCAGACAAGTAAAGAATTCTGTCTTCTGGTATGTGATATCAAAGTGCACTGCTCAAACCAGTCAAGATCTGCATGCATGGAATTTAATGCAACAAGCACTGCTCTGCATCTTTACAAACACCTTTTATACCAGATCCTCAAAATTATTTGGCTATTAAATGAAACAGGACACAGCACAGCTGCTTCAAAGAATTTTTCTCAGTTTTAGCATCATTAAAAAGTAAAAGCTCAGTTTTTCTGTAGCCACAAAATCAGCTGAAAAAAGAGGACTGGAATTTGAGAATCTTGCTGTCTATCCTATTTCTCAGGTACACCTGACACTAGTCACTGTTCTCTAACCTGCAAAATGCATTACAAACAACAGGATGGCTGTCTTCAATCTTTTGTTTCCTATGTCTCAACTAGCCAGTTATGCTCGAGTTCTCCTAGTACCTAAGTGTACCACCAGTAATTGTCATCAGCATAGACACAGTACCTACTTGGGTCAACGGAAACAAGCTGCTGATTACCCCTGCAGATTCTGTTCCGCAGATTGCTCAAGTACTCTGATTTGTCCATCTTTAATTTCCTGATCGTACTAACTTGTGGTGAAATCACATCCTCACTGGCAGCAGAAAGCTGTTTCTTTGACAAATTTCTGGAAGGAGACTCTGAAGCTGAGTCCTCTGTGTGGCTGTGAGCAGGGCTTAAGTGGTTGTGGGTGGAAGTGTTTTCAGAGTCTCTCTCTGCAGGAGAGTCTGTCAACAGAATAGGATTAGATCTGTGATCTTGTCCATCCTCACGGCATATTCTGCAGCCAGAAGACTCCACTGAACTCAAATTTTGCTCTTCCTAGAAACAGAAATCAGAGACAGGATGTAAGTTTATTACTTGACATTTCTTGACTGTTCAGATCAGTGATCACTGATATTACCTGTGTGCTAGAAAAAATATCTATAGCTTAATACAGTGACATTTAATGCTCAATTCAGGGTAATTTCTCCCTCCTCATATTCCAAGGACTATTATTACATAAAGGCACGAGGGACAACCATTTAAAAGGCTACAATGGCCCCTATTCAAACTTAACAAGGAACTATATCTGACTTTTAGCAGCTCTGTCAGTGTCAGACATAATAATCAGTGCTGTTCTTTACTTTCCAAAAGTGTGGCTTAGTCAACTGGGTTTAACAGGTTTCGTAACTGCCTGTCTCTGTAGGGTTTAAATCAAAAGTCTACAGAGATTCCTTTATTGTTTATATTCAAATGCTTGAATATAAATCACACTTTGTACTTGACTGATTCCCTCAGTCTTTTATTTCTTGGGTTTTTTCCAAATCCTGATGATGGATAAGAAGAAAACTTCAGGGAAAAGTACAACAGTCTAAGAAGGAAGCAAAAAGATGATATCTGCAAGATTTCAATAACCCTCAGGTATACTTTGCAGTTTTGCTGTTAATGCCCCTAATTAGTCCCTAATTCTAGGTCATCTGTGAAAGAAGTTCCACTTAAGTAGCTAGATGCCTTATTTTCAAAACTGTTTGAAGGAAAAAAAAGTCATTGATCTTTCAGAACCTTTCTGCTTATAGCTTATGCTATAAACACATTGTGATGATGTAGACAGAGGAACCTTTACTCACTCTTTGTGATGCATCACTAAACTACTTTCCCTCAATAGGTAATACCTGGTAATATACAGTATAATAAATCCTATGTATTGGCATAATCCTTTAATTTGGGATATTGCTACTGCTGCTAATGAAGCGTGTGTGAATGTGTGCTAAAATTAACCGCAACTCACAGAGATTACAAGTGACTTTTGTGGAACGTGTGCATTACAATCATCAGAAATATGGCCACTATATCTTCTTTTCCTTTTCTCAGAAACAAAAGAGCCTGATTTCTTCTGACTAAGAGTAGTGCTGTTCATGTGTCTGCTCCTCTTCTCCAGTTCACCACAGTGCTTGTTTTCTGTGTTACAAAAAAAAATTTAACATATTACCCTTAAAAACCTTTATATTTCTTCATATTGTTTGTCTTATATAAAAATGCATGGCAGCGAGTATCCTCCACAATAAGTTCTTTTTTAATTGTATGTGACTGCCAAAACATATTCTCTAAAAGTATTATTTTTGCATAATTAGTCAAGGGTATAACCAAATTCATAGCTCCTTTCCAAACAAGAATTAGCACTTTATACTCCACAGTCTCTTTATCTCCTGCCGAATGCAATATTCTCAGTTTCCTGTTGTAATCTGCAAATATTAGTAACCAGCATACAAAGATGGCACACTGTCCCTGGAGAGTGTGCACAGAGGTCATAATGCTTCAACAGTGAAAGCAAATATTGTCTAGCATGAATATTTTAGCAGGGTTCACAAACCATTTGAGCATTCTTAATGGTTTACATTTTTTATTGTAAGAATTTTTAGAAAATCAAGATAACAGTGAAGTGAGGCTGCACTCAGTCTCATTTTTCTTCCACAGATTTGATTCACCTTAGCTTTATTCCTATTTAAAACTAGGCATTTGATATATTTTTACTGTATCTGTAAAAAAAAATTGCATTCTCAGGAAACATATACACTATGTGCAACACCTCAATTTATTTCTGTGCTTGCCTCCCAATACTAGAGTAAAAAAGGAAAATATTCCAATATTCTCCAAAATTCATATTTAACTGACAGATGACTGCTCACTACAAACCTTTCTTCTGCAGCTCTCGTCTTCTCAAAGTAACGGCATTAGTTTTTTCTAGTTCCTTAGAAGCCTTGGTCAATTTACACAGTTTATCATCTGTCTTTCTTGGGCAATGTTCAGACCTGTAAATAATATTACTTATGACTTATCTTTAATTTTGAAATAATACTGAATAAAAATCCCAACAGAAATAAGAGTTGGCCAGACTTCAATCTTCTGCCTCTCTGATAAACATGCAGACCTTGCCAAATGAATTCAGTCCAGTCGTCGAAATACACAGATGCTTCTAAGAAACACAGTATGAGAGTATGACATGCTTTAATATTATTAATGAAACAGATGCTTCTAAGAAACACAGTATGAGAGTATGACATGCTTGAGATCAAACACTGAAACATTATTTTGCTGTAAGGAATGACTGCAACAAGAACATATAAGGAAAAAAAGAGAACAGTCAGTTGACTATCCTTGCGTTTGTAATGAATATGGTGAAAAGATAGTATATTTTTAACTTTGATTCAGAACTGCTGATAGAATCCATTGAGTAAGGCCCTGAAATGTGAAATTATTTGAACTAGAAATTCCTGCTCAAAAGGGCCTGAAACAGTAACTTTAAAGGTGGTGGAGAGGGATGGGACACAGAAAGAAAGAAAGAAACAGAAAAGGATTACAATACTTAATCCAAATGGATTTTGTGTTCATCATTTCATAATGTGCTGTTCTCAGAATGTTGTGGTCTCAAATTTTTGAAGAGCTAAGTGATCATCACAATGTCTGATATCACTGACAGCCAAGCTTTGACTCCTAAAAATCCACACCCACCATGGCAAAAAATTTTCTTGACATCTCTAACCAGACACCAAAACTGTTGAACACTTTTGGAACAGATGAATACTCTTTAGTGACCTGTCTGTAAACTGGAGCATCAGTGCTCTTTAGGATTTCTGTAGTGCTCCAATACTACAGTGATGAGCACTGTGAAAAAATGACTGATTATCTTTCCATTCACAAAGAATCATGAATTGGACCACAAACAGAAGTAGTTTCCAGTAAGTGCTGTTGTTCATTCTGTATACAGAACAAGACAGTTTTCCATAGACTAGGCAGGTCACTACAGAAAACTTAAACTTTGGAATCCACACTTCTCTCTCAACTAAAATATTTGTATGCATAACAGCTGTATAGATTTGACCATCTTAAGGGACCATACAAAACCATCCAGTATTTTTCAGCATTTGCTTTACACCAACATCACAGTTCAGGGTATTTAACAACAGAAAGCACCTGAATAGGGCTGTTTCAGCTAATACATTTTCCTAAATATATTTGCTTCATACAAATTCTGCACATTTTAGTTTCAATTCCAGCTTTGCTGATAATTCAGTTTAAAATGCACCCCATAACAGATGTATGCATCATCTATGAAGTTATGGCAATATATATTGTAAAGTGTTCTTAACAACCATGAGAAACAAATACTGTAAACACTAAGTTTCTTTACATTTAAAACCTACCTCAAATGTATTAGTTATACTGACAGGTCAGTGCTCACTCAAATAAATGCATTTCACATTGGGTTGCAGTAAAGCAACAAAAATCCACCAATTCTTTAATACAAAGAGCAAGAATGGAAAGAGAGAGCTGGCACTAAGTTCTAGCTGGTAGAGGTAAGTTAACTTATTACCACCCAGTTCTGATGACATGTAATTATTTGACTTGACGTGAAATTTCCATAGTACAAGACTAGCACAATTTTCAGCAACACAAAGCACACATTCTAGCTCTGATGGTACAGAAGACTCTGTATGATCATGTGCACATATATGCAAAACACTTACAAAGGGGGAGCTTTTATTATTCTCCTCCAAAGAAGAGACCCCCAAAAGAATCAGTGCCAAGTGTATGTAATGCACTGACTTTACTTACAGACACGTGACCAGGATCAAGCCATGACTTGAAATAATAGTTGAAATAACTCCTAAATTCTCCATTTCCAATTTGGTATCTACTACAAATTGCACTAAAGTGCTAGTCACTGGGGAAGAGTGAAAAATCATCCTAATGATGGCTTCTGATAAACAAGCCTTTTACACTATACATTAGAAAACCATGCAACAGGTACTGAATATTTATCATTCAAACAATGAACCACTCCAAATCTAAAGCAAATTGAGTTCACAACTACAAAAAAAATTACTAGCTCAAACCATTATTGTGCTTAATATGTGATGTTGTGTTCCAGATATGAGCCAGAAAAAATACATAAGATGTACTCCCAGATTAAGAGCATTAAATACAAGAGTTCCTGTTTTCCTCCCTATAAATCCACTACCTCCCATCATCCAAAACTTTACAAAGTGAAAAAAATCAGATACTAAAAAATTATTCTTATTTTGCAATAAAACAAAACCAAACCCCCCCCAAAAACCTAAACTCACAACAATCCAAACACCCCACACACTTCAGCTAGCCTTAAGTTACAGAAAATTATTAGCAAGAGGTATGATACTTTGAAATGAGACAGCCTAATAAACTGTTCTCTCGAAATCTCATTTAAATTGAAGCTTTGTCAGGTTAATTTAAGCAGCAATGGGCAACCCAATAGGAAAAAAATATTGCTATTAATTTCAGTTCTCTAAGATGTTGATGTATCAGAATGAGGAATATGACTGACTTTTCTCAGTTGTAACCTGGGAACTGTTAATTACTCCTGCCTTAAAAAAAAAAAAACCCATATCATTCTCCTCTTCTTCATCTTTCTACTGTCTTCCTCAGAATTTCCTGCTATTTTTTCCTGTGGAAAATTTGCTGTTGAGCAAAGATTTAGGCATAACACACAAAAGGAGACAGCTTAGTTTGAATGCAATTGCCACCTTAGACCAAAACAGATGTTATTTAATTCTAATATCTGATTTCTGCTAGTTTTATATGTCAAACATTACTGTGATGCTCAGTCAACCTAAATATAGGAAGAAAAGATGAAAAGTAGATGTTAAATGGTAAGAGGACACACAGCCCTTAAGCAAAGCCACCCTGTTAGGAATACTGAGACCACCAGTGGGTTAATGTGAAAAAAAATTAATCATCACAGAGAGGAATTTGGAGATATTTTACAAAAGAAGTTCTTTTAAATCATGCTAGAACACTTTAACACCAACAGGAAAGCAAGATTCTGGTTCTGGACACAAAACCAACTTAGATGAGTTTGAATTACTTGTGTTTCTTCCCAAATCAAAACAGTGATGCACTGTAAACAGGAATTCCTTCTAAGAAAGAAAAGCAGCCTTTTAACACCAGGTGCAGCAACCCAAAACAAGTGTAATGCTAAAATGGCTCAGTAGAGAAGCATGTTAATTTGCACTCAGGAAACTGATCTTCTGATTCAAGAAAAGAGTAGAACAAAAGCTGTTTCAGGGCAACTCTTTTCCATTGTGAAGTTGTGTCATTTCAGGAAGACTGGCAAAATCAGCAGTGAGTAACATACCTTTCAGAAAGAAAAGAATTTTCATGAGGAGAACTTAATATTTGACATGTCTGTAGGCTGGCAACAGCTGATGAGGGTAGTTGGCCCGATTGCAATTTGTCAGCAGCAGGTAAATTTGCATCAGTTATTGCATGGCAGTCTATGTACCTTCTTCCAATTTTCGTACTCAGGATGTTCGTCAAGACAACTTTGGGTTGCCTGCCATACATATAACAGTAAATCATAAGTACTGCACTGACATCTAGAGAAACAAACTTCTTGTTAAAATCAAGTATCCTAGAGGCTTGGTAATTAAACATCAATATTTTTAGTCCCTTAGAGGCAAAAAAAGAAATCTCATTAAGAAACTTCAAGAAGGAGAGCAGATAAACACAAAGTAAGACCAGGGTAAGAAAAACTAGCCATGTAATTTTACCTTGGCCAGAAACTATACACACTGCATTTCCTCTAACATATCATGCAGTATTGTTTAAAAACTGGTAAATATTTCTCTCTAAACAGCTTTCATGCAGTATCTGTACACATTTCTCAGAACTCTGGAACAAATGATCTTGATTTTCCTATGAACAAGAAGCCTCCAGTAAAACAGAGCAAATTTTCTAAAGCACTTAACCAACAGGTAGAAAAGTAGCAGGTACGCAAAAGGCAGCATTAGATTTTATTCCACTCTTCAACTATGAAGTGGTTACAGTATAGCAAGACCAAGAAAAATTCCCCAGGTGTTAAAACAGACAGTCATCAAAAACAAGCCAAGCAGAAATATAAAGATGCAACTCCCACTTGAACACACACGTGATGTGTAAGAGCAACTCAGCTTACTTCATGCAATGTCACAGCAGCCAGCTTGTTGTACAGCCCATATCCACTTCCTTTCTCAGACTGGGATTTAAATTCCACCACTTCCATTGCAATTAGGTTTTAATGTTATGGCCTTTTTGAATGTGTTTTGACCAACACTGCCTTTTGAGTATTGACTACAGAATTCTCCTGTTGACTGTGTTCATCCACAGAGCACACTCCAGCTGTCTGGAGACACTCAGATCTCCTCTTGCTCCAAGATGCAAATTTGCTTTTCACCGGGAGACTACCTTCCAGACATAATTGCACAGACCCATAGGATAAACAATTAAGAGACACAATTTAAAGACAAAAATTCTAATACTGAAAAACATGTATAGTGGATGTAACCTCCAATAAAGGAAGCCTCTAAACCATCTGTCATGATAAGCTCAGACAGAAAACCCAGAGAATAAAGCATTCACTCTAGCCATACTTTTTCCTGAATATCTACAACTGACCACGGCTTGCAGGGGTGCAAAGAAGATACTGGACTTGATATGCTTTTCTTCTGATCATTTATGCCAGTTTTCCTATTTTCATGAGTAGTCTAAAGCAGTAACAGTGAAAATACACCTTGATATCTTCTCTGAGAAAAGGGCTGCAGTTAAATTCAAGTGTATTCTTTTCATGATGATAAAAAAGCCAAACATTTTGAGAATCCAGTGGCAAAATTACAATTGGTCTTGACAGTACAGGACTATCTAGAAGCCATTTGATCAGAAAAAACAGCACAGCATGCCTGGCACCATCTCTCTCAATGACTATCAAAAGGAACCAGGTACAACTGAATTCAGTGAAGTGAGATAAAATACAGTTCATGAACAAGGAAGCTGCAGTACAATAAAGAACATTTTCTCATGAAGAAATAACTGCAAGGAAAATTATTTTGTTTAGTGACATGAGGCAAAGGCAACATACCTTTTACACAGGAAAAGACTTTGGAGAGTAGGGTTTAAAATCTGCCATATCTTTATGCTGGCAGCAGATGATGAGGGTGCTTGATCTGACTGCAGCTTGCCAGCATCAGAAAATTTAACATCAGTTTTAGGTTGCGCCTGCATGTATTTTCTTCCTATTTTCGTCCTCAGGACATTCGTCAAGATAACTTTGGGTTGCCTGCCATACATATAACAATACATTAATAATAGGGTGCTGAGAACTTTTTAAGTCACATGAATTCAACAAAGATATTCCATGACTTTGCTGTCTCTGCAGCATATCATATAGAATTAATTTCACTGCTCTGGCAATTTACAAAGCAGTTCTCTTTGGAGAAGAGTAATCACAAACTCCTCTTTCGATCGGGATAGCCTTTCAAGGTTTCTTCTTCTGGTGACTAACATAACTAACATAACCATATGCCATTCTGAAGAGGTAAACTTTCAGTGCAGAAACACTGAAATGGAAATTTTGGCACATCTTGTTATCACAAGATGTTGGAAGTGGTGTCATTATGGCCTTAGAAGTTGTTCTGAAAGTGTATACTTGACAATTTGCAGGATATGAAAATAGGCACTCATTTTGTGCCCTCTTATTTTAAAACCATGATTATTCGTTCCCATACAGCAGATTAATTATAATCTTGCTGGGGAAAAAAGAAGTTATTACAAATCTCCCAGTTCTGAAGCTCCAACTATTTCTAATTAATTTCACTAAAGAATTACTTAGAATTATGAATTACAAAGTCAGTAAAATGCCCTACTGAAGTTCTTTAAAGAAGTATCTATACTTTGGTAGTTCTGCTAGATTGGTACTGAAGTCTTCACATAAAGAATTAAATCTGCATTATGGCCAGTAATTCGGACAGTTTTCTTACAGAATCATAAGGGTTGAAAAAGATCTCCAAGATCAACAAGTCTTCAGCTGAATTCCACCCTGCCTACTAAACCATACTGTGAAGTGCCATGTTGACTTGCTATTGACACATCAGGGATGGTGACTCCACCTCCTTGGGCAGGCTAGTCCAGTGCTTAACCACTCTTCCAGTGAATAAATTTTTCCTGATATCCAGCATGAACCTCCCCAGCACAACTTGAGTATATGTCCCTTTGTCCTGTCACTGGATGTCTTGGAGAAGAGACCAACACCCATCTTGCCACAACCTCTTTTCATGTAGCTCTAGAGAGCGATAAGATCTTCCTTCAGCCTTCTTTTCTCCAGATGGAACAGGCCCAGTTCCCTCATGTTCCCAGTTCCTATGCTCCTCATAGGAAATATCTTCCAGATCCTTCACCAGCTCCACTGCCCTTCTCTGGACTCACTCCAACACCTCAATGTCTGACTTTAAATGAGGGGCCCAGAACTGGACACAGCACTTGAGGTGTGGCCTCACCAGTGCCAAGTGGGACAAAGGGGGACAATTTACTTCCCTGGTCCTGCTGGCCACATTATTGCTGACATAGGCCAGGTGCCACTGGCCTTCTTGGCCACCTTGGCATACTCTGGCTCATGTTCACTGGCTGTTGACCAGAACCACTAAGGCCTTTTCCACCAGGCATCTTTACAGTCCCTCTTTCCCCAGCCTGTAGTGCTGCATAAGGTAGTTGTGACCTAATGGCAGGACTTCAGTTTATGGAATTTATAAGCTGATAAGCATTATAGATCATAGATTTGTCAGGATTTACTTTATTTTCAAACCTCTGAAAACTGGACTTGTTTTCCAAGAGCTGGTCCTACAAAGACACTGAAGTTCAGGCTAATTTGTTGGGTTTTAAAGATTGCTGAAGCAAGAATTGGGTTTTTTCCTACTGCATGTCTTGCATAACAAAAAAAATCCACAATTTTTCTCACTGTAGAGCAAGTATCTTTTTACTAGCTAGGAAAAAACCTTACTACTCACATAGCTGTTACACACATGCTCCAGTAACATATCTTAAGCAAAGGGCTGCTATTCCTCAGTGGGTTTACAACTCTGCAAGCAGCTCTAACTGTCCCACTGACAATGCTGCACAAAGCTCAGCAGCCTGGTTACACAGTACCTAGCGGCAAATACAGGTATGGCATGGAAACTTTTGTTGCTGAAGGACAGACATGCTTGAACCTAAAATAAGGTCTGGAACAGCCATGCTAGTGAAACACAACAAACTCGGGACAGATGTTCCACCTAAGCCTTTTATTTTGCTCTTTCAAACTTGACATTGAAATTTCCTCTCCCTAGTTACTTACCGTATTCACAAGACACATAACCCCTCCCTAAACCCTAAAAAGACAAATGTTCCTACCCACAAGCTGTGGTTGGCTGTGAACCTTATGAGATCTCTGCACCCTTGAATGCCATAACGTGTATGCCATGAGCTGCTTTCTCCTAAAGCTCTGCTACGCCTTTCCCAGACCAGTGATCTCCAAAATGTTTTAATCACACATCCCTACTAGCAGTAAGTATTTTGAGCATGTACCTTTTACAAAGTTTATTTAATTGAAATCTACAGAGAGGTACTAGTGACAGGTTGATCTTAAAGGTTTTTTACAACCTCAGTTTTATGATTATAAAGCACAGAAATAGAAATTTTAAAAGGAACACAATAAAGATGACAAACATTTAGTAATTGTACAAGACTTTCTTCCTGTGCCCCAGGGAATTGTCTTGTACACACCACAATCTAGACAACGCACAATAAATCTAAATGCCTCCTTTTCATACCTAAGTAACTTAAGCTCAAGTGAAGGCAATTTCCTTCACTCTCTGAACCTCTATTAGAAATTTCCCAAAGAAAAATGGTGAAAAAGAGGTAAGGCTTTATCTCAAAAGACAAAAAAAAAATATAAATAAAAACAAAAAAACACCAACAAAAAAGAACCCCAAGCCCACTTAAAGCTCTCTGATGCCAATGACATGGACACAGGACAAAGTGTTACGTAACAGATTGGTCTTAATCAGCTGTTGGAAGAACAATCCAGAGTTTATCAAGTGAGACATTGGATCTGTGACAGCAATGGAAAGTCACATGTGCAAAGACAGTCTCATTTGAATACCAACCTAAAGCACAGAGTGCTCCAGAATGTTTTATGCTGTCTGGAAAAGGCTTTCACTTTTCTTTTCTTGCACCTAGTTCTGTGTACAGTCTGTGAATGCTAATGCAAAAAAGTGTTCCAAGAATGTGCCTCAAATACTGTAGGTGTCAGAGAGGCTTGTTCAACACTCTGAGGATCCAGAGACTGGAGTTTCATTTCAAGATGTGCTTTAATTACTGAAAAGCTTAGAAAGTGAACACAGAGGGTCAGCTTAGTAACATTAATGTCTTAAATGGTGGAGGTCAACTGTAGCAGCTTAGTGAGCACATCCCGAATCTGGCAAGTGTTCTTGATTCAGCACAGGAAGCAAGAGACTTCTTTTTCTATAGAAATCCCCACTAAATCAGAAGTTTTGACTTTCTTATGGACTTCTCAAACACTGAGCTCACACATGAACTACAGTTTAATACCTCAGAAGAGCTTATAGCAACCAGACTTCTACATCATCTGTTGTTTGGTCACTGTAATGTATATTAGAAATAAGAAATAAATAAGCAGTACCTAAGGAAATAGAGAATATATATATTTAAGAAATGTGATCAATTAAAAATTCAGCTACACAAGAACTTATTAGGCTGTTAAGCCACTGAAACAGTTAAAGAAAGTTTCAAGGTAAAAGTCATCAAGAAAATTTCTCCAAGTTATCTTTTGAAAATAGACATTGACTCTTGTGCTTTAAAATTCCTCCCTAAAGACAAGAAACACCCAAACTACTTTAGGGGGCCAGCTACTGTAAACTAAAGAACTGAAGTAACTTCAGTTCTTGGGATGCCAGAAGACATGATGCAATGAAAGACTAAGACAGCTATTTCCCCTTCTGCAACAGGACTCAAAACTGAAAATCAAACCTTAAAGTAACTAAATGGTGTTTTTTCCTCCAAATAGAGGACAGTCATAGAAGTAAGCCCTAGCAATATACAGATGTGAACCAGAAAATTGCTGCTTTTTAAAAAATATGTTTTAAAATCATTATTGCAGAGGATCATGAGACATAATGTGCTATTCTCTATGGAGCATCTCAGCTCTCCTGACTAAAAACAAACCAAGGTTATCAATTTCCCAGATCTCAATTCTTTCAGTTTACATTGTTCCACCTCACAAAAATTACTTTTTTTTAAATTTCTCTAACACATGATATCACAATGAGATGTTACTAAATTTAGGCTTAGGTCAAACAGCAAGGTAATTAGTCCAGTGCGAACACACAATTAAAATAAAGACTCTGTGACCATGTATGATCAAGAACTGTAAAGATAACAGAAAATATTCCAATACTGAGTGCTTAAACTGCATAATGACAGAAAAAGTCCACAGCAGGAGGTAAAGGAGTCAGATGCAGAATTTCACTACCTATAGTTTGTAGGCCACCTTGAAAATTCAGACATACTTTGCTCACACTCACATCAAGCTAGACCTTAACAGGCTCCAGGCTCCTCTCTAAAATTTGGTTTACTGATTGTTACTTTAAACGGAATTTGTAATGCTCCCCATTCCCTTGATTTAAATGGGGTTTATAGATTTTAGGCAAAACACTTTAGCAAAAATGATCTTATAATTTCAAGCACACACACATACTATGAAGCAAGCTTTGCACTGGAAATCTATGCAAAGGAGAGGAACCTTCAACAAATAAGGAAGTCAATGGTATACACTTGTCAGTGCCAGGCCAAGGCATCACTTCTTATCTGGCACCGGGTTTTGACTGAAATTTTTGAACGAGTTATGACCTAACCTTCAGAGCAGAAGAGGAGCATAAGAGCTTTAAATGGCTTCCCTTTCTAAAAGGGAATGGCCTCTGGCAGTGTTTCTTGAAAATCATGTCATTAAGACTGGTAGTATAATAGATTTGGGAAAACATCTAAACTTAAGCTAGCCTGTACATCTGTAAACAACGGTTGGGACACAGAGCCATAAATCAGCTGTTAAATTGTCCACAGAATAAAGTGAGCAACTCAAGCAAAAGACATTTCAAAGTATTAAAGTAAGTGTCAAACAGAAAAAAGCAAAGTATACATTAAAAGCAAATCCCACCAGCAGACTCAGCAAGTAATTGCATAACAGTAATACTGGAGGCATCTTGGTGAAGGAAGACCAAAGACAATTATCTCTGTTTCTAAAACAAGTACCTACCATAGTCTATACCTCCCCAAAACTGAAAAAAATACAAAAGCAAAGATAATGAAAACATACTTATGCATGTAATGATTGAATAAACAAAAAATATACTATGAAAAATGCTGTTAGCTGCTCCTGACAAGTCTCATACTGCTTTTCACAGGCAAGAAAAGAATTATCCTACTTATAAACCACAGGACCAAAAGCTATTAATTGTTTGCACCTCTTTGGGGAAAATGTTTGACGTTTATTTCACACAATAATCACAGCTACTTGATATGGCTCCTTACCTAACAATCATATTGTGTGTGTACACACATCAGTGCTGGAACTGCTGTCTCAAATGAATTCAAACTTGTATTAGAAAGTGATCAAAATGAGATAAGGAGACTACAGGCCCATTTGGGACTAAATTACAGCTTCAACATTTTCTTGGATAGAACAATTACCCAACTGACAACTCTGCAGATGATTATTTTATGTTATAATAGCATATCAATAATTTGCCATAATCTCAAAGAAACCAAGATATTTGCTCTTGGTAACAGAGAATAAAGAAGTGGCACATCAGCAGCCTTAATTACTTAAGTGCCTTGACAGTAACATAGAGGTGAAAAACCTCTCTTTTTTTTTTACTTCCACTACTAATCACCATATTGTTTAAGGGATTTTTTTAATTATTTTAAAGAGTTGATAAAGCTTACGCTAACAAATGTGGACTACAGAACAAAAATGGATGAGAAAAAGAGTTCTGGAAAGCTTCTTATACATTTAAAGATATCTAGGGCTAGAATAACAATTTACACTTAGATAGTAATGAATATCTTTCAAACAGGTTAACAAGCAAGAATTCCTCTAGTAAGCACTCGCATTCTAATTCCACAGTTTCCTGCTGCGATTACACACAGGAAAGGTTACAGTTGCCATTAGACCACTGTAGCATGATTCTTTTCAGGTGAGCCACCCAACAGCTTGAAAACCATCTCCGAATGACACAAATAATTAGCTAGAGACAGAAACACTCATCTTCAAGAAAGACAGTCAAACTCTGAATATGCAAACAGAGATAAACTAATTTTGAGATGACTTCTTACCCAACTGATTCTTCATCATTAGAGCTGTGTTTGTTGCAATCCTTTTGCCTTTTTCCTTTTGTAAAATGCTTTCTGTTGTTGGCACTTAATCTCCACTGAAACAAAACAAATAAAATTGGCAGATTTCAACAAACCCGAATGTGTCATAATGGATAATGCACTGGAAAAATGGGACACTGAAACAATGTAGCTGACCAAATATATCAAAGTTATGAAGAGCATATACAGCAATTTTGCAAAGAATTATTTTTTTTTATTCAAAGAATCCACATACCACCTGATCTTGAATAGAACATTTTCTTCTCAAGAAATATTCAGGACAATTCCATTGTTTCCCAATTTCAAGGGGGACTATACCAAACATACAATTTTAAATATTAGGCCTTTTCCACATAATCACAAATACACAAGATGCAGAAAGTAGAAGCTACCTCTGTGTATTTAGGCAAATTTTACAGGTTACAATATAGATATAAAAGATATACAATTCTGAGAAGGAAAAGCAATTTGATGGTTTGGTACTTAGGTGGCAAACCCCAGAACAGCAAGACTTAATTTTTTCCAAATTCTCTTACCTTACCAGAAACTACTTTTATTTTCAAATTAAATAAATGAAGCCCCATCACAACAGTTATTGCTGCAATTCCAGAAACCTCCAGCCCTCCAACTCTTCTCCTAATCTTCCTCATTTCTTAAAATTCAAAACATGATAAAACCAAATGATGCTTGAAAATTACGCCACTCAGGCTGAAAGCAGACAAACTTATCTTCATTTTTAATTAAGTGTGGTTTGAAAGGGCATCTGAAAAGTTCATGCCCATGCATATTCTACAAACTTCAGTGAAGTCTGAAAGGCATATCACAAATCAAACTTTTTGCTACCATGGAAACTAATGCAAAATAAGCCCATTATTAAAGTTGGCAGCAAGAAATTGACTTGATGGGGCTCTCCCCTCTTCCTGCCTTCAAACGTCATCTAGTTCACCTCATACCATTTGAGTTCAAGCACAGGAGAGATCTACACATCCAAGTCACTGATAACTGCACGAAGTTTCTCAAACAACATGGTGCAAACTCTGATAACTCAAAATCAATGTTTTTTTAAGTAGAATATAAAAACCAGTCAGTGTTTAAAGCATTTTAAATCCCTCAATACATGGAAAAGTTTGAAATATATAGACATAGGTAGGAAAAATAAGAAATGGAAAATTAGAAAACATCCAGGAAATAACAAGGCAATAAAGTATTTTTCATCTCAAGTATTTTTTCAATTTTTATAGTGGCAGAGAGAAATACAAGAAGAACTCCATGCAAGTGCTGTCTGAATCTGTCCAAGAGGTTACTGCTTGTAGCCACAGGAGACATCACCTCCTATTTCAAAACCTGACTGCAACTGGATGCTCTGCTCACTGAAAGCATTACCAGTATAGAACACAACCCCACAGTGAGTTTCTACTGCAGCATTCTCAAATGACCTGGCCTACCAAGAGACCTGGGTCACATTACCACTGCTACTGTAAGTCCAAAAAAATTCCTACCTTCCCTCACTACACCTTTCAGCCTCCTCTGAGAGGGAGAAGGTCTGTTTGTCCAGGCCCATGATTCTGAAAGCATTAAAGCCAGCAACAAACTCTGGATGCTGAGCTGAAGGAAACAAGAGTAGCAAAATAGGTTTCCAACACTTGACATTTGAAATGCTTACTAAATTTGGAACAGATTTATAGAGGCAAATATTTGTTTCTGTGTGTGACTGAGATAATCCAGACACTCAGTTATGATAAATGCCATAAGACTCTTACAGTCTTTTGGTATTAATACAGTTATTTCTGTATTAGCACCTAAAATTCTGTCAAGGGTCATACAATACTTCATATGTTCTCTTAAAAGCTAAAACTCTTGGATAACTGAAAACTCAATGGGAAGTTTATTTCCATATAACAAAAAAGTTTGGTAAGTGATCTGAATATACCCTAAAAGTTCAGCAGAACTTTCAGTAGAAGACAGTCAACTAAAAAAAAATTAATTATCATATTTACCTTTAAATTAACGATTTTCAAGATAGTTTCAAACTACACCTGAAGAGAAACTGCTTTTCAATGATTTAGGCTGGAAACATGGTACTAAGACTCCCATATCTGTAAATGTATATGCTTGCAAACAGATTTCAGACTTACACACTTGTCTCTCTCAAGCCAAACTGGATTAGTTACTGGTCACAAGGCAGCACTTGGTGTTGAAAAACCCAGCCTCCAAAACTAAACTCTCATGTAACATTCCCCTACACACTTTATACTCTGAAGAACTTCTCTTTACCTCTTTTAAAGGGTAGTCACAATGGTGGGAGCCTGAGAGCCTTGCCAAAGGGGACTGAACTTGGACATCCTCTGACTTGGTGTTTGTTTTCTTCTTTGGTATATGAAACTGAAAATAGATGATATTACACATGGTAAAACTAAGTTATCCACTGGTTCTACAAGCTGACATACAGCCATGTACAGGGTTGTTTTAACTGGACAAAATAAAGTTGTAAGGGAAGCCCTGACCAGTGACTTTACTTGAAATGCATTCCTCATTAATGCTTGGTCCCAAATCGTGTGTCATACCACATGATGAGCTAGTTTTAACACATGAATCATCTGAAAAAGCTCTATTTCATTAAATTTACATCTTCAAACATGACAAAAAGGTGACAACCAATCCACTGGCACTGTTTTCTTAGTTCATTCTGATTTGTCTACACTCCAGTTTAACTGTCTCAGCTAAGAGAATGATAAAGAGAAAATTAAATAGCTGAATGTCATGACCAGGTTTGCTTTCTCAACAGAAAAAAATCAGGATGAAGAACAATTACATCTTATAATAGTACATGTATTTTGGTGTCAAAATACATCAAACAGACTTTAGCATCAAACAGACGTTAATGTACTCAAAATGGTATCAGCTATTGTCATCGCCAGCTCCCACAGAAACAGAGCCAGATTTTTGAAAGTAATTATTGAAAGAGAAAGCAGTCAGTAATCCACAGGAATTCACCAGTTCAGAGAAAGAGATATGTAGGAAAGAAGGTACTGAAAATGTTCACTGAAAATCAAACCAAATATAATCAAACTAAATTTGTACTAATTCATCAAGACAAGGAAACAGGATATTTCCTATCAGTTAGTTAAACCAGTTAAAATAATATCAACTGAAAGAATAAAAGTGCAAGCATTACTATTGCTCCAGGCATCTTGAGAAGCAAAACCTGACATTGCAATGGAGATGAGAAACAGAGAGGCATGCAACATTTACACCTCTCAGACAACTCAGTATAGCTCAGGCAGGAAAAAGCTGAAGCTACTCCATATGATGGACACTGTAAAGCATCACGTGAATTTGATTTGCAAGCTACCAGATGCCTTGCATTGTAACATGAAATTACAAGCAAGGATTCCAGAACAGTGACGCTAACAACTTAATTATTAGCACCTTAACTGCATTCATTAGCTCAGCAGGTAGTCCTTCAGACAGACCATAATGAAGCATGCTGCACCATAATGAGATAATACTTCAATCCTTCAGTCTGAATCCTGAGTGCTCTTACTCCTTCTCTACACTGCTATGAAATTTAAGATTAAAGTTTTTTGTAAATAGACCCAAATTTCTATACAGAATCTCAGGCTGCCTTTGCTGGTAAAACACTGTGGCAAATACTCCTTTAATAACAGATTCCTCAAACTCTAAAGGATACAAATGTCACACACAGGCAACAACTTTTCATACAAGTACCTTCCTTTCCTTTTCAATCAACATGGAAGGATTGAAACAAGATATTTTCTTATTCAGGAACTTCTATAAGTAGAGAGTTTCAAATTTGTTTGGTTGGTTTTATTTTAGAAGTGGCCTATAAACACATTTATCAGTCAAAATGCATGTTTCTGATCTGCACCATAATAGCTAGGAACACATTTCTTACTTCAGACCTCCACCTGCTGCCTGACTAGCAGCTTCTGTTACAAAATTCCAAAGTTACCTAGAATTTTAACATACATTTAAAATTAAAGAGGTTCTGATAACCTCTGTAATGACATAACAGACAACATTAAGTACAGATAAAGACAGACTCAGTATAAAGAAGAGACAACTGACAGAAAGGGATAAAAAGCACAAGATACATCAATCAGCAACATTTCCAGCTCACCACACAGCATCTTCCAAATGCTTGTGCTTATTAAGAAGATGTTGGTTTACAGTGTCCACAATTAACTTACAGAACAAGCACAAAGTCAAAAGGCAAAGAGAGGTCTGAATCTATGCTAAACACAAGGTATGCAGTTGCCTCAGCTTTTCCCAAATAAAAAGTGACTAGCTCTACACATATATGTGCATACGCACTTGGCAGAATCATCTAATCAGCAATACTTTCATGAAGGTTCCCACCTGTAGAAGCAAGGGCCAGAGAAAGTGCATAAACACAGTGCTGGAAATAGCTTATTTCTAAACGACTAGATCACCCAGACCTTACCATCACACTGGTTCCTATCTCTACCATTTGTTCTCAGCAGTACTCCCACTGCTAGAAACCACTTCTAATAGCGATACTTTAGGAAAAAATATACCAGCATAAGCCTCTGACTTCATGTCTGCAGATAACTTTTACACCATTTTGCAGCTGTTCTACTTACTTCAAATTACTCTAAAATTTTAGCTGTTAGCCTAGGTCTTAAAATAACTTGGAAAACACCATGTTTAGGTGTAATCAAATGCTAAGCTTATCATGTATTAATAGATGTACAACAGTACACATTAGTATTGACTGCTACCATGATAAACAGTTTCCCAAGAAAGCATGTTGCAACAAAGCAAAAGTCAGATCAGTGAAGAACAAATTTAGTTATGCAAACACATCAGAACACTCTAGGATACCCACAGCCTCTAGATAAATGCTGAAAATTTCAGGAACACTTACACTGACGTGACTTGAAGATGAGGTTCTTCCTGACATGGTTTTCTCTACTGGAAAAAAAAAACAAAAAAACAATTTAACAATTTCTGGTTAACTGATTAAGAGGGGAATAGAACCACAGTGGTAGGCATTAAGAAAGAACAAAAGAACAAGAAAGTAATTTTTGAGCAAACTAGAACAAAGAAAACACATTTGTAAGATGGCTTGGGTTGGATGGGGATTTTAAAAGATTTTATAGTCCAGCCCTCCTGCCAGGGGCAGAGACATCTTTCAACTGATAAGGTTACTCAAAGCCTACTCAACTTGATCTCGAACACTCCCAGGGATGGGGCATCTACTGCTTCTCTGGGCAACCTGTTCCAGTCTCACCATCTTCACTGTAAGAAATACTTCTTCCTCATGTCCAATCTACACCTATCCTCTTTCAATTTATGACCATCCCTTCTTATCCTGTCACTACAGGTCTTGGCAAGAAGTAATACGAGACAGACCTGGGCAAGGCTCTGGATTGTCAGCATAGACAGAATTGTTAATGAAATTGTCCTGGAATTTATGCTTAGCTAAGACATTTACTGATTTGTTCCTTGCTGCAAGCACACAGCTAATATGCAGTTTACACTGGGACTATAGAGTGAAAAGGAGTAAAGAGGACATCTGTACCACTGCAAGGGCTCCAAGAATAAATAATAGCCAAGGATTCCTATTAAATCTATAAACTTCATCACTGGAAGAACACAGCCTCAGAGCTTTCAGCATTTATACGTATTCTCTTTATACATATTCTATATGACTCTGGCATAACACCTTCAAAGATTACAGCTGGTTTGGAGTCTCTCAAGAAGCCAAGTTTGGGGACTTTTACTTATCTCCGTGGTTTTTTTTTTAACTTAGAGCCGCAGTCCCCGAGGGTGGGGAACAGACCGATAAAGAGCAGCCAAAGTACTGCCTGTTCCAACGAGGAAGAGCCGACAAAGGGGGCCCGACAGCTCGGGGGAGCAAGCAGCACCCAGGAGCGGCAGCGCCCGGGCTGTCACCGCACAGCCCGGCCCTGGCACAGCGCCGCCCCCAGCTCCGCGGCCCCGGCTCCTCCCGCCAGGAGGGGAACAGTTTCCCGCTGACAAACCCGCGAATCCCTAGGGCCTGAGACAGCAATTCCACGTTCCCACAGTCTCTCCTCAGCCTTCTACCAGAGACGCGTAACGCTGTCACCAGCCCTCACTCCGTCCCTCAGTGCCCCTGTTCAACCACCCCGCTGGCTCCGCTCGTTCGCGGCAGACACCGCAGCCTCCGCACAGGACAGCGGCCACACGGCTTCCCCCGAGATGCTGCCGGCCAGGCTGCAGCCCCACCTCGCCGAAGGGCCGGCAGCAGGTGGGAGCGGACAGCCCCGGCAGCAGCACGCAGCACTCACCGCCACCGCCGGAGCTGTTTACCAGGCCGGCCCCGCCACTGCCTGCGCAGCTTCCCCGCGTACTTCCGGGCCGGGCACCGCCCCGCCCCGCCCCGCCGGAGCCACCGCCCGCCCGCGCCCCGGGCGCTGCGCCTCAGGCGCTCCGGGCTGCAGTCTGCTCGGGATGGGGTCGCTACTGACCCGCTAAAAGCCAGCAAAGACCCGAGAAACCCGCGTTACTTTTAAAGAAGAAATAGTGAAGAAAACCCAGGTTTAAGTTGTACCTTGCTAATAGCGTTTCCCTCAGCTAGTAGCCAGATCCCGCCAGGTTAATTCCCCCGACGGGGAGATACACAGCCTCATAACCCTGGCTGGCCGCGGCTTGCAGCTGAAGTCTTCCTGCAGCCAAGGAGAGACAAATATTTGTTGGCTGGGGCTCTTTTTGTTTTGTGTTTTTTTTCAGGGCAGCTTCAGAATTGTAAGTTTTGTGTGGAACTTTCTGTTTTGTTTTCTTCTTGGTAGTGGGAGTTAAAACGGGTGTGGACAAACGTTTAATTTCATACTCGAAGTTCAGCTTTAACTTGCTGTCAAGTGTGAATTACACGAGAGGTTCGTTTGTAACTTCGAAATATCTGGAGTGCTTTAGATGGCCACAAACTATCAGTTGCTGATCGGATTTTTAGATACACGCCCCCATACGTAAACTAATGAAAACTGAAACCATGGTTGGGTTTATTTTTTTCATGCAGAGGACTTGTCTACACTCCCAGAGTGAAAAAGATTTCCATCTATGATGATGACAGATTTTACAGGCGAGCATACGGTAATATTTGGCTTAACTAGAATAAGGTGGTTTTAAATGGAAAACAAAGTAATCTTTAGGGATTTTATATAGTACTTATACTACGGTAGTGTTAGAATATGCCAAATGCTGCAACAAGCACCAGCTGAATTTACCTCTGAAGCATTTTAGACTCCGAATGGAAAATTGGGAGGAAGGGGAAGAAGGATTATTCTTCCTCCAAAAGCAAATTTTTAAAATTTAGTTAGCAGTTATAAAGGCTGCCAGCATATACAACCTTGGATATTGCATTTATATATAGATACTGAAGTATAAACAGCTATCAATGCTGATTTAGAATGCAGACTTAAAACAAAGAAGTACATGCATTATGCAGCTGTATTTAGAACAATCTGTAATTGCTACTTTTTAATTTTATAAGTAACTGTGTTACTACAATAAAATCAGTCCTCTCAACTGGTAAGTATATAATTATAAGGTGCTATTTTAGTAAACTCATAAATGATATTATTAATTGCCTCAAAAGTTTTCATTTTGCATCTTGAAGGCAATTTTTCTTGAAGGAAAGTTATATGTTATATGTATATGCACCTTATGTAAAACTGTTTGTTTCTGCCTCCTGAAATCTTCAGCAACGCTTCACAATGCTTTGCAAAGCCGATGTTCAGGGTTTAATTTGGAATCACATATCCTTGGTTTAGAACCGAAAAGGCAGTGTTGCTTGTTAGTAGCTGAAGTAAGAGAATAGTAACCTTCTGTTCATAGTATGCTGGGAAATTAGTCTCTCCAACCTTTTAGAGGTGAGGGGAGAGAGGGACTAAGAGGTGCCCCCCAGAAACTGTACCTACCTCTTCCTAATTCTTACAGAAAGCTGTGCGTTTCTTCATACACCTCTTTCCTTAAAACATGTCCGTTTTTATTCCAGTTCAGCTTATGGGAACAACAACTGGAATACGGGTTCTTTCCTACTAAGTATTATCTCTTTTGCATTAATTGCCCATATTTCAGTAGTATAGCAAACAGACTGTTTTCCTATCTTCTTTGTGTCTTTTGTGCCTTCCTGCAAAATGAAAAAATCATAGATGAATGGGTCCCCTTGCATTTTCTTTGTGCTGTTTCCATTCCAAGAGACAGGCTGTGACTGCGGTGTTAGGGTGTTAACCTTTTAGTTGCGGCGGAGTAAAGAGATACAGTTACATGGTCATTCTTGAGATGAAAGAGAAGGTGAGAAGACGCAGTTTATTTAGAAAACTTACTGTTTAAGTAGTATGACTTGCAACAATGAGAACAGAATAAAGATGATTGGTTCAGAGAGAAGACACTCTATTTTCAGGGTTTGTTAACAGTAAACAGGTGTTTTTATTTTTATTATTAATTCCTTTGTGTTTTGACTAATTTATTTTTCTTGGGAAAGGCTTCTTGGCCTTCAGCTGAAAAACAGCTTATCACCCTGAGAAATGGTTCAGAGAACAGAGCTGAAAGGCTTGGGCCTGGAATAATTTTCCAGGCAGTTCTGTAAAAGGATACTACAACAGGCAAGACAGCAATAAATGAATTATATATTGTAGCACAGATGTGTACTTTTTTTACATGTACTAATTATATGAGATAAAAAAAGGAGAAAGTATCACTTTCTAGCGTGCTCTTTATTATTTAGAAGATGGGAATGACCCTGAAGAGAGGACTTAATAACACTAGCCCAATAGAAGATTACTTAAAAGGAAAATACATATGGTGTTGTGATGTTGAAAAGCAAAAATGTGTTTGTTTGGTTCTTGGTTTCTTTATTTTTTTAATTTGGGAGTGTAAGAAATAATTTTCAATCTGCTAAGCACTTAACCTCAAGGAAACTTGCATTCCTTGAAAGAGTTGGGTTCCAGCCCAAGTCGCATGAAAATACTCAGATCACTTTTTGTCCTAGTAATTGGCTTTATCAGATGATATAGTGATTTTTTAACATAGCATGTCATTTACTGTGTTCTATAAAACTTCTTTTAGTTCGGTAAGAAAAAACTAAAGGTATATAGTTTAACTTGCCAAATATTACTTGATTCAGACCATTTACAGAAAAAAAAATTACTGTATTAGGACTAAGCTCCTGTAAAGATAGGTTTCTGAGCACACCAAACATTATAGCCTGTTTGCTATTCTACAGCCAATGACAGTCAGTAGTAGACTGAAGAGTTACTAGGAAAATAGAAGGTTCTGCTAAGATTAATTTTTCATCTGCACCAAGAACACTTCTTGGTATAATTCATATCAGTCATTAGAGATAATCTGAAATTGAAGACCTCAGTCCAACCTCATGATAGTTTGCTGCTTGGACTTTTTCTCCTGCTCCTAGATCACAGTGGCTAGTTTATTCTGTCATTCATTCCTATATTTCTATGTGGCACATGCTTGCAAGGATGAATGACAAACTAGAGTGATTAGCAGAAAGTAAATGCATACATATATAATCTATTCTAGTGCAGTTGGAGAGTGTGCTGGTACACAAGCTATGGGAATGTTGAAGTCCGTAGTAAGCGCAGCTTATTTTCTTTAAAAACTTGGGAACCAGTACAACACTTGGATTATTTCCAACTGCCAAGGCTTGTATTTTATAAAGGCAGCCTTGAAACTCAGTGGAGTTCCAAGATCACGGCTAGGAGACTGCACAATAAAAATTGTTCAAGTGAACAATGAACCACATACATGTGCCTCCTTCTTAAAGCCTTTAATTCAAACTACCTTAAACAGATCTTTAAATAAACAAGCTAGCTTAAAAATGTTTAACTACCAAACTGAAATAATAAAGGCAGAGGAGTTACTGCTGTTGGAACTTAGCAACTGACATCTCTAAGAGGCTTTAGAAGCACCTGGTTTACTATAGATCACCATGAAATACTCTGGATTAACAAGTATTTTATTTGTAACAGCTTTTAAATCTGAATTCTAATGTAATGGAGGGGATGGGTAGACAAGTGTGTGGAGATCTATCACTACTTTGACATAATAGTCTTCTTAATTTGTAGTGGTTACAAATACAGCAAGAACTCAGTTTGAGGAAACTAACAGAGGGTTCAGAGTATCAAGAGGATCTAAAATATGACTTCAATATAAAAGGGGAACTGAGGCACCTGGATACAAATGAGTCCTTTGTTTTCAATTACTACAAGAATGGACATGAGCAGAATCATAAACGCTACAAAGTTCTGGGACATTTTATTACCCAGTATGTTTATGAGCTCCTGGAAAGAGTCTGCATGCTGCAGAAGGTTTATATTCCTACTGATGCTACAGAGGATGAACCAAGAAGTTTCTTCTTCATGAGTAAGAATGCACTAACAAGTTCCTCTAGCCTAATTATCCTTCTTCAAGACCGTGGAGTTTTTTGTGCTGGACAGTGGGGGCGAAGGGCAATTGTCAGTGAGGGCCTGAGACATGGAACACAAATACCATTCATCAAAATGGCCCTGCAAAGCCACTGGGAAGTGATTGTACTGAACCCCAATGACAACTTCATTGATGTGAATTTTGAAAAGGAGAGATTTTCTGCCAGGGAAGAAGCATCTACTTTTACACAGTCTGTCTGGGGGATCCCCAAGGAGGGCAGCAGCAGCCCTGAGGAGCATACTGTGTATGTATGGGATCATTTCATTGCAAAGAGTGCAGCCAGGAACGTGGCCTTCATTGCCCATGGCTATGGTGGGTTGGTATTTGTTGATCTGCTGGTGCAGAGGAAATGTGAGGTGATGAATAAAGTGTACTCTGTGGCCTTCATCGACTCCACACACAACATGCAGCACCAGAGCAGACATGATCCAGAAATACAGGAATGGATACACAAAAACTGCCGGGAATGGGTGTCAAACAGTAAACCCCTAAATAAAACTGTGGGCTTTCTCATGAGAGTAAGTTGTCCTACTTTCTCTGCTGGAACAGAAAAGTATGGTTTAGCACCCTCCTGCTGCTTACAACCCATCTTTAAGTACCTGAAGAGCAAGCTGAAAGCCAAGATGACAATAGCCTCAAGGAATTCACCTGTTGCAACCAGAAGCAGCACAAGTAAGAAGAGAGGTAATAAATAAAGATACATTTGTTCTTGATAGTGGTCTTGTCCTTTTGTAACTGCCTCTGCACCTTTCTGTCACCTAAGCACCTTTGTCTCACTGTGGAGAAATTCTAAGTTTGAAACTAGTTTGGTTTTGAGAAGAAAAACACAGAAGTTAACTATTAGGAAAGAAACATGTTGGTGAAAGCCTTAAGCCACAACCTTTTGGCTAGCTGTGAAATTTAAAGTTGAATTAAAATTGTTAAGATATACTAACTCTCATCTATTGTTTTCTGTAATAAACATTCTATAATTGTGGCTTTATAATCAGACTAAACTATCAGGAAAACATCTGTTTAAGTGCCTAGCTTCATTAGAAGGCCAAATCTGGAATAGCAAAGGCATGTAAACAATCTGTTTCCTCCTTTCTATGGACCACGTATTGTTTAAAATCTTTCAAGAGCTGGAAAATCCACCTTCCTCCTTGAAACATTTACTGTTACGCTGAACAATACTTCAGGGAAGTGCATATTACTGCCTCCCCTCCAGTCAGAGTTGATGTGCCCCAAACATGACACACAGAGGTAAAATAATTTCCAATTTAAAGCCAACTAAGCCAGTGAGAATACTGGACATGAGCTGCTGTAGAGACATGATAGTCTAGCAACCTGCAGTTACCAAACTGATGCAAAGGAATGACATTGCTGTTTCCTCTCAGCTGTTTAACTTTAGACAGAGGTGGGAACCACAGTTTTTAAATTTACATACTCAAGGCTTACAATGTGTACATGCAGATGTTCAAATAATCTTTGAAGTGAATGTAAACAAAAGAGTTATTCTTAATTTCCAGTTCAAGCCCATGAGAACGTCTTGGTTTGAAGGAGAGGTGTCTGCTAAGGAAGGCAGGAGCCTCCCTTGAAATGGAAAGTGTAAACCTCCTCCCTCCAAATTATTATAATTTTGAAATTAAGGAGCTCTCCGGCAAAGATATGGGAATAGGAATAACAGTTCCTTACTAGGAAAATTAAAAGTAAAAATACAGTAATACAAAAAAGCAAAACACTGACAGAGTCAGGATACAACCTGACACCCCATCATTCAGGGTGTTGGTAGCAGTTTGATTAAAAGGTGGCTGCAGTCCTCCTGGAGTGACAGATGTGGTTCTGTTGAAGCACACCCTGTAAAACAGTGCAGTTTTCCTCCAAAGGTCTAATGCTGACGTAGAAGGGTCTGGTTTTCCTCTGGAATCCAGTGGAAAAAAGCTGCTCTGATGTTCCAAATCTCAGATTTTATATAGGTAGGAAATGCTTGGCCCCTCCCCCTGGGTGGGGCATCTCAGAATGGGATGATGTAATTTTATCAGTCATGCAGTGGGACATTAACAGAAGATCCTGGAGGAAGGATGGGTTGTGGAAAAGATAAAGAACACTGCCCCACCTGGTTTTAACAGATGGTCCTGCATTGCAGCCCATGACAGGGAATCAAAAGTGTTCAATGGTCACAAAAAAGGATCTTTTGAAGGATGGCAAAACTTTCTCTTGTAAGTGTAGAACATTCCAATCTCAGTTTAAAAAGCTGTTGAACAGTAATAATGGGTATCAGAGAGAAGAGAGCATCAACTTGGCTTTGTGTTTATATCCATTTTAGATTTCAGTCATTACCTCTCACAGAAGAAACTTCTGTCCTGTTACATAGCAATGGATAAAATGTAAAATTCGCTTGGAAAGGCACATTCAGTTGAATGCTCTTGACAGCAAGCACAGCTTTTTTTTAATTAGTGTCAGGTTTACTGTTATTACATCTGAATGAAAATGGTACTAAACAGACAACTAACAGAGTGCCTCAGTTCCCTGAAGAAGGTTGCACTGGGGATGCCATAGCTGAGGATGCACACAGACTGCCTGTTTTGTAAGGGCTAGTCAGCACACAAAGAACAGTCACTTGTGTGAAGTCTGCATGAACATGTAGCTTTATTTACAACAGAAGCATGAGGTGACAGAGTATCTGTCTTCAGAAGGAGACCAATATGATCCTTCAAGATAAATGCTCAAACTGTCCCATAATGTCAGAGGAAGCCAAAAGTGCTCAAAGGAAAAAGGGATCTACAACATTGTCCATTTGTGTAATTCTTATCTAAGGTCAACCCATTAAATTCCTTGGTAGAGAAGGTCGTATTTGGGAATGTTATTGGGATCAATTGGACTTCTCACAATGAGCTTTCCCCGCATTGCTCCTCGGTAGATCACTTCAATCAGATCTATAAAGTCTTGCTTTGTTTTGAAGCTTCCTACAAATTTGGTGTGATCTGGAGACCTAAATATAAGCAAAAGAGAAAGGTAGAATTTTAATGTTAAAGTATTCAGAGAAAAACTACCTAAAAATGTGAAAAGATGCCCAAATGATATAAGAAGTTCTGATCTGGTCATTCTGAAAGAATGAAGTAACTTTGTAATGGCATAACCAAGTCAGAAATACGCTGTGACCTCCAAATGTCAAACAGATAGAGTGTCATGTCTAAGATTTTAACCATTTCATACTATTTTTTGCAGAGTCAGACATATTTCACCTACTTATTGCATCAGAGTATATTTCAAATTACTTCCCTATTTTACATTCTTCTGGCTTCCCACAGAATTCTCAATGAAGATGTAGGTAACAGCATTATAGTTTTCAAATGTTACCTTCCCCAGACATGGTAACATAGAAAAAGACTGATAATTCTTACAGATGTAATAGACAATGGTAGGATGACTTACCCATAATCAACCTTCATGTGTTGTCCATTGAAGAAAAATACAGTAGATGGAATATAACTGATGTCAAAATACTGGGTGTACACTGGGACGTTGTTCACATCCACCAGGTAAATGACTGCCATTTTACTTAAGTCATGAGCTGTTTTTGCAAGCTGGAAAGAGTGAGAAAAGCAGATGGAAATTAGACTGAGACATGAGGAAAGAGAGTGGCAAGCTTTATAAAGCCTGTTTCTCTTATGTGTTACCAGAATATCATATCTTGTCAACCTCAAGCACTTTGTTCAGCCACTACAATAGCAACACAGATGCCTACTTTTCAAACTTTTTTATAAATATAGTATAATTTCATTCTGTATTTGTCACCAAACTTTTAATGAGCATCTTAGCAAAAGCAACATTCCCTCCTTGTACGGTCTGTTAGGAAAAAAAAAAGAAGAAGAAGAAATTGGTCTCACAATATCATCGAGCTGCAGACAAACAGCATCATTATCTCTTCCAAAACGGAGAACCAACACCTTCTCAGCGACGCTTTTTATTGCCTGATCCACTTCCCTCTTACAGGTCAATTTGGGCAGCAGAAAACTCATCGCGACAGTTCACGGTCTCCACTAAAATCCCTACCTGACAGGGAAAAACACAACAAAACAACGCACCATCAAACAACAGCAACCTGCGGGCCAAAAAGAAGCGAAACTTCTCTGCGCTACCAAATATTTTAAAAGGAATAGAAGGAGGGGGAGGGGAGAGAAGAGAGCGAGAGAGGGAAGTGGAGAGGAACAGAGACACCACAGATCAGCAGGCCGGGCTGACAAACCCCTCGGCCCCAGGCCATTGCCTCACGCCCCAGCCCAGCGCGGCGGCGGGGCCAGACGCTGCTCGGCAGCAGGGACGGCGGCAGCACCCACCGGCAGCCCGCTCGGTGCCCCGGGGCTCCCCGGGAATGGAATACGGAAGAGTTCGGATCACCGC
>VXBI01007761.1:543296-575293 GCA_013397375.1 Toxostoma redivivum | reverse complement strand
TTTTTTTTTTTTTTTTTTGCTTGGCAACAATCTGTAAGTTTGCTGTTTGTCATATAATATTTGTACTATGACTGGACATTCCTGTCACTTCTGCACTATTTGGTTCAAAAATTTTAATTGTATGTTTCTTCTTTCTTCTCTTAACTTAAAGTTGAGAGGACAGTGGCTTTGCAACGATAAAGCTTTTCTTTCTTGGTGTGTTTCTTTTTTTGTTTTAGTTGGGTTTTGGTGGGGTTTTTTTGGTTTCAGTATATCTGTAGGGAGAGGGCATTTGTTAGATCTGTTGAAAAATTAAATCAGGCTTGTAAACCAGTCAGGATAGCCTCCAACAGTGAATGGCATTTCTCAAAATCGCTGACATTTGAACAGTATTGATTTCAGGTAGTTCCTTGACTCTTGGTTCTCTGTTGGGCTTTGGTGGCTTTTTGGTGGTGGTATTGGGTGTTTCTTTGTATTAGTAATAAAGTAACTGGACAGCATCTGTACATCAGTAATTCATACTGTCTTCTGTACTGTTCTGTGTGCTGAAACATGATCTGAATGAGTTGAGCTACCTTTACCCTAAGGAAGAATAGTTGTTCTCTAAGGATTTTTGAAGGCACTTTCCAGTCTTTAGCTTTTGCCAAGATAGTGAGGCTTATCTTAAAATTAACTTAGTTGTGACTCGTTTGTTGCCACGTGCCCCAGTGGTCGCACTCCCAGGGACAACAGATCCTGAAATGCTGTGCAGCTGGCACTGTCACTCTTGTCACTTCAGCCACCTGGACAGTGGAAGTTGTCCACTCGTGTGGTTTGTTGATACAGCTGAGTAAAACTTAGCTGTGAAGTAGGACAACTTTTTATGTTTGCAGTCCATGGAAAGGGCACTAGCCAATCTAGTTTGGAAATAGTACTGGTGCTTTCTGTAGGTGAAGTATGACCTCCAGGAAATAATAAAGCAGCCTTGATATCTTGGAATATATATATGGACTGGCATGGGAGATGGTAGAGACCTGTTTAATTCTTAATATATCTGAATTTCTGTTTCCTGCAGAAATCAAACAGCACGAGGGCTTCTTCCCTAATTGTCCTGTACCCCTTACAACTCTCTCATCAAGCGTTTCTTGCAGCAGTCTGGAGTTCATCCTTTGCCAAGCCCCGTAGAAATAATGCTCAGAATGCAGTGCTGATAGGAACTAATTCTGAGAGAGATGCTCTTTAGGATTTGACGAGAAGAAAACAGATGTGGGTAGACTGTATTAGGCTTCACCTTGTGCTTAGCAGTATTTGAGAATTTGCACTTAAAAAGAAGTAAGCTGTAAGAAGTAGTGTAATAACGTTCAAGCTAGCACTAGTCTAGGAACCTGGGTTGATTCCCTGTGCCCTGAATTTTGGGCTACTGTGGATTTTGTATGTTATGAAAAAGAAGACTTAGCCCTATGCTTCCAGCATTTTTAAGGCCAGTGAATCTTCTACCTACCCTTGAATCACAATCTCTAGTGTACTGAGGCTGGACTTGGAACATTCTGTTTAATTTGATTTCATGGACTAGCTGTAAGGATGCTCTCATAGTCTCTGCAGACTGCTGTGTGGTAAACTATGCTAAGACAGCTACCAGTACCCAAAGTCACTTGTTTAAATTTTGTTTGTTTCTCTTTCCTCCTTTGTTTTTAATTTTTATATTTTCTGGATCAAATTTCTAGTAAAACATTTCATTTTTTAATACAGTGAAACTGACTAAAGTTACAATTTTTTTTGTGATCTGCCATATTTCTGAAGGTGAATGATAAATCCGTTATGGTTTCAATCACTTATTATCTTGATACCTGGAAGAGTGGGTAGAAGGGGTATATTCTGCTATTTATGATTTGGGAAATAGCAGAGAAGTATATATATAGATTTAGTCCCTAGTTTTTCTCTTCCCTGACGTTGTTTGCTTTTTTTTTTTTTCTCTCTCAGAGCTACAATCTTGTTGACCCCCAGTTCAAACTTTCTTCTCTCCCATTGCTTCATCTTATGTAGTAGCTTTTTGCATTAGCAGTGCAAAGAGCTTTATGCCCTGATGGTTGGAATTTGCTGTGCATGGAAGGTGCTGTTCTCCATTTGATGTGATGAGGAACTTGTGCTAGCTCCAGTTGTTTTAAACTGCTACTGTGAGCACTTCCCTGTCCATTCCTTAATGTGTGTTGGTTTTTCCCCCCTTCTGCTACTGCAGTGGTTTGCTTCTTGCAGCAGCAGGGAAGTGTCTTTTTGCTGAAGCATTTACTCTATTCAGAATGAGTTTTCCAAGGACACCTTTGTCTCTTGGTGTAGCTGAAGAAGCTGATTTTATAGGAATGGAAGTGTTACTTGAATGTTTTTTCTCTATGGATCACTGTTCAGCTGCTATGTTTTCCATGACTATACAAAACCAGAAAATATGAAATCTATATATATGTTTTTTTAGTGCTGATCCCTTCCTCAAGCAGAGCTTGGCAGATTTATTACAGATGAGATGCGGACAAGCAGTGACTTGAAACATGATTGAGACAGCCGGCCTCACTGTAGTCACTCCCATGATTTTAGAGGTGTGCCAGACAAGCCTAGAGACTGCTGTGGACATGTTTTTGTAGAAATTTAGTAGAATTAATTTTAACTTAGATTATCTACTCTAGATTTGGAATTGGGATTCCAATTTTGAAAGCTTATCTGTGTCAACTTAAAAACTTTAAGAGATTTAGTCATCTACATTTAATTTACTACATGAACTTTAACTTCCATACTAAATAAAGAGATGGTGCTTCAAGATTGTTTTCCTGGCTCATACAAGAAGTTCTTTACAAGTAGTGGAGTACTTGCAGTTTCTTCTCCTCTTTGTGTTTTGCTGTCCACTAAGTATACATTGGTGGAAACTGCTGTCACTAAAAACGTCTTACCTATTGCACCCAAAGTATAATGCTTTTTGAGGTTGCTGCTCCCTTCAATCTGCTCAGTAAAAGTAGCTCATCTTGGTAAGTTGTTTCGACTTCACCAGGACCTGAAGAAGAGGCAGAAAAACCTGTGAAAACTAAGACTGTTTCTTCCAGTAATGGAGGAGAAAGTTCGAGTCGCAGCGCAGAGAAACGGGCAGCTAATGAAGAAGCTGAAGACTTCACCACAAAGCCTGCTCCTGCCAAAATGTCCAAGTTTGGATTTTCCATAGGCAGTCAGACAACAAAGAAGGCATCTGCAATATCCATCAAACTGGGAGCAAATGTAAGTTTACTGAGGGCTTTTAATTTTAGGGAAACTGAGGGAAAAGGGAGGTACTTTGTGGAGGCTTCCTTGCAGAAGGAAACCTTGAATTCCCGTGAGGGTAACTTGGATAAAGTTTTAACAGGTGTTGCAGGGCCAGCTAGTCGTGCATGTGTAAGTACTTCAAGGTGATTAATAACAGGTCAGTAGTCTCAGGAATCATAAGACTTGATTGAAATGAACTGTAGATCTTTGAACGTGCAGAATAATTTTGTAATGAGATTCTATAAGTCTGCAATAATTTCCTGAGGGAAATGAGCAGACTTGTTAAGCTGTTCAGGCTACTTTGAAATGAGTGCTGGGAGCTTCATTGCATAGGTTGCTTAAAGCTAGAAGAAAGCATCTAGGTGGCTTAATAGGTTGTCTTCCACTGCAAAGTTCTTATTTTAGCATGGGGAATTGTAGCATATTTCCATGACTTTGCCTGTTCTTTGCAAGGTCAGTATGATTTACTTGTGTTAAATGCAAGAGATGAGGCTTTGTTACGTAGGTTTCTAAGAATTCTGATCCCCTTGATTGTCCAGCACAAGGTATCCTTATGCTGTTCAGATGGGAATCTGATGACTCTCTGTACTTCCAGACTAGTCCTCCTCTGGCTTGGCTAAGGACAAGCCAGGGGCTTGCCTCTGTTTAATGCAGTTCATTTACATTACCCACCTATCACTGTGGTGGATACGTTATGAGTAGTTGTCTGCACCAAATTCAAACTCTAATTGTGAAAGCCTTGCACCCACAATGCCAGCATTTTACAGACCTGCAAAAGATTGAACGGCTGCACTGTTATTTTGAGATGGAAATGTGTACTGGCAGTATTCTAGGGTATAAATGCAGTCAGGTCAGCTCAGACTTTGGAAAAATAGACAAGACTTCCTTCTCTGAGCTTCTAGCATGCTTCAGTTTCTCATGTCCAAAGTGGCAATAAATTTGGCTCAGGATTTCTGGTTCACTGAATTTCGTGGGTGACTGACAGTGCACCAGATGGAACAGTGCTGAAATTTACCCTGTTTCTTTTCAGTCATTTTTACTCCCCTAGTACATTCCCCATTCCTTGGGCGCAGATGCTTTAAAAATGGTGTGGTATTTATATGTTTTGCAGTATCAGTAAAGAACAGCTGTAGGCAGTTGCGTAAGGGCTCTGCTGCAGTACCAGCTTCTAGGAGTGTGTATTAAACAATTGCCAGTAAAGGCAAAATGGAGAAAGCACTGTAGAGGATTGATTTAGTACTATAGTAGCAATCTCTTACTTGTAACTTGGTTTTTCCTTAGTGGTGTTGAAGTAACTTTTGGTACCAGTGTATCACATGTAACAGTTGTGAGTTTGACAGCTTCCTATACTTTTAAATAAAGGAATAAAAAACTGTAAATAAAAGAAATACTCTTCAAAGGAACTTTATGTTCATTGGGACTGTGTGATAGATACTGATAGTAGTTTAAAAGCATTGAATTGTTTTAAGCAAGAAAGCTGTCATGTTGTTAAAGTAGAAGAAAATAAACATATTCATTTTTTTCTGACATTGATGGATAAGAATATCCCAAAAGAATAATGGAAATAGTGACACAGTAAAATTTTGAATACCACAAGTTATTCAGGTTCTGTTTTAATTGTTCATGTCATGCACCAGTGGCTGAGTACCCCTGCAGTGTGCTAGAAAGTTAAGACCTGCATGTGGGGAGTTGGAATATGAGAGGGCTCAGCTTGCTTCTCAGACTGATCACACATAAATGAGCAGTCATTTTCCTTTGTCATCAGAGAATCCTTTATGTGTTTGATTTAGCCAAAAAATTTTCCCCCTGGTTGCCCATTTCAGTAAAGATGTTTAACTTAATTTTACCAATATACTTTAAAAGTCAAGGGTAGCTTTTTTGAGTTAGTAAGCTTATGTTACTTGTGCATTTTGTCTTTTCCAGAAGCCTAAAGAGCCTGTTCCAACCCTGGCTCCAAAAACCCTTTCTGTAGCCGCAGCTTTCAACGAAGATGAAGATGTGAGTAATAAGCCAGTGATTAACACAAAACACCATTGCTGTGGTAGGCAGAGAGAGTGGGTTATTTATGGTTCTTAATATAAATATCAGGAATTTTCAACATAGAAGCATCTCTTTAGACTCTGATTAAGAGTAAACAATAGCTCTGTATTGGTTCAAGAAATCATTAAAATGTTGATAACTTCTCCCTGAAAATAAGATGCACATCATTTGAATTAATACTTGCTTTCTCTAGGCTTGATTAGAGGCAAAGGAAAGTTGTGCTTCTGGTTTGCTAAATATTTTGTTGTCATATTATTACTCCTTCTTTCATAGAGTTGAACAAAGGAATTTGTATTTTTTCCATTGTGTCCAAAGTCACTTTGCTGTCCTGTAGGGCTGTAGTCCAGCCTTTGAAGGACTTTGTAGCCCAGCCTTTGTCTTGTCAGGCATGTGAAGCGTTCAAATGCAGGCTCTGACCTCCTTTGTCCCTGCAGAGTGAACCAGAGGAAATGCCCCCTGAAGCCAAGATGCGCATGAAGAACATCGGAAGGTAGGGCAGCTTTGAACTGTGCTTTGGAGAAGGCTGTGTGTGTCAAATACCTCCCCAGCTCTGGGCACATCTTGAGGATGGTTTGAGAATACAAGGAGGTAGAATAGGTTAAAGAAGCATTTCTCCAGAAACAAGATTTTCAAATGTGTCTTCAGATTAAAAGTAGTACATTTGCATTTGAACTTTGAATCTTACTTACCTTTTTTGAGGAAGAAATTGAGTCTTGATTAAATAGAAGCTCCTTTTTTTTTCTTGTAAATGTAGTAGGTAGGAATTCCTGCTTGTCTCTACTTTGTATTTTTCTGGTTCTCTTTTTTATAACTTGTCTTGAAGTAGGTAGTCTGGTCACGTTTTTAAACTCATGTGCAAGGAGAAGATAAGAATCATCTCTCAGAAAGACAAATAATTGCTTGTTTACTTTGCAATAAATCATGTAATTCTGCTTGCCACAGATTTGAGACAGTAGGGGAGCAGTCCTAAAATAAGTAGGGACCTTTTCAGAGGAGGGATGAATTTTGAGAATTTGTATTTCAGAGGTGTTCACCATGATAAGACTGCTTTTAAAGTCAGTCACTCTGGAAGTTATCTAGTTTGGTGGTTTTTCTTTTTTCTCCAGTAGCAAATTTGGATCCTCAGTTTCTTAATCTTTGTAGCTGGCAGCAATTAATTCCACTGCCACCTCCTCTCCTGCCCCATCTCATCACTCTGTTTTTTGACATACTGTGTACAGACCAGTTCTGTGGCCAGCTTACAGTTGCTAATAGTGAGGACTCCTGATGTAACAGAAGGAAATGTGTGGTAGTTTCTGGGGCAGACTGGGCTTGAAATTACCATTTTCAATGTCACATGGCACAGTCTACTATAGTTGAGCTGGCTTGCTCAACTGCTCTTGTTTCACTTTTCACAGGGATACACCAACCTCAGCAGGACCAAATTCGTTCAATAAAGGAAAGCATGGATTTTCTGACAACCAGAAGCTATGGGAACGAAATATAAAATCTCATCTTGGAAATGTCCATGACCAAGAAAATAACTAAATGATGTGGATTACAAGTTGGGTGTTTTGGGGGGAGGGGAGGGTGTAACATTAAAGGAACAGTTTCCTTTTTTAAGAATGGTATGAGACTATCTTTGGAGCCACTTTTTTAAGATTTTGAGTGGTACACTAATAAATGAGTTTGAAATTAGAGGTAATTTATGTTTTGTATACAGATTTCAAGGCATTTGCTAATTTTGTAGTTCATGTGATTAGTTTCAAAAGGTTACAGATAATAAAGAAATTGGAGTGGTACCTTTTTAAGATAATTTTTTTTGTCAGTGATTGAATAAGGTGGATGAAAAAGGTTACTGTCTCTTTAATCAGGTTCAAATTGAATGCTCTTGCATTCTCACTTCTGGCTCCCTCTTCATAACAGGAGAAACAGTTGACTCCTAGGAATTCTGCTAAAGAGAGTGAGCACTGTCTTGTGCTAGAAGTGTTACTGGACTATTAATTTGAATATAATCTTACACAGGAAATAATAAGAACCTGGATTTTTTTTTCTTCCCTGCAGTCACCTTTTGTTAAGTCTCTGCAAATTAGGAATTATGTTGCTCTGAGTGGCTCTGGTAACTTAGCTGATTTTGTTTAAAACTTCATGTAGGATGTGTAACCTTCAGTGGCCTGTTATGTCCTAAGGAAAAGGGCCTTGTCTGTATATTAGATACAGTCTGTAAAGAATATTCACTACAAAGGTAAATCAGTATTTTCAGTGTGCTCCTTTTAAATCATTAGCCTCGAGTAGTGCTTGTTAGCATTTCCTAGTGGTACACAAAAGCCACCACCAAAAATACAAGCTAATGTACTTTAAGCTTCACCTTTGGTTGAAATATTTTTCTTTACTATGCCTAGAAGGAATAAAAGCCACACCAAAAATCGGTAACTCACTGCTTAAGTATGAAAAATCTAAGATGCACTTTCCCTGTCTTGCCATTTAAGACAAAATGCCTTGACGCCTATGACCTCAGTGGACACTATCAGGTCAAAGAATGCTGTATCTGCAGTCCTGATGTTTCTAACAAGTTTTGACTTCAGAAATAAAACTTGACCTTTTCCTGCCTGTCTTCCTTTTGCAGTGATTTTCAGCAGTGACATGAATATGGTCAGTTTATTTCTTAGCTTCCATAATGCAGGAGAGTGCTGAAGGATTTCAGTGCTAGTAATAACTGTTTAAATTTCAGTCTAATTTAGATTGGGTATTTGTAAATCATTTCACTTACAGAAATGGTTACATAGAACATTATCAACAGCAACACCACCATCTCCCCTACCCAAAACAAACACAAGCTTCTTTTTAAACTCAAATACCTGATAGTGTCAACCACTAAATTAATTTCAGCTGGGAAATGGTTGTAGCATTCAATATATTAATTGCTTTCATCCTGCCTCTCAAACTGTCTTCTTGCTAAAGTTGAACTTGCAAGTGCAGAAAGGAAAGTGCATCTTGAAATGTATTTTTTTATTATTATTATTATTTTAGGAAAGCTCTGACCACTTAGACTTTTGAGTTTGTAAGTTTTAAAAATATTTTTTTGTATTTTTGTATTGTATGTGTAATCTTTTTTCTTTTGAAGTCTGATGCAGTTGAATACCTGTAACTGTTTTCTTTTAAAAGCCTTGTTATAAACTTAACATAAAAATGTATACATTATTTTTCTTCCGTAGCAGAAATATTTGGTTCATTTAAGAAAACACACTTTCAAAACTGAATTTCAGGACTTCCAAAACCAATTTGGGCATTACTTGAACTACGCAAGACAAACTTTTCACTTATTTTCATCACATGTAGTTATGTTTGTCTAAATAAATCCCTTTAAGATAGTGGTAATCCATAGTGAAGAGCTATTTTCTCGTGCTCCTCAGTAGCTGGTTCATACTATATCAATCACTTGTATAGGAACAAAGCAAAACAGAACTTGAAATAAGAGAATGACTTGGAGATCTATTCCTTGATTTAGTTAACCTACCTCCACTTTCTTCCACATCTTTGTCTCAAGTAGATGTTCATACCCAGAATTTCCTTGTACTTCAAAGTCATTTGAGAAATTGCTAGGCAGAAGAGCAGACATGTTATGAAATACCTTCCATGCAACTGAGAGAGCAAAAGTTATATTTATCTTCTTACTTCCATGGTCAATAAATAATCCTAGACCTTGTGAGAGACTGCCGAAACTTGTAAATCTCAGCTGAAGGTGAGCAGTGAATCTGCCTCACCCAATGCAAGTGTTCCTTCTCTGTGCACCATGGGAGCAAATCCGTCAGGATGGCCTCAGTCTCCTCAGGATTGGGTGCCAATCAGGCTGGATTTTGTCACTCCCAGGTGTCTGCTGGTTTAACATCTGATGCTTGCAAGAACAAACTAACTGATATGAACAATATCATCAAGGCAAATGTTAGCTGGGATTAACTTGAAGCTGTAGGCTCTTGTTAGAGTAGTCATACTTTTTTGCATACAGAGAGCCTTATTTTTGTTTGTTCTTGGTGTAATTTTTTTGGGTTGGTTGGTTGGACTTTTTTCTAAGGATGTTCAAGAATCCTGAAACTCATTGTAAACGATCTGGTTTAGCTATGTTGAAGTGCTTCCAGAAGGTATGCTGAGACCTTGAACTGCTTAGTACAGCACACTGTGTGTGCCTGTCAGTGGTTGAAATGCCAGCTTGTGTGGTTTTATCCCATGGGGCTCATGCTTTCTTAGCAGGAATTGGCACCTGAGCAGCCTGCAGAACATTGATGACATAAGGTGAAGATGTGAGTAGTTACCCAATAACCTTCTCTCTGCTACCCTGCAGCTTGTCTGTTCTGAGCCTGCTAACTTGTAAATGGGTCCAAACTCATCTAATGATATTAAAATAATAAAAAGGCCCAACACCCCCCCCAAAAAAAATAAAAAAAACCAAACAAAGAACAAAGGGCAAGACAAGTCCCTGCCCAAAAATCCAAAACAAAACAGCCCCACCAAACAGTGCGGTGAACTGCTGGTGGCCATGTTTCAGGCAGTACTGGGTGTAGCCCCTTACCAGTTTTATTCCTTTAATGCATGGGAGGTGCATTGTCCAGGTTCTCAGAATTAATATTTTATCAGCAGGAAGGAAGGGGTGCCAGTTCACAGCTTGTGCCATATCGGAGATGACCCAGTTCCCAGTATTCATTGAACTTTGGCAAAACCAACTACAGTCCTGGGAGCACCGTGGCAGCAGCCACAGCTACCATCAGGCCTGGTGAGCTTCATCTCCATGGCTGCCAGGTTTATAGAGTGCTCCTTTATCAGAACTCACAGGACTCTGCTGTGTTCCCTGTGTTGGCAGTGGCTTTACTAAAGCTGGCTTTCCTAAGAGACTTGGGAGGAAAAGTCAGCTTTCAAGAAAATGGCAACTTCTGTTTCTCTAGAGGCAAATGGGTTTTAAACTATTGGAATTAATTCACTGGTGTCACTAGAACTCTTTATAGGCTGCTGTAAGATAAGATAAATCAGTTTGGAGAAGCCACAGGGTTTCAAGAAGGCTTTTGTCTGTGTATTTGGTAGCCCTAAAGGGTGTTCTGCAAAGAAGATTTTTTGTTTTTTTTTTAATTCCTTATATAACTACAAGTTGAGGAATGCTGAGTAGTTCTGCCCTTAAGCTACAAAAGAGAAGGTTATGTTCTAAACTCACCAGAATTTGTTGTCCAGTGTCTCTGGCACGACTCACTAGAACATCATGAATATTGGATAATTAACAGTCTGCTTTTTTACTTTATCCTATTAACACATCCTTGATTTCTTCTGGTTTCATTAACAAAAGGATCTACTGTTGTCTATTGGCATCTTATATAGTGCTTATTTAGGAAAGCTGCTCACATCTAATAATGTGGAGCCATTGCCTGGGGGTAGCTGTGTAGTTATCCATGGAATTAAAAGCACAGAACATCCACTGTTACACTTTAACTCTGGACACAGCATGCCCAGTTTGTATTTGCCAACTTGCATTTAGCAGTCTGCAGTGATGGGAGCCCAAGATTTACTGCCCAAACCTCTGCAGCATTTTGAGGCCTGGACACTCCAATGCCAGTTGCCTCTCAGGCTGGGTAAGGAGGAGGCCAGAGTGGCTGGTAATTGGAGCATAGACTTCCTGATGCAGTAGCATGGAATGAACTCTGGAAAACCTCTGCTCAGCCTGTGGCTCAGTTCCTAAATTTGTTTCTTGGGATTGGATTTACTGATGAGATGGATACACAGTGTTTGTGGTTCTGTAGCAAGAGCTCCACTGAAACTTGAAGTCATGAGCCCATATTGCTATTTTCCTGGCAGTACAAGTTATTAATCTAAAGTTAATGCAAGTTTTAATAAAAACATATTCTATCTCCTTTTCTCCCCCACCTTCCCCTAATTTGTAAACATGGTAGTTGCATGTAAGGTGTTGGCTGATGCTCAGTAGCTCATTACAGAATCACAGCAGTGCCTTAGTGACAAAATGTGGCTATGGGAGCCCTCCCCACTTACAGCAGTGCCATCTCTGCAGCTGCAGGCACTCAAAAGGTAACTAAAACAAGGGCCTAAAGGGGTTCTGTTACTCAGATGCTCATGTGACAATCCTGTTCACATGTAAAATTTAAAGCCATGACAAGAAGAGCTTGCACTACTCCACATCTGAAAGCACCACTTAAGGTACTTGATCCCTGAGAGACAAAGCCTGTAGCACAAAACTTTTCCTAGGGGAAGAAGAAAAACTTCCTTTTTGTTAAGTCCTTTAAAGTCACATGAGAATTTTAAGGATGCTCCCCAACAGCCCTGCACGTGAGGGTGACAAAAGAGTGACCAGGGTCCCTTGCCTGCAGCAGCTGGAATTTTTCTGCGGGAGAACAGGTCTTGGTTAAGAGCTGCTCCAGAGATGCTGGGAGGTTCCACCACGTTGTTAGCCACAGCTGTAAGACTCCTGAATGCCATCATTATACACTGTGCTGTAGAAATTCATGGTGCTTTTAAAAGAGAAGAATAATGTGGTTGTAACTCCAGTAGAAATGAAGTGGGGTAAAAACTATGCACACATCACTTGGCTGTTGTGCATTTGTAGTTGCATCCCTGTGGAGCAGTAGTTCTTCAACAGAAGCCTACCTTACTCCTTCAGCAAATCAGCCTTTTGAAAACACTTTTTTTCTTTCATTACAGACTTAGCTTGTTTACTTACAGGGGCTCATAGAGGAGTTAAAAAGCTCCTAGCATTCCCTTAGGATGAACCACAGAAGAAAATCAGGCTTTCTGCAACATCGGTGCTGCCTTGAAGTTCCTGTAACAGCAAAGGGAAAGGCATGGGACACTGTTCCCAGACCTGGAGGCAGCTGTACAGCTCATCCTTCCACCAGGAGACTGACACTGGAGGACAACTTCCACACCACAGCCCCTGCTCAAATACCCATCCCAGGGCAGAGACCAGGATGGAAGTGCTGGTTGCTGCTGCTTTGGGCTGCAGTGTTGTGGACACCCAAGTCAAGAGAAGTAACATCAGAAAGAAACCAAAATGGTTACAGCTGGGTACCAGACAGCCAAGCAGATACCTCACCCATCCTGAGGACTTGAAGCCAAAGCAATTTCAGTATCAATATACACAGTGTTTCATTAGCATTGTGCTCTTGTACAGCCCTGTTCTGACACAATTCAGGAGGGCAGTGTGTTTCCTTTCCTCATACAACATAATTCTTTGAGCCTTAAGCAAAAATTAAAAAACTAGGTGATACTAGATTCTAGTAACTAGGTGTTACTAGAACTATCCAGGCCAGAATCTGCCTGTATATAGAAAGTGAAATACTGAAGAGGAATCCGCAACACCTTCTTTCCCTGGAGAAAAAGGAAGTTTCTTGAAAGAGCAATTGATGGCAGAGCTCAGTTTATTCGATGACAGAAATAACCAGAACTTTATACATCTAACACTAAATAAAAACAGCAGAATGTACAAATTTGATTCATTATGTACAGGAATTCACTAGGAATACTTAATGAATGGACACTTCTCATTAACTTTATTTTTTAAAAAATCCAATACCTACTGCATATTTGCAGTCTGACTTTTGCAGAAGAGTAGTGAATGTCTTAAGTGCTGAAGTCCACAGAAAAACATAAGGCAACTCCACACAGATGGGAATAGCAAAACCAAGAGTGACACTCCCTACTTACCTCAGGCCGTTCTGAAAAGGTAAGGCACAGCATGTTAGGAAAGGGGTGCCACAACATTCAGCTTTGACATTCCTGGCTGAATCTTGTTTAGAAAACAACCTTTTGTGATTAGTTTGGTTGGTGGTTGTTTTTAAACAAGCAGATCATTGAGTCAGTGAAAGCATTTTGACAGTGGGTAAGAAGGCTCTGAAATTCAGATTCAGTTTTTCTTCTTCCATAGGTTGGGCAAATAAATAAATGCACCAAAGATTAAACTAAGGTGCTGGTAATATTCTTTTTTGTAAGATAACACACTAAATATACAAATAATGTTCTAGCACTATTTACAGCCATTTTTCCTTGAACACTTCTTCACTTTAGTAATACATAATTATTTTTAGGATAAAAACATTGAAGTAAGTTTTCAAGTTTACCTAGTGCTCTTTTTAATCTTTTTCCATCATAATGGCAGTATTTTAATTTTAAGCAGGATGGCTATCTCCAGATTCTTTACCATATAAAAATTCAAGTTACAGCTAGTAGTATTTTTTTTTTATATATTCATTTTAGTTTCACTCCATTTGGTAATTAGAAAATAATACAATTGTAAAGGGGTGCAGGATATATAAATAACTACATTATTTCTCTGAAAGAAGACCCTGACTTTTGAAATAGGCATCTACAAATTAATTTGGATCCAAGACAGGAACTCAAAGATTAAAAATTTTCAACAACTGCTTACCTACAGAATTGCAAAGTATAAAAAGAACAGTCCACTCTGTAGCTTAGTAGATAGATATCCACATAGTTAAATAAGATGAAAAGTAGAAATTTTCACTAATTCAAATGAGGTGGTTACTTTGCCACAGGGTTTGCTGAAATTTTGCTTAGTGGATCTGTTTTATAGGTATCAGAGTTATATGCACGTCACTTTATTTATGAAGTTTACCCTGCAATATTACAAGTTTCTGGCTGCTCGGGTATCTTGCTGCTGTCCAGGTTAGGAAACATATGATAACCATTATAGACTGAGAAGAATTTAAAGACTACAGCTCTGATGTTCACATGCAAAGCACTTTCAGTTTCCTTGACAGACAAGGTGCTTGCTTTAAAGAACCACGCAGCAACAAAGGAACCCACACCTCATGCAGATTAAGGTGTGCCCTGCTTGTCATATTAAACCAGGGACATGAGCCAAGCACAGCTGTCATTCACACTTAATTGCAGGAACACTCAGTAAGGATTTTTCCAACTACGTGGTGTAACACCAGGTTATCAACCAGCCCTAGAAATATTTTTCTTAGAGCAGCAGTAATAAGGTCTTCTAGAGATTCTGGTAATTTCCAGACAAATTTAATTTTTACCCCATCCTAAGATTTTCATATTTCTCTACCTTGATACTGTCATATGTCCTACCTGGGAATTAGCAGGGCTCCTCCTTTCAATACAATATAAGACAAGATCAGTCTGTAACTAGCTGGACTTCCTCAGTTCCCAAAGTGTGCCATTAGACCTTTCTCCTTTGACAGTTTAAACATCAAATGTAAAGCAAAATTAGAAGCATCCACCATCTGGCTGCCTGCTTTGGGTTCATACATCAGTGCTGGCAATAGCTTCCAAACATACATGGAGCTAAACGTGGCCGTGCACAGAGGCTGCGGTGTAAACTCCTCCCTTTCAAAAGAAAAGGAGTTTACTTGTCTAAATAGTCTCCCTGTGGTGGGCTGTCCTCTGGTCAACTTAAATTCACAACCATCTTGGAGAACCTTGAATCAGACTCAGCAGATCCATGCCCATTATCTATAAAATATTTTACAGCATTTTGCTGAACCTTGGACAAGCCACCCACATGCCTGGAATTTAAGTAAGTTCTTCAGAACTGGGATTCACTAACTACCAATGGTGCGTTTGCCCAGAGAAAAAAGCTTCAGTTTTTCTGTATGCCACATGAAGCACAAGCCTACACAAAGTATTCTACCATCTCCCTTGTCTTGGGAGTAAACAGACAGAATCCAATACAGGTAATTTGCTCACAAACTGATGAAATGCACATCAAAACAAACAAAAAAGCTACCAATAGCTGTGCATTTCTAGTTTTTAGTGCAGCCTTTTTATATGTTTTTTCTTTTTATTTTTCAAAGTTACAGTATGATACTGCATGACACAAAAACATTATTTTAACCTTTTTTTTTTAAGTTATAGCCAGTATAGAAATCTTAGTTTTCAAAGCCTTGACCTGCTGGAGTATTGGTACTTTTTCTCTCTAATGTGTGGTGCAGTATTCTGTCATCACAACTTTCAGTAGGAGGATTAACCATTTGAAACAGGCATCACTGAAAGCCTGAGATAACCCATTAAATACTTGGCTCTCACAGATACAGAACCTTACTCCTCTTGCTCTCTCATATACTAAATTGGCTCTGTCTTTGTTACGTGGGCCACTTCTACTTCTACAGTTTCAATGGCCTGGGTCACTTCAGCCATTTTCTGTCCTTGCTGTTGTGCCAGCACATAATTTACCACCTGCATGATGCTTTGGTCAGAAAGGGTAGAGACTGACGTGCATTCCTCAGTAGCTGCAACCGCTTCAATGGCTTCGAGTGTCTCTCCTGTCACTACCACAGTCTCGCCCTCACCAGCACCAAAGCTGATCTCGGTTTCTTGCTCCTGCACATCTGACGCTAAGATGCTGATGGCGTGCTCCACCTGTGTCCCCTGGTTGTGGAACTGAAGAGTATCCTTTTCCAGCATGATTTTGCAGGGTATGTAGTCCCTGTGGAACTTGGTCATGTGCTTGCGCAGGGTCCGTGCGTCGATGTAGGCCTCGTTGCAGACGGGGCACACGTAGGGCCGCTCCCCCGTGTGCGTCCGCACGTGGCGCTTCAGGGAGCGCGCGTCCGCCCACGCCACGCCGCACGTCAGGCACTCAAAGGGCTTCACACCTGCGCGGGGAAAGCGAGCAAAGCTGACCCAGAGCTCGCAAAGAGCCACGAGCAGCAGTGTGCAAGAACACAGCAATGCTGTGGCGTTTGCCATGTAAGAAAGAGATCCTGTTTGCCATTGTTTCTGTGTAACAATATGATGCAAGCATAATGCATTCAGTGGTGAGATTTTCCTCAAGTGCCCAGCCCAATCCAACATTTCACTTCTAAAAACTTCTCAAAATCCCTTTTAATGCAGCTTTTTCCTTATTTTAAATGCACACTGCTTAATGGAATTCTGATCATTTTGATGCCTTTCTGAAGCCATGTTTTACTTCACAGAGTTTGTCACTTACATTTCTAGTCACCCTTTGCCTCTGTAAATCCTCCTCACTACTGGCTTTTCCTCTGTGACAGTTACTGTAGATTTAGGCTAAGTACCTACTACAGGACACCTTCTCTGTTTAGAAACAAACACAAAATCTCTATTTCAATACTTAGCTGTCAGATTTACTCTTAAGAGCTCTTTAAAAGGAAACATTCTTCAAAAAACAAAGTGAGTTTTGCCCCAGGACAGGAAAATACATAGACTCCCAAAACAGCTGAAAGAACCAAATACTCAAAAATCAATTTCATACTTTACATCTAATATAAAATTGCACATAATTCTTTAACAAAAATATAAAATGTTTTTATATTTTCCCCAAACATCATATAGTCTATCACTTGTCATAAACTAAGAAGTTGAACCATTTCCAACATTGATCCTTTTTTTTTAGCTTAGGCCAATCATTCTCCTATCTGAAGAGTACTTTGTTAACTGTGTGCACCTTTGAAAATGGAGAATGTTTTAGTGCATCCAATTCTTTGCCAGATTCAACCCTCTTAATCACTTGTAAAAATATTCCTCTTCTATTCAGGTTCTGAGGACAAATTGGCACAGTCTCTGTGTGTGACTGGAGTTTTAGAAAGACCCCAACAGCAACTTCTGGGAATCACTGGTAGCAAGTTACCAAACCAGGATGGGCACAGAACTGGAGAATCTGTCAAAAAAACCCCATGTCTTGCCAGACACACACAGACTCAAAGAAACAATTACCCTCTTGCACATTATGTTTTTAGGGGAGGGATGCAATGACTACTTGTGTTCTACATACCTTCATGATTGTTCATGTGTCTCCTATATTCCCGGAGTTGTGTGAATTTTCTTCCACAGTGCTCACAGACTCGTTCCAGATTTTGTTTTGCTCTTCCTTTTTTACCGTGTGTGGCTTTCTTTACATGTCTTCGGTACAAAGCTTTCTCATAAAATTCTTTTCCACATACATTACACCTAAAATGTGTTAAGTGAGAAATCTATCAAAACCACTATTGTATGTGTATGTCTTTTAAGCCAAAATGCACTTTATTTATGGCAGGCAAATCTTACTGGCAATACTGTCTTATATGGTAAGTAGTTCCATAATTAGAAGTAATATTGTTGGACTGAACTACACTTCCTCTTATCCACAGCCACAAAGCTTCCACTTATCCTTCTAGAGAGGTGAGATCACATAGGTTTCTAACTTCATTGATTTTATTTATTCTCTTATGACTTCACATCTTAGTTCCAGCACTGTGTCCCAGGTTAGCAGGTAACCCATGCTATTTAAAGTCACCATCCATCCTCAAGTACTCAAGACCCCAGACACCATCAATCCACAGGTACTTTAAAAGAGGACTAGGCAGTGCCTTGTTGGCAGGCTGTGGATCTCTATAACCTCACTTTGATTAGTACATTTCAGCTGTTAAATTAATTTCCTCTTACCTATAAGGGTCTGTAACAGAATGAGACTTCACATGAGAATACCAGTCTTTCTTCCAGCTGTAACATTTTCCACAGAACTGACACTGAAATGGCTTCACACCCAAATGTTTATTCATATGCTGCCGAAGATCCCGAGCTTCATAGAAACTCTTGTCACACCTGTAACAGCAAATATTTTAGCATTCCATACAAGAAAGGCACTGATTTCAACCGCACTGGGACCCTCTTCTTTAATGGCAACTGAAGACTGAGAATACCTACTGCATCATCAGTACTTATTTAAAGCACAACCTAGGAAAAATTAAAAAAACCGGCAGTTTATTTGAAAGCCTGGAATAAAACTTGAGGACCTCTGACACCCTTTTGTCTGTCAATGAGTAACTATATTCTTTCTGCAGTTTTTACAGGGAATAATCAAAGGCAAACCAGCTGAGATGAGAAATTTGTATCCTACCATATATCCTACCGTATGAGGACCGTAACAGCTGTTTCTTCCCTTAACCAAAGAGGACTGACACAAAGAAAACTGGAATTTGTTGTTTTTAATGCTCAAATGTAAGTTCTTTTTAGAAATTATAAACTGAAATTCATAATCCTGCAAGAAAGCATCTGAAAGTATCAATAGTCCTTCTTTGGCTTGCTGCTTGTACACACCTTAACGCAGGCTAACTTAAGGTTTTCCTTCACTTATACTTTGCCATATTATGACTATACAGCTCCTCTTGGTATGAAGACTACAGAGTTTGGTCTAATCAAAAACATGGTTTCTCCCTCTGAAGAAAACTCTGCTGCTCAGCGCTCTCTCTCTTCCTTGTGTAACAACATACAGCTGCATGACTTCAAGAAAGGCCAGAGGCAGAGCAATGCCAGCAAGCAAAGGTGGATGATTCAACTTCTCTAGTATCAACCACTAGAATGAAGAAATCTCAGAAGTCACAGTATCCAGTGGAATCTGAAAATGAGAAAAGCTTCTATGCAGGAAAAACATTTGATATTACATTGCCTGAATAATGGGCATTCTGGAGAGGAAAAAAAAGTCCTCTTTGCCTTTGAGAGAGAAAAAAAAAGTGGGTAACAGTCCTTGAGCCACCCAAACAACCTCCTCCTCCTCAGCTGGAAAATCTGACTGCTCCAGTTCAAATGGAGCTCTCAGGGATCTTCAGTTTGCACATCCATGTAAAATATATCAGAAAGACCCTCAGGGGCTTGAAGGGGGTTGGCACTTGGTGCTCTCTCCTCAAGGATTGCATTATTTGGAAAAGCCATTAAAGAAATAAAAAACTCACGCAACCACCGCCCTTTAACACTGTCATGCACTACTGCAATTTAATCAAACACATACTTCACTGCAAAACTTCCAGGAACATTTTAGGAAAATAACTCATGGTCAGCTCTGCTCAACTGGGACAGAAGTTCAGACTGAAGCCTGACAGGGAAGTTTCCATTCCAAGCCATCAAACTAAAAAACTGAAGTCTGGTCATTGCTTAGTGAAGCTCTCTAAACCACTAGTGACAACATGAATTATATCCTCAGTAGAGACCTTTGCTGGAGAAGTAGCAAGGACTGTGTCTGTTTTGAAAGAGCTGGGGAGTCAAAATTTCTTCTCTGTCAAGGTAATCTCTTGCATCCATAGCCCTACTGCCTTGAGTAAAAATTTTTTGTTTTATAAATATATTTCACCATCAAAACTAAAATTGCTTTCCATACTATGTTTCATGAAACAGTGTCTGTGCACCCTATTAGCTCCGTTGTTTGTATTTTTAGAATTAATACTTCTAGCATTAAAAACCACTAAATAAAAACATTGCTGACAGAATTGAAGTTTTCATAATTTAGAAAATATTTTTGCTAGCATGCAGCAGCACAGAGATACTTTAAGCAATTCTTTAATTATTGTTTCTTTAAAACCTTGAGTTGCTACAGACAATCATATTGTACCACTCCTCTTAATATCTGACAGAGCTTCTCAGGGACCTCATTGTGAGTTCCAAAATTAAAGATTAGAAACAAGTGCTCTTCTGCAGGGCACTTGAAAGGTTTCCTATAGTCTGCTTGGTCATGGAAAAAGCATCCATGTATGTTTTGCTAATGCACTAAGAACACACTTTCCAGTTACAGTTTCTGCTTTGCTAAAGTTCACAATGCTGTCATTTAAATACTAGTAAATGCCATTAATAATAAAAATAAATGCCATTTATTGCAATATTTAAGTGGTCATTTATGTTTATAATCAAGAGAACTGCAACAGTCAGTGAGTCTCAGTTTGCAATGTTCCTGCACAGCTGTCTCCTACACCCAGCATGTTTTAGCAAACACTGCACACAAGTGCAGGACATTGCAGACTCTACAGGACAGCTGCAAATCAAACTGAAATCCACTACCACACTACAAGAGGCAAAACCAGGCTGAAGGCCCTTGGGCTCTTACAACCTTACATCTTTGATCTGTCCTACAAAAAAGCTGTATACCCACATAGCTATTGATTACAGCACCAATTACAGTGCAAAGCCATTAGAGAACAGCTGCACGAAACTAGAGCGAGGTAACAGCTTAAACCCAAACCTTCACTCTTCAGCACATGTATTTACAAAAATGCATTTTTTATTCTCAGGCTTTAGAAGTCTTATCCCAGGCCAGTGGAACAGAGCTGCTTTTAATCTTGAAAATTACTAGGATCATTAATGCTAAGAAAATAAGTTCACCAAAACCACCGATCATGTGACTTACTGAGTACACTGATATCCACGAACTTCAGGCTTTGGCTGATGTTTCTTTATGTGTTTACTGAGTCCTGATGCCCTGTGGAAAGATTTTCCGCAGATGGAGCAAAGATATTTGGATTCTCCTAGCAAAAACAAAGGAAAACAAAATATGTTACCAATTCAGGCCTCCATTTCTCTGGAGGGAGTGCTTTGTGAGACAGGTTTTTAATTCATATATAACTTAAGTAATCAGAGCAGTACTACAAAGAGAAGTTTGTTTAATTATACACTGATGGAATTTTTAAGTGTATTTTGTATGTGCTAGTGTAATAATACACAAGGGGGGAGAGTAGCAACTCTAAATTATTTTATTTCATGTTTTTGAACATAGGTACATCACTGCAACTATGACTTAGTGAGGAAAAGTGAGCAGCCTAAAAAACTGCCCTCTTGGGTGAAAAAAATACACAACTAACTGTGTTAATGTAATATGTAACTTCTTCAGAAACACAGCATTACTCATTATTGCTTATACCTTGATTTGTGGAAAACCACCTTAAAATAAAAGTTCCTGCTCCATTTCATCAACATAGGAGTGATGACTACTAATATAAATTCCTTAATTTCAGGAACAAATTATCCTGAGTATCTCTCTTGATTCTGCCCAGTGCAGAAAAGCAGAAACATAGACAATCTTTACAAATTACAATTTTAAAACTCTGCTTATATTAAATTACTATATTGTCATCTTTCACATGCTAAAACAAGACACCAGGCTTTATAAAATGTCAGTACAGAAAATCTTGAAAAACGTATATGGAGATTCTGAGAGACTTAGCACGTTTTCCTCTAAAAGGAGAGGCTGGAAGATTAAATGCACTAGAACATTCCAGCCTGTTGCCTATTTCTTGTTGATTTGACATGACACAGGCATAAAATATGTACATAAAACCACAGAAACAGATCAACCACAATTCCCCATTCTTGTATAGAACATTTGCATAATAACGCTGAACTATGGTAAAACAGCTCCAGAAAATGACTATTTACCTCTATCTCTGCTGCCTGACCAGAAGAAAAAGAACAAACTACCATTTATTTTTTAAAACAGCTCCTTTGACACTGAAGAATAACTTTAAAGTTCAGCAGCATACAACAGCCAAGCAAAGGAAAAGTATTCCCTTTTTCATCACTTACCTGTATGAATGCTCATGTGTTCCTGAAGACTTCTTTTTGTGACAAAAGACTTTTCGCACAAGTCACACTTAAACTGTTTCTGTACTTCATGGAGAGCTAAGTGCATTTTTAATCCATGCTTATACGTAAAGGTCTTTCCACAAACCTAAAAAAATCCATATATGGTGGAACAGGACAAATAAAAGTAATTATGTAATAGGTGTTTGAAATCAAACATAATAAAACCGCTTGTATTTCTTGGGAACTAGGATGGTCAAGCCTGTGATTTTGCACCAGTGACAGAACTGGTCTGCTAAAAAAAAGGAATAATTGAAGGAAAACATTCTTCTAGACACAAGAATATGAACTTGCTCAACTCAAACTCATTCTATTTTTCTCACTCTTGGACTGCAAGCAATTTCATCATCAATGTTACACTGGTCTTCCCTACTGTGAAGTGACCAAGATTAACATAAATTTTAGGGCAGAGCATCAATACCAAAATATTGGTAATAGAAAACATGACTAATGTGATTAGAGAGCAAAAGGACTTTACCTTGCATGCATGGGGTTTGACACCTGTATGTTTAAGCATATGTATTCTGAGAGAGTAGAGCTTTGGCAGAGTTCTCCCACATATGTCACACACGAATTCCCGTTTGGTTCTCCCTTTCACCGAGGACACGCCTGTTCCCTCGGCACCGGGAGCTGCAGCGGTGGCTTCCGTCTTCCGCGTGTGCCGCACCAGATGGGCCCGCAGGGAGGCACCGTATTGGAATTCTTTCTTACACAACTGGGACACAAAATATTACAACTTTACTTTGCATATAACACTCAGAATTATTTAAAAAAAAAACAAAAACAGAAGTAATCAAACGTTCTAAGTACAGCAATACGAGTTAAATCTATAATCCAAATCCAACAGCCATTTTGTCTGAGGTTAATGAACAGTTGTAAATTTTTATTTTATGGCTACTGACAGAACCACTGATCAGCTCCCAGTGAGACTAACTTCCAGTCAAGACTAAACACGAATTTACTGGTATGGTTAAAAGTAAATCCCATGCTAACACTATCTAGCAGCAGGTCACATACTGCTGTCAGGCCAAGTGGCTGCACTCCATTCTACTTCACCCCAGCCAGATCAAGGCTGTATTCAACTCTGAAATCTGTAAGGAAAATAAATACATGTACCAAAAAAGGCAACAAAAATAATTATTAATATAATTACTGAATTAATTTTCATGAGGAGGAAAGTTTACACAGAAAAAAATCCCCAACCCCTCAACTTACTGGGCATTTATATTCTTTAGATCTTTCATGTTTCAGTGTGTGCATTATAAGTGCATAGCGCCGCTGGAACACCATTCCACAGTCAGTGCATTTGTGCTGAACTTCCACTTCGTTATTTTCTGCGGTCTCTCTTTTGGGCTGTTTCATTTTTCTCCCTCTTTGTACCAGCTTCATGGCAACCTAGGTTGGAAACACAGAACCTCTGAATGAATTTTACTGCACTGTCCTTCATACCTTGTCCAAAAGTTTGTATTAAAAGCTGATGTTCTGTGTTACTGTAATACCTCTTACTTTGCTCAGCTGACTTAGTTGCTCAAAAGTTATATTGTTTCAGTTCACTACAAAATACAGATCTCAAGGTGAGTGAAAAAAATATGCTTTTTTTAAAACCATGAACTTATGATGATGGTCACACAGTGACAACGAAGTCTTCAGCCCTGAGTAACTGCCTAAGTGACAGCTACAGGATAGTTACAGAAGAACCACAGAGTACTGCCAGTCAAGATTTCTATCAAGTTGAGAGCATTCCAGCTTTCCTAGAGATTTTTTATCTAGGAATAAGGCACTAGTGGGTTTTTATTAGGTCATATTGACAGTGCTACCTGGAGCTGACAATCTCATCTTCCTTTGTAGAAACTTGCTGCCAAATTCTTTAGAACCCAAGTTCTAAGTGATCAGGTTGAAATGTCCTGTATCAGATGTGCCCCCTCTGGGTTCTTGAGAATAAGGCAAGGGAAGTAAGTACAAGCATCCCCATTTCTTCATCCTGTTCTCCCAACAAGTGAGGTATCAAGCAGTTTTTGAAAACATGACAGCCCTTCCATTCCTCTGAAAACCAAACTGAAACTTGACACAGAGAAAACTTTTTGATATATTTTTTAAAATTTTCCTGTTGCTCTGAAAACTTGTGCAAACTTGGCTAAATTGTGAAGCCACAAAAATAATACTGTTCAGTACATTATTAGTAAGAGCTAGGAAAGTAATTCCTACAAAGCACACTTCATGCCCAGTATCTCCAAGCCAGGTGCAAGTACTGTAATTTAAATCAGCAGCATTTTTTCCAGCAATCTCTTTCCTTTTATTCTCCCAGCATCAAAACTGGGAACTCAGGAGAGTATCCCCTTCCCAAAGCAAATATGATGTCCCATGCCATAGAGGAAGTTGAGAGATGCACAAGACAAAACACCAAAAGCTACATAACTGTGGAGAGCTAGGCTAAAAGGATAGTGCAGGAGGGAATCTTTACCAATGACTTGCAGCTGTACTGATTACCAAAGAGTGGAAACATCTGCATCTGGCCAATCAGGTTGGGGGTTATAAAGGAGTGGGTTAGCTAGCCACCATTACAGGCACTTGGCAGTTTTGAGCTGGAGTATGAGGCTGGGAGTCTGCTGGCTGCGCTGTGAGGAGGTAAGGGACAGATATGGTGAGAATATGTTGTGTGAGGGACAGTCAGGGTTAGGTGACCGGGAAAGGGACGGCTTGGGGTTAGCCAGTCAGGCAGAATGAAAGAAGGAGTCAGATAAGGAATGTCCTGCCTGTAAGACAAGAAATCAGTACTGTGTGAAGCTGCTGATAAGAGAAGGAGTCAGAGTTACGTGAGAGAGGTCTATGAAAGAAGGAGTCAGAGTTGCATGAGAGAAAGGTCTGTAAAAGAAGGCATGTAGAGTTTGCGAATAAAGGACTGGTAGGAATGCCAGTTAAAGGGCTGGTGGTGATACTGGCCCTGTCCGTCTCGACATAACTGTGACACAAAACAAGTTGGAAAGCAGAAACTTATTCCTGAGTCCAATCCTAAGCAATCATCTAAATCAGCTTGTTTTTTCCATAGGTCTGTGCACTTCACCTGTCAAGGAGCTGGATTTAAAAACTGCAAAATACATAAACAGGAACTACTCCCAAAAGTAAACATTCCCCTTCCCAAAACAGAACAAAAACTCGGTGCTCTCCAACCAGCATAAATTGATTGCTCAAGTATTTTGATTTGCTAGTTTTACCATCTGGGCTTCAAGCTGTCCATCTGTAAGAAGACACTAATGCTATAGTTTATATCTACTAGAGTGTTGCAATGATAACAAATTATTGTCCCCTGTGGGACTAGTGGCTCTCATACACAAGACTCTCAGGACTCCTCTGGAAATTAACAGTTTTTCAGAAGACTGACAACATGCAGTGAAGTGCACTCTGTCACAAACTAAATGCATGAATGCCCAGTGACATGATTGTCAACTACCCATAGGCACTGAAAGAAGAAAGGCTCTCAAAGGGGAAAGTGTAATAAGACTCTTATTAAAAAACCTGTAACTGGAACTAGTTCAATTACTAAATATTTAGTATGTTCAGGTGCTAGAGTTTTTAATAGCAGTGCTATTTGAACCTGACCCAAATCAGAAGGCAGCAGGAATGCATTATTGTGACTCATGACTACATCTTAAGATCTAAGTGGGATGTAAAACTTTTCATTCTCAATGCTGTTGTCAAGTAGGATCTCTCTTCTCTAATAGACAAATATATGTATCTATGACTGACATACACATGACATGAGTGAGCTCAGAATCAAATTCACAGATCATAAAGAATTTTGGGGAGATGATACAACTTCTGTCCAACCATAAGAAGCTGTGAGAAGATACTCAACCTGGACTGTGGCCACTGAGCATTCTAAGGACCTTCAATATTGAAGGAATACTCATGCCAAGTCAATGCTTTAGGAATTTTGTTTGCACAACTGTCACAGCTTAGAAATTACTCTGGTAACTACAGGCCTAATGACAGACAGAATACCTGCTGCACTGCAGATTTAGGATTTTTCTTTCTATTTTGCAGGTTTTTTTCAATTCCTTTATGCAGCCTGATGTATCCCCCCTCACTGACTGAACGCTGGCGAAGCTTGCTTTTGTAAGTGTCATCCTGGCTGGAAGCAAGGCTTTCCAACTGGGAACCAGAGCTGCTCTGCTCGTTACTTTTTTGCTTGAGTGACTCTGAGGAGTCTTCAGAAGCAGAGTCCACGTGTGCTTTATCACTTTGATTTTGACCTGTCTCAGTTTCCCTTTGACTCTGTGTGTCCATGGCTTCCACAGCCAACGGCTCAGCGCTGAGTCTGTTGTAGAGGCTGTTTGAAATGCTCTCCACCAGCTGGATCTTGATGTAATTTTCAGTTGTTTCGCACTGTTCCACAGGCTTGGAAGGACCACCCGCAGTGGCCTCCAGAGGCTCTGGCTGCAGGAGGTCAGGCTGGGGTGCTGCTGCCTCCTCTGGCCCAGAAGAGGAAGGAGCTCCATTCACAACTACTGGCACTTCACTGGCTGTGAGTTTAGGTTGCTCAATACCATCCATGGCCTGCATCTCCACTTCAGCTCGCTCTGCTAGATTTTGTGTTGACTCCACTGTTTGAATATCTCCCTTCTGGTACACTGTAATTTGTTTCTCTTCCATCTGTTTGTGCACATTCTCACAGATCTCAAGGACCTCTGACATGAAGAGATGCCGGGCGAGCATGGCCACTTCTGCCATACTACAGAAGTCAAATGTTAATTCTGAAGTATAAGCAAACTCCAATAAAGGCAGGAAACTGGATTTGCAGAAACCTACCAGGAATAAAACAAGATATTAGAGCAAATAATGATGACCTGAAATTACACCAAAATATCCCATGATTAATACAACAGTTCAGTTGTATACAGATACAGTTAAGTCTGAAACTTGGGGCAAAACACACTTGGAAATAACAAGGAAATAACTTGGAAATAACAAGGAAATAACACTAGGACTCAATTGTCATTTACACTACAGCTTTCTCCTCATGTAGCTTCTATGTGTGGGTAAGCTCAGATAACTTTTCCAATAACTAAATAGAACTTAGGTAGTTACACAATAAACTTCCTTGAGGAACATTTCAAGATGCTGGGAGAGCCACAGTACTTTTGAAGCAGATTAATTGAACCAAAGTCTTTCTGGATCTGCTACATTCAGAAAGTACTCAGGTCTTTAGTAACAAGTCATGCGGTAGAAAAGTAAGAAAGTAACTATTGAGAACAATTAAAATATGGATATATAGGTAGAAATGCTTAAATATAAGAAATTGGTATCATTTTCCACAGTTGCATAAATAATAAATCAAATATTTAATGTGGGGAACATTAAGACAGTTCTCTGAAGAGACAGACAGTTAATAAATGAGAAAACAATGCAGAACACATATGTTCTGTACACTATTCTTCATCACTACAAAGCTATTTTTAGAACATTTACTTTAGAATTGTCTTTCATGTACTAGGTCTGACAAATAAGTAGACACGTATAATTCTGCTTCACAGAAATATGAAGCAATTTAGCATTTGTTAAGCTGAACAATTCTCCAAGCAGCTTGTCAACATCCCCACTTGATGTATTCAAACATTCGATTTTGTTCCCTTTTTAACGTTTGTGACTAATACAAGGAGGAAACACACCTAGGCAAGGTAAAAATCCGTCAAAAGCTTCTCAGAAATTTTAAGATTAAATACCACAGTCCATGGAAAATCAGATTAGGCAAAATCAGAGTGATCACTTTTGCATTATGATCCACAAAAAATACTTTTAGATTAAAAGAGAGATAAAAAGCAAGATAAAAATTTGGTTGTCTTCAACACTCAAAAAAGACTGAATTAAATACTGTACACCTTATTTAGGATATTATGATTTCTAGCTTTGAAACCCACAGCAATTCACCTGACAGATCCACTACAGCTTCATGACTAGTGACAGCTCCCTTTTCAATGAAGAGCTCTCGGAAGTACTCGCTGTTGGCTGCCAAGACAGATTTGTGAGCTTTGTACTCCTCTCCTTCAATCAGCAAAGTCACATCACAGAACTGATTGGAAAGCCTCTGCTGATTCAGTTGGTTTAAGACTGACAGACAATGTTTGGAAGATGACTGCTTCACAAGGCCCTTACTGTCAACCTGTCATAAACAACATTTGAGAACTTCATTACATTTAGATTGTGCCTTTTTAAGCATTCACACTGAAACAGAGAAAAAGATTATTTCCTGCAACCATACAATCAGTTCAAGCCTGTAGAATATAGAGTTAATTTTACTATTGTTTTCCTTCTTTAAGTTTCACCCTCCCTCCAAACACAATTAAAACAGATTGGGAAAATGGGAAGACACATTCAAACAGCTCTTTGACTGTATTTTTCTATGCTACAGTCTGAAAAAGTTTATAAATTCAAATGTCTTTATGTGCATATGAGACTGCAGTTAGGAACAAGAATTTTATGTATCAGTATAGCATCATCTATTAAGGAAAAGATATGAGTCCATAAGAATCTTGTATGTGATGTTTTACTACTGGCAATTTTGCCATTCATTTTATCTTAAGATTCTATATGCATACTATATAGGGTGATTTTATTTCCCAGCAGTGATGTCTTATAATTAATTTTGTAACATATATATCAGTATCCCATTCCTACATATTTAACATCTTTGGCAAAATTTATAGTTTTGTTGTTACAAGATTATCACAACAATGGAAAAGAAGTATGTGACCAAGAAAGCAGTAACAGAAAATGCAAATCCATTCAGATGTAAACTATGGTACTTACAAACACAAGCTCATGCTTCGCTATTGGCTTCTTCTTCACAGGCTTTGGGGATGCAGCTGAGATTGATGCTGTGTTACTCAATTCATCATCTGTTTCATTACTATCTTCATGAGATTTTGCATCAAGTCCTAGCTCCTCCAGCATTTCAGAAGGATCTGAGAGAGATCTAGAGCGATCTAGCTTTTCCTGGCACTTGCTGCATTCTTTAATGTAATCTTTAACCTGCTTAAGAATACCTAAGAAAAATTAAAGGAGCTTGATTATGCTTCTAATCTTAATTCAATTTGCTTTAAACAAATAACTAAGTATGTAGGTGATTAGCAAAAATTGATAATTAATAATCAAAAATATTACATACTAACCAAGAAAAATAAAGTCAGTCACCTAAACTTTCCCTCTCTGGTGCATTATTACTAATTCTGATTCTCTCACACCATTGTATGATATTTTATGTCACTACTGCTATTTTCAGATAGAACAGTTAGAACATCCCTACATCAAGCAAACCTTTCTAGAAAGATTATTAAGGCTACAAAAAAAAAATAATGGTACTTGAACATTTAGTCTCATAATCCCAGGGTAATGATGGATGTAACATAGTCCTGCATTCAGCCCACACAAATGCTTGTTCCTCCTGAAGAGGACAAAAATTGGAAGGCACACCTAAGAGCTTTTGCAAAATTGGGATCAACTGTGCTATATGCAATGACAATGATACGTGTTATTAACGCTGATTGAAATCAATTGCTTATGATTTTGGAATTTAAATAAACCAATTTCCCACCAGGACTTTAACCAGCGGCACCAAATATAAATGACAGGACCTGAGAAAATAGCCTGAAATTGTGAATTTGTGGGGAGGTTAATGCTGGATATCAGGAAAAGGTTCTTCCCCCAGAAGTTGGCTGGGGCCTGGAACAGGCTCCCCAGGGAAGTGGTCACAGCACCAAGCATGACAGAGTTCAAGAAGTGTTTGGACAATGCTCTCAGGGATGACTCTTGTGACTTTTGGGGATGGTCCTGTGCAAGGCCAGGAGCTGTATTCAATGATGCTTGTGGGTCCCTTCCAACTCAGCACATTCTGCAATTCTCTAAATAACTTCAGATACTCAACAAGTCCTAAGCCCAGGGTCCTCTTCTAGATACCGAGGCATTTTTCACGCATGGCTTTCAATCCAAATTCATTTTCTTCACTAGGATAATATAAAAGCATATATAGCAGCTGGGCCTCTATGGTTCAAAATCCAGCACAGCTCAAAAGTTTTGCTGACAGACTTAGACTTGCCAGCTCACACCTCCTCAGAGCATGACTTGCACTATCATTACATACAAAAACAGAGAAAACAGAGACTTAAGGCAACCTAAGACATTCATGCCCATTTCAACATTTGTACATCTCCTTGATTTCATGTGAAATCAGACAGGAGGTCTCTGGCCTGTAAATCACATCTCTAACACCCTTCCTGGTCCGTGAGCCATTCTCCAGCCCACTGCCTTGCAGTTACAGAACAGGCACACACCGGGCTGATGTCCATGTCAGGATGAGAGCTGGGCCAAAGCTGCTGTCCACTAGCAGCCAAAGAGCACTGCAATGGCAGGGAAAACACTGTTTCAAGGGAGACACATGTAAGAAACATAATACTTAAACTGAAAGCATGAAATGAATTTTAGTATTCTTAGTGCAAGAGAAGTAAGAGGATATAGGGTGTGCTAATAAAGGTGACCAATAAGATCAAAAAAATACAGAATGCCCTCTCCTGATGAAGAGGTACACCGAGGCCCATGGAGGAAGTTTCCAGCACAGGATGAGAGAAGGTGCCAGAGCAGTACAATGTTGGGCAGACGATGAGAATGCAGATAAAGACAAGGAAACCACTATCCAAAATTGCTTTGAGATGCCAAATCCTTTTTCACATTAAAAGATCTTCAAGCCAACGAGATCTGGACTGTAGGGGTCAGCTGCAGCTAGAGCAAAATCCTTCCAAGTGAAAATAGGGAAAACTAAAGCTGAAATTACAGACTTGCTGATGGATGAAGAAAGCAGAACAAAAGAAGCGATACAGACACACACTGGGCCCACGGCAAGTGAAAAGCAGACTATTCGTTTAATGGATACCTAGGGCTAAAAGTATAACACCAAATCCAAAGAGAACAAGATATCAAGTCAGCCAAAAGAAAGTGCCAATTGGGAATTATTGTTGTTCACGCACCACCATTTGTAACAGCTATGATACCACTCAGGACCCAGCTGAGAATTAGTCTGGTCTTTTCAGCCTCTCATTGCAAGAAAGAGACAAATATGAGTGCCAGGACTGCCAGCCACCACTGGCACCTGTGATACTTTAACATGAACACCATCACATGCATGAATGAGATCCAAAGCTAACCCGGGCCACGTGGAATGGATTATTACCCTATTCCAAGGGCACAGTTGAAATGTCACTGTCTTACCTGGGCAATGTGCAAGACCAGGAGGGGACAGTTATACTGTGTTTCCACCACCAGATAAGAAGCCCTGGACAATTTGCTGACCAAGATGCACGGTGCAGAGTGAGCCCTGCCTCTCGGGGTGTGACACAATGTCCCTGCCCACAGACCACGTGCTTCAAGGTGACGTTTAAAGGCACTGGTCACTGAACAAGTGACAGTCCCCTCCTGGTCCCTCAGGAAATGCACACAGAGATCTCTTCAGTACAAGGGAGACACGTAACTGCTGGAGCAGGTACAGGGGAGGGCAGCAAAGATGATTAAGGGACTGAATCATCTCTTTTACAAGGAAAGACTGAGTGAACTGGGCCCGGTCAGCCTCGAGACGAGACGACTGAGAGGGGACCGCATAAATGTGTATAAATATCTAAACAGAGCGTGTCAGGAGCATGGAGCAAGGCTCCGGTGGTGCCAAGCAAGAGGCAACAAGCAAAAAGCGATGCACAGGAACTTCCACGTGAACACGAGGAAAAGTTGTAAAGGTGACTGCGCACTGGTACAGGCTGCCCCGAGAGGCTGTGGCGTCTCCATCAGTGGAGACAGTCAAGAACCGTCGGGACGCAGTCCTGTGCCATGCGCTCGGGGATGACCCTGGGACCCACTGCGGTCCCTTCCACTCGCGGTTCCGTGCCCCAGCTGCCGCCCCCGCCCGCGGCGCTCACCTCTCCACCAGTACTTCTGCGAGAGCCCCTGCCAGGTCTGCAGCCGGGTGCGGTGCGCGCCGTCGGGCGCCAGGTGCGCGGCGCGGATGAGGCGGGCGCGGCGCTCGGCCTGCAGCACCACCTCCAGCTCGGCGAAGCGCTGCTGGTCGCGCTGCCGCCGCTGGTAGTACAGGGTGCCGCCGCGCACCACGTAGCAGGCGGCGGCCTTGCGGATCTTCCGCTTGGCGTTGCCCTCCGTGCCCGGCGCGTACGGCTCCCGCTCGTTCGTCAGGTACCGCAAGATGGCCAGGTAGCTCTCCTCGCTGGACATCGCGCGGCAGGGGCACGGGAGCCACCCCCGCGCCCTCAGAGCCGCACCGAGACTGCGAAGGAGCCTCCCGAGATAAGGGAAGGGGGGTCGGGATCGGCCCCGGCCCGGCGGGAGCCGCG
>VXBI01007761.1:480847-528194 GCA_013397375.1 Toxostoma redivivum | reverse complement strand
TTTTTTTTTTTTTTTTTTTTTTTCTCGTTGCAAATAATGAAGAAAGAGGGGCAGGAGGAAGGGGAGCAGAAAAAGACTGCAATCCCCTACTTTGTGAGTAGTCCTGTTAGTGTTTTGCATATAGGAGTCTGCATAACTAGCCTCCTGTTTAGAATGTTTTGATCACTTGTTTCTTTTGAAATAGTTCATAGTTTCTTTTAGATGTTTTCTGTACAAAAAGGTTAAAAGAAACAAAATCTCTTGTTGGTACTCTGTGCTTAGGCTCCACCAGAGGCAGTTGATGCATGAAAATCAAAATGAGGAGCCACTTACATCTGCTCCCAGCAAAACAGTGCCAGTTGCTCATGAGCACAGTGGCCTGGCCCAGCCATCACAGATAGCTCTTGAAAAGGGTAAGTAGGTTGTCTACGCCTGTGATCTAATCTGTGGAAGTAAATATTTTTCTTTTGAACATAGGTAATGTTGTGGAAGGAATTTCATAACAAGGTCCTGTTATTGTTTTATTTTATTGATCTTTGATTTTGTCAACTGAAGCTCTACTTTGTTTCTAAAAAAAATGCAGTCCCTGCTTATTTGTGTCTTGAAATGCTAGTAGACAGGTTAGGTGAAAAACCCAATCCAACAAACTAAAGAGTTACTACTTTGACTTTTCAATTTTATACAAGTTTATTCTCCAAGAAAGTGAGGTTTTTGCAATTTCCTGTACCCAGTATTTTTCAAGTTTGGGTGTTACTGTGGTAAGTGTTGTCCTGATACAGAAATGATGATGATCATTACTAACACATTAGATCATCTTACCCACCCAGATGCTAACTGCCAAAACCAAATTGGGAATCTCTGTGAATTAAACAAACTATTACTATTATTGAAATACTCTAACACTATGATGTGGCTTTCTGCCTATCTAGAACCTGTCATCCAGAGGAATTCTTGGGTTGGACCAAATGCAAACAATGATCATTCCTATGCAGTAAAGAGCACTTTTCTTCATGAACGAAACTTTCCCAAGGAGCTACACCTTGAAGATGTACAGACAGATGAAGACAAACTAAACAGCAGCCTTTTATCCTCAGAGTCTACTTTCATGCCAGTTGCTTCAGGATTGTCTCCAGTGTCTCCTGCTTCAGACCTGAAGCTACATGGAATCAGTTTGGGCCTAGAAAATGATAACAATACAGTGATTGAATGTGTGAGAGATGTTAATAGTAGAGTAACAACTAACAAGCAAGAAGCTTTGTCTGTTACAGGAGAACACCCTAATAGAGCAGCAGGAAGTGTGGAAACACGAGAGACTATCAAGGAGGTCCTGCAGGTGCCCGCTTCTGATCCCGTAACAGCTGGCCTGGCTGCAAAGACTGGCAACTCTTTAGGGGCCTCTGAAGGCCAAGTTTTGCACAGTCATCCCAGCACCTCATTAGGTGCTGAATCAGGAATGAAATCTCTTTGTCCTGACCAGATGACAGAAGAAAGGTCTGGTTTACTGCCTGTGCAAGGTGCAGCACCAGCTGATCAAAGTGCAGCTGAACTGCAAAGGATGACTGAAGCAGCTACCAAGCTTCAAGCTTCCTGGAGAGGATTTTACACAAGGAACCACCATCCTCAAGCCAAGGAAGTGCGGAATGAAATTCGACTAAACAGAATGCAGGAGCACATCATTTACTTAACAGCTGAAGTAGAAAAGTAAGTTGGGGTCATGCAGTGTATTTTCTGTCTGTATTCTGTATTAAGTCTGTATGAATATAACCATCATTTCAGAACAGATATAGATGGGCCTTGATATAACTACTCACAGTAGAATCTAGCATCAGAAACATAAAACTGGTTACATTACAGGATCACTTCCTATAAGGTAAGCACAGTTTTGCACACAGCTATTCATATTCTCAAAGTGCCTTCTATAAGTGGATTGAGTTAGAACACATTTTTCTATTCTTCTGTTAGCAGGAGTTGCATATTTCAAAATAGAAATTGCTGAGTAGGATTTTTTTTTTTTACTTGTCTCCTCACAATTACAGAATCTAGAAATCAAGTGTCCATATTGAGAGTCATTCTTCTGTTGCTGGTGAAAAGAAGTTTCTTCTACCTTGTATAACACAATATTAAAATGTGACTTTGTGTTTGGTTCTGTTTTAATTTTTGATCCTGTGAATCCATGTTTGGAGAAGATCATGGTCAAAGTTGCTCAATTTGTAAGACAAAAATTCTGGATTTACTTAACATATTTCTGGATCAGCCTGGACCTGTCAGTTTTACAGGCTCTTTTTCTTCACTATCACAGGTGACAAAAGTTCTGAGAATCAAGTTTGGTGTTCAGTGAACCTCTAGAAATCCCAATGCTTACACATCATACTCCATCCATGTATCAGTGAGGACAGCATAATTAGAAATGAAGCAGTACCATTTAGTGTGGAGGAGGTTATAGTTATGCAGGAAAAAATAAGAGTTCAGGTTCTGTTTACAAAAAGACACGTTACTGCTAAGCCAACAAATGCTGCAGTAAAAGGAAGCAGAATTTAAATGTAACTGAAAAAGAAACTTGAAGTCAGCAGCTGGGTATTTATGGCAAGCCAGACTGCAGTAATTTCTTATGTTAGACTCTGTTGTATCTTTCAAAAGTGCTGTTATATAAGTAGGCATTCTTATGTGTCCTTGTTGCTCTTGTTACCCAAATGTTGCTTATTTAAGCTGCATAAATTTTGGATGTGTGTTCCTGCAGACTAAGAAAAGAAAGAGAGGAAGATAAAATGCAGAGGCTTGTACAGGAAGAAGCTGTCAAATTTCTTTGGAACCAGGTAAGTAATTTTAGTCCTCTTGTTTTTCTGCTTAAATATGAATTTGGAATTCAAATTTGAATCTGCTTATATATGCATTTACGTTATTTCTTGCTGCCGATCCTGAAGAGGCAGTCAATATGGTTCAATTTTTCCAATGATGGTTTGAGTGGTTTAATAGAATCTTATTGTTGTGTTGTCTGCTATACTGATACTGTGTGGAAAAATAACCTTCAAAACATTAGTGCAAGAATTCTGGTTTTATTACTAAAGACTAAATTGTGGCCTGATGTGAGAAGGAAGACAAAAATGCAAGAAAAGCTAAATAAACGTAAGCAGAACTGTGAAGAATGATGTGACTGATAAATGCCCGTGGCAAATGAGATGATGTCAAGCTGTATTGCTTGTGAGCAATTCATTTTTGAGGCAGGAAAGTTATTAATAAGATGTATTATTTCTTCCAAAAATAAGGCTGTTTTTTTAAAAACAGATAAATCCTTTCTGGTTTTAAGAACAGATGTATTTTTTTTCAGGTACTTGAATTGGGAGCTTGTGTGCTCTGTCAGTGTTTGGCATGTAGGTTTAAAAACCATAATTTCACAGTGAGAAGAACAAAATTTCCTTAAAGATATAGGAAACATTTTATCACTTAGTCTTGGATTTTATACTAGAAATCCTCTAGATATCAAAATACATTTAGCTGCATTTCATAACAAATTTTTCTGTGTATTTTACAGGTTAAATCCCTTCAACAATGGCAGCTTTCAGTGATGCAGAATTTAGGTGGTGCTGGGATTCCTTCAGCCGGTACTTTATCTTCATCCAAACCACCTATTCAGTCATCCACAGTGGAGCAAGAACCCCCAGAAGCCGTTAGTTCTGCTTTGTTAGTTCCAGCTAGTGAGGATGATCTTCAGGAAAAGTCTTTGTTGCAATTCCCAGATTCTGGCTTTCATTCTTCTGCGGCCGATCAGACTCATGCCAGTGACCTGTGTAGCTCTGAAAAGAGCTTAGCTGAAGGAACTGAGAGCTCCCTTTCAATGGAAACCATCAAACAATGTGACAATTGTGTTTTAGCATGTTCTTCCGATGTAGAGGATGGTCCTGGGGAGTGTGGGCAAAGTAAAGAGAGCTCTAGTAATGAGCAGGACAATGGACTGATACAACAGTATTTAAAATCGGTTCAGGAGCTGGAAGAGGCTGATGAAGACACAGATTGCAATGAGGAAATGGAGGGCAGCTGTCTACAAATCACTGTGTCTGCAGAAAGCCAAGATTCTTCCTCTGACACTGTCTCTGTAGAGCTCCCTCAAGACACATCTTCCCCTGTCAGAGGTGAAATCTGTCAGACACCACCAGAAAGCTACAAACTGAATTCAGAAATAGTAGAAGGGAAGCAAACAGACCATGATTCTTCATTTCAGATGCTGCATGTTGGGATAGCTGTATAATAGGATCATTTCCACAAAGGACTAGGAATTCCATTTCACTTTATCTTTGTTTTTCCTGTTTATACAAAACTTTTATTTTTTATGTGTGCTGTTTCAGATTTTGACTCATGTTATGAATTTATGTTGTTTTTATTGATGTTTTATTGATGTTGCTGAGGATTGATGCTAACTATGCTAACCTGAAATCAGCAAAATTCTCAGTGACAATCATTATGCACTTTATTTTCAAACATAAAACTGGTAACCTAATAACTGGCCTCCATTAAATTACTTATGAAGATTGGGGGGGTGGATGGTTGTGGTGGTAATGTTTGCTGTAAATTCACTTTGGTGGATGTGTTAGTCAGTATTTGTTTGTATGTTTTTTTTTCCTGCAAAGAAAGATTGAGTTCTTATTTTGCAAAGAGAAGCAAACAATACGGGAAGAAATGGAGTCAATTCAGGCAGTATATCCTGTCATAGGCAGGATACAGCCTGCTGAGAAAGATGAAAAGTTGTTATTCAGACTTCTTTTAATAAGAGTAACTTTGTCAGTGGATCAAAGATGCATTCCGGAAAACCAGTGTCCAAGTCAGTGACTTCTTTGTAAATAACTTGAAGCTGTTGTTAAGGAATTAGATCATTTACATACACACTGGAACAAGGACTTACAGGAGAGAGACCTCAGGGAGCTTCAAACAAACAAGCCTTGACCTTTGTTTGCTCTGGGGTTGAATTTCCCTGCCTTCTCAGGTAAGACTCAAAATGAAACTAGTAGCATCCAGGACTAATTAAGAATTTCAGAAGGGTGTGTGATTTGGGAACATCATTTCCAAGACTGCCCTGCTGGGTTACAGCAGCAGACTTAGTGGCATATGTTTTTCTCCACAAGGATGCTAATGTCCTTATGGGATTTGGATTTCCATGGCTTTCAAGACATTAGTGAGTTTGATGGATCTTAGCTACTTGTATCTACAGGTATAAATACTAAAAGCAAATGCCATGACTTAAAACTATTTCCTGATGTTTCTGTTGGGTTTTTTAGTTGCTTTTTCCCCCCTAGATGCCCAGTATTTGACATTTTAATTAGATGTGGATAAAAAGTTGTATTTCTTTCCTGTTAGCAAATATGCTGAGATACCTAGGCTATGCTTTCCACTTAAACACTGAGAAAGCAGCAGAGTTTCTATTTTACCTAGCCAATGCTATATTGGGTGTTTTAATGGAAAATGATCAGGTATCTTGGTATACTTCAACAGTGACAAGGGAAGTCTGTTTTGCCGTGTGATTTGTGACGGACACTAGTGAAATACAAGTTGATATTGTGATTTACAGGGGTCAGTGGCATTTGCTGCATTGTGTACTGGAAGGCCAGTGCTGCAGTAGTTTGCTAATGTTTTCTTCTCAGTTACAAAGACACATGCTTATTGTAATTCTCTGGATCCACAGGTTAACTTCTGGCGCTATGGTGTCACTAAGACCAGCTAGCACTCTTTTAAAATGACCCTTATGGCCATGTTACCATGTAAAATAATTTAGTTTTTGTGAAAGCTTTGGTTGCGTGTCTGCTTTAGGTTCCAAGCTGAAATTTACCACTACTTGGGAGTTTGGTATGAAACCAGTATCTGCCTGAGGCCTCAAAATATCCTTTATTTAGAACATAAATGGGGTATTGGACTTGTACCAGCCATGTTCCCAGTGGTGAAGTTCACCTTGGAAGAATAAAGCTCGCCTCTGTGTATAGAGTAGCCATCATATCTTTTTCTCTCACCCCAAAAAAATTCTAGGACACCAACTTCTCCAAAGAGCTGTCTCTGCAGTCAGGCTGACCTTTGACTGTGCCTTGCATATATGGGAGCATTAAAGAAAACCCAGAACAACTGAGGTGGTAGGTTCTTAATGTGCTGTCTTCCCAACTGAATGTAGCCACAGCACATTTGTAGCATGACCATATTCATAGTTAGAGCACAGTTGTGCTTGGATATTGAAAATGGTACAGTTGCATAATGTATTACAACATCTGGTTACCTGGGCAAGGCAGTGTGTAGTCCCCCAGATCCTACCATTGTTCTCTGAAGGTGCTGACCCTGGCTTTAAATCTGCCATGCTTAGGATCTGCAGTTCATAGGACTTAGCTCTTTGAATGTCAATATGTTATATAAAAACCCCCAAACTTCGAAGACACTTTATTTGGATATTGAGAGAGGAATTATTTCAGTCTTTGAAGCAGTTTTGGATCTTGCATTCTGGAGGCAGTGGTCAGGTATAATACAGTACGTTCTCTTTCATGGCAGAGTGCTTTATTGCAAGATGTGGGAGAAACTAGACTACTGCCTGGATAACAGTGTTTCACTTACTGGAGATGCCAAGGGGGCATATGTATTTTGCTGTTTTGGAGTGTCACCTTTGCTGCACAGTTAGAAGTGAAACAGCTTTAATTTTGGAGTTGTCAGAGGGGAAGAATTTGGTGCAAGTAAATGTTTCATGGAAGCCCTAGATGTTTCTTGACATTTCCTTTGTTATTAGGACTTGCAAGTTCAAAGAGAAGGCAACTTACTTTAATGCCAAGGTCAGCTGTTGTCCTTATTAATGCGTAACCTGCCTATATCCAAAAATGCTTTTATGCCGGTACAGTGAAGCATGTACCGACAAATACTCAGCTTTATCTTTCTTTTTTTGAGGAACAGTGAACAGTAGAAATTTTTTTTCTAATAGTCTGAAAAGTATCTTGCATGTGTAGAAGATGAGTTGCCTAAATATAGAGAAATCAAAGAATGGTGAAGTTTTGGATTACTTTTTACAGGGTTAAATGTAATTAGTTTGTATAAACAGAAAATATTTTCATCCTGACCATTAAAATAGATACAGGGAAAGACATAATGAGGGATACAGTGAAAAAATAAGATATAAAACTGGATGTATACATAAAATTGTCTTCTTTCAGCCCTGTTTTGAGGTCTCAAAGAATCATGATGTGGAAGTATCATAGTTTAATATATGGTTTTGCATTTACTCATCTTTGTTTAAGTAGGTTTCCTTAATCTAGGTATGTAATATTCTTTTACCTGGATATAGATGCACAGTTTTCCTTTGGAGGTGATAGAAATTTCATAAAGGAATTGGAAGGCCTAAAAAATATCTGAAACTTTCCTGTGTTAATATTGTACTCTTTCCTTTTGTAAGGCTTCATGTTCAGCAGAAGAATGTACTTTGTAGAAGAAAAGCTTATCTCATGTGTTTTGTCCTGGGCTGATCCTCCAGTGTTAGTGGGTGAGATAACTTGGTTATTTGCCGGTAATGTTGCCAGCTCTGCCGTGAGTACAGTTCAAATGCTTCTTTAATTTGCTTCAGAAAAATCAGATAAATATAGCTCAGACTATTTAAACTGCACCACACAAGTAGTTTTGCCCCAAATGAGATAGCTGGCACATGAAAGTCTATTTTCAGCTAGTCTGTGGCAGAAATTACTCTTTTGCCTCTTTTTCTGAAGGCTGGGACAAGTGGTTCTATATACCATAGAGCAAGAAGGCATTAAGACTGCAGATTTTATTTTGCTGCTTCTAAACCACAAATGTCCTTCAGCAGATACTTGAGAAAGTCCTTGCTAAACTAAATTGCAGAAGCCTAACAGCTGTTGATAGTTAAGTTTTTTAAACAAACATAGGTTCTACTATTTGCATGCAGCAGTTTAAATAATGCACTTAGCAGCCAGTCTCTATACAAAAAGTTGGGTTTTTTTCTGAATAATGTTTGTATTTGAGCTTGCAAACTGTTCCTGTTTTTTTATGAATTTGTAGATATTGTCTGAAGAATTCCAATTTTTGTTTCTACTTGTAGCAGGTTATCTGATGAACAAAAATGGAATATATGTTCCTTTGAGATTACCTGGGTAATTTTTACTGCACTTGATGTTCTAGTGTGTCTCACACAGATACACTTTTTCCTGAGAGGATAGAATTGTAGCAGTCAAGGGAAGACTGACTGAATGACAATGAAATGTAAAAACCGGTCAGTTCCTCTGCTAGTGAAAAAAACAAATTTTTTTCCTCTCCTGTTGTATTAACTTCCCCCCTTGAGGACTGTGCCACCCAAGTAAGTATGCATCAAGTATTCATAGAGTGTTTCAAAATGTCTTCTTTTAATAGTTACACTTTTTTCCCCCCCAGATTGGCTTTCTAGGACAAGTTACTGAGAAACGCTTGCTTTCTATATGCCTACCAAAAAGTTGGGACTCTGTCTTTTTTTAAATGTTTTCTTTGTCAGTAATGGAAAAAACACAGGATCCCTTTCTTGCAAAAACCTAAACCAGTATTTATCAGGAAAGGTGCTTTATCTCTTGGAAAGTGCCGTGCCAAATTTATTATGCAAGAGCTCTCAGTAAGAATCTTTTTTTCTGGCTTCATTACATTTATAAGTATGGGCCAAATTAATTTGTAGCATAATTCTACTGAATTAAATTTTTTGAGACTTTCACAGGAGTATTCTACCTCTAAACAAGAATTTGGAAAAAAAATTAAACAATTGAGTATGGATTTGTCTTTCTATTTTTTGCTGTTTTCTGTGAAGAATGATGGGTGGTTAAATTGGTACAGTTCATATATTTTCTATAAGTGTTTACATTTTGGATTTATTGTTTCTTAAGTATTTTGTTTGTATCTCTGAGTTTTGAATTTTAAATAAATGATTTGTACATTTATTGAAAATTTAAAGGTGTACCTTATATTGACTCTTATGGCTGTAGTCATAATCTTACAATTGGAGGGCTTTTCTGGACATGGGAAGCTCAGGAATAGAGAGCAAGTGATGACAAGGTAAGCATTGGCATTTTTTACTTGGTACAGCTGAGATATGTGATGGCCACTGTTCCAGTACCTAGTGTAGTAGGTAGGGTACATAAAATGAGTTTGCCAGTGACTCTGGAATTGATCTTCATGATTTGCAGTCCTTTGTTTCTATTGCTGGCCCTCTTTCCTGTTCTTAATTACCTGTTGAGTTTGAATTAAAAGCTGTGGCAGTTTTCTGTACAAGGTTCTCTAGAGAGAGAATTAAGAGCAAAGGCTTATCAAGAGAAACACAACTGCAATGTGTGGTGTTGCCTCTCTTCATTTGGTCAGATACCTGCTCTTTGTTTTCAAACAAATGAAGGCTAATTAAACATCTTTCAGACTTTGACAAAAAGAAACAGTTGAGTTCAGGCATACACCAAAGTAATTTTTTACTGCAACACAGTTCTCTGAAAAGTAAAAAAAACAAAAAGGCAACAATAACATAACTGAAACAACAAAGCTAACTTTGTTTTCACTCAACTTGTAACACATGGATGTTAGTGGACATTTTTAACTCCCTTCTATGTGTTTCTACTTCATTGCACCAAAGAAAATACTTTTTTAAGCGGTACTCTTCTTGTTTTTCTGTGAAGATACTTACTGTGAGGGTGGTGAGTCACTGGAATAAGTTGCCCAGAGAACTGGATACCCGATCCCTGGAAGTGTTCTAGGCCAGGTTGGCTGGGGCATTGAGAAATCTCGTCTGGTTTCCTGCCATGGGCAGGAATGCCCCAGCCCTGGCAAGGGAATTGGAACTGGGTGATCTTTATGCTCCCTTCCACCTCATTCTAGGACTCTATTTAAAAGTCAAAAATAGGCATAGCTAAAGTAACTCCACTTCAGGTCTGAAAAGAGAAGAGTAGTCTTTCTTTTAGAGTTAAGACCTTAAAGCTGTACCACTAAGTTTATATGCTGTGTTTTGTAGGGATAGTAACCACAGCACTTGAGGAACTCAGGTTGAAGGTCCCTCTTATCTCTGGCTTTTATTCATATTTGTAATAAGATCAGACATTAAAGTCTTTGGCTAGATTTGGAAAATAAAGGGCTAGCTAGTGGATTGGCCCACTTTGTTCAATTGGAAATACTTACTTTTAATTTTATGGGCTGAAATCCTTACCTATGCTAGGACTTACTGTGCACCCCAGTCTATTTGTTTGTGGGGTGGTGTGAGAGTCAGGAAAGCCCTTGGCTCTGTAAGCCCTGCTCAGCAGTAGCTAAAACAGCTCTGTGTTATCACACTGTTTCCAGCACAAATCAAACACAGACCTATCATAGCTACTGTGAAGAAAATTACCTCTATTCCATCCAAAACCAGTATAGCTGCACTTTCTGATATGTGCAGGATGATATTCACCAAGGGAAGGAATATCAGAAAATTGTGCGCAGGATGCCCAAACCAAACAAGTCACAGCCTCTGACTTCTAAGATGCTTTAAATTGTGAAAATTGAGAAGTCCATGATCATGAAGGATGCTCTGTAAAATGTAAAATCTGGCACATTGTGTTTAAAGTGTTCACATGTTGGACTGAAAGCAATAAACTCTTAGAAAAGCCTAAACAACTCTCAGACAATGTACTGCTGTGAGGAGCAGCAGTCTAGCAGTCAGGGTGGTTTGCTTAGCATTGTGCTAAACTGCATTCAAGCAGCAGCCTTTGGGAAATCTCTTCCTATCCATTGTTACACCAGCTGAAGTTATCCAGTCCCTTGAGCATTTGCAGCATGTTTTCTGGTGTGGGAAGTGCATGGAAAATGTGCTGAGCAGGCTGTTACTGCTTATGCCTTAGACTCTGTGGGACCTGGGGACAAACAGGAGACAACCAGAATTCACTTTTCTTCTTTCCATCAGTAGTTTCTACAGCCCCCTTCAACCTGATGTTTAGGGCAGATGCATGTGGTATTGGAGCCGATGTTTTCAAGACTGACTCTCCAGCTGTTCTTGTACTGTTGAGTTCTCCACGATAGAGTTCATGCACTTGTCCTCTCCTTGTTGCAGCTTGCTCATTCCCGAGCTCAATAGTTTTACAGCAGATTTGCTTTCCTGTTGATCTCTGATTCATTGGCTTTACTCACAGATACTGAAATTTTTAAGCACATGAACAGGTAAGCTACCTTTCTCTTACCTGCTTTCTCATATTCCTAGCTGCCTGACACTTTCCTTCATTTGGTGTAGTTGTGTCAGTGTTAAACTGGCAGGATCTACTCTGGGAAGCCTATGGCTGAGATGGCTGTGGCCATGTCCATTGTCTGGTGGAGAAATAGAAAGAGAGACCAGGAAGGGTTTCGCTTAGTACCAAATGGGAGCAAAGCCACCTGGAAGAACTGGAAACCTGTGTTCCTTCCTGCCCGTCCCTGAAGTGGGAATGCAGCTTGAGGCAGGTTCATGGAAAGCCTGATGGTGCCTATAAGAAAGCTTCTCTGTAACCTTGTGGAAAAGAACTTGAGGAAGCTGCAAGAGGATTCCTCTAGCAAAAGTGTTATTCTTTTACAAGCATCGGATGATCTGAAAACCATCTGGATAGCACCAGGTTAACAAAAGACCTTTTCCAACAGTTGAATAGACTTTAATTGTTGCTATGCCTGAAACCAGAAGACATGCAGAACTTGTGTGCAAGATGACAGTGAAACTCGCTGTTCTAAGGACTGCAGAATGACAAGACCCAGATGACTGCGGAAGGGAAAAAAAGATTGGAGAAGTGATACAAGGGTAATGTAGCAAAAAGGCAGATCAAAGGGGTCTATAGAAAGGGAACAGTGTGGCTTGTGCTCTTTACAGACTGTCCAATACATTGTTAAGTCTCGCCATACTTCAGCACAAGAGCAGGTTTTAGTTTGCCTCAGGAAGCAAACGAAAACATTCCTCAACACTTGCCTATAATCAAGAATGAGTTCAGTAGTCCCATATATCTTAAAAAATATACTGTGTTTTATTGATTATTCTTTGCAGGTAAGGGAGAGAAGGGCAATGGGGCCAAGGAACTGCTGGCAGATGAGTGTTTTGGCATTCCCAAACTTATGCAGTGTTCACAAGTGCTTACAAAACTAACTGCAGATGTCCTGCAGGGTGCAAAGCTCAACAATGATTGTGCATGTCCTCATGCATGTCCTGCCTTCAATGCAGCTGCGTTTGCCCAGTGCTGCTGTGCTGGGCCGTGCCTGTATGCCCCGCTCAGCCCCTGCAGCTGCTCTGGGACCAGACTGCTTTCACTACCCTCTCTCTGTCCAAGACGCCTTCTCTGCTGCTCCGTTCGCCTTCAGGCTCGGCAGCGTTTGAGCTGCGATGGTTCGTGTCGGAGCCTTCTCTTGTCGGGCTGCGGCTGGGGACCATGGTCAAGCCATAATGCCCTGCTCCGCGCCACCCTCCCCACATCCTTCTTTCTTAGGCTTCACCTGCGGTGGGTTAAAAATTACAGGGACGGGGGTGTTGTTTTCGTTGGGTTTTGTGTCTGTTTCCCTTTCCGCTGCCCCNATCCCCCGTCCCCGCGGCCGAGTCCGCCCGCCCGCAGGGCCGCGCTGCCCGCGCCGCTCGGGGTTCAGCGGGGCGGCGGCTGAAGGTGCTTCCTGCCGGTCCCCGGAGATGCTGGGGCTGCCTTGTGCCGCTCCCCGGGGATGCCCACTCCGCGGCACCCTAAAAGTACCTTTGAAGCAATAAAACGGAGCAGTGCTGTTCACACCGCCGGCAGCAATGCTTCCTGCTGGCTGCCCCCGCTCGTGGGTGCGTGTCCGGTGCCGTGATCCCCGGTGGGGAGCGCCGCGGGGGCTGCGGCGCTGCCCCCGGGATGTCAGCGGGCTGGGGGGCTGCCAGCTTCCAGAATCTGCGAAAAACAGCAGCAAATCTGATTTTCCGTGCTGGCAGCCACGCGAACATCAAGCCTCGAGCCGCTGTGCCCCAGTGACACGGTTTGTGCATCGCCAGAGGTAGCGGCTCCCCTGTGCCTTTGCGATTTGCATGACAGAATTTGGAGAGGTTGCACTCATACATACCTGCTTTTGTAACGCTGCTGGCTTAGAGAACTGTGGGGATTGAGAGCTGACAGTAATTGACAACTTATAAAAAAACCCAAAGCAACAATGCTGTAATGGAGCATGAGGCATAATTTAATGAGTTATTAATAAAAATGTCATTAAATCGGTTTTTAACATTGGGGAAAATAGAGAATGTGGTAACATGGAACAAAGGTGAGAGAAGTGATACTTAGCAATAAATAGCAGCAAATTCAAAGGCACAGCATTGGAGTTTAAAAGAAAATACTTAAACAAAATCCTTGGGTCATGGTAGACGCTAAAGTGATTTTACAGGTAAAAAGTTGTAACTGCCCTTTTATTTTGTGCCACTGTAAGTAAACCACCAACATATGAATTTTATTTAAAAATATTTGTGTATGTTTCTATAGGTATTTTTAAATATATTGTTTCCAAGGTTTTCTGTCCTTTTGTGTGGAGGGCTTCAGAGAACATTTCAGGAGCAGGGTAAGGCCTAAGGCTTTTTGGTGTACTTATGGACTTATAAAAAAATTAATGGGATCAATTATTCATCGATTGTGATGAAACTGGCACAATGATAAGCCTTTATCATAAAGAAAGCTCTAAACCTGTTCATTTAAAGGTTTTAGGCATGTGACATCTACAAAATACAGGAAATTCTGAATAAAAATACGTGGAACAGCTTTTGTGATCTTTTTAGGCATCTGAAATCACAGTCTATTAATTTTCAGTGTCGTGCTTTTCGGTGTTGTGGAAAGAATTCTCAGCAACAGAATTGAAAATTCTGGTTTTGTCTAATGTATTTGTTTTTCTTCCTCAATTGGGCATATATGTTCTTAAATTAGCATTTTCATGTACTTAGGTATATTTATTATCAATTTAAGACCTTATTTCCTGTTTCATGGAAATTTCATACTAGTACAGAACTATTTCAATAAAGCAACATTTTTGTGGCATTTCGATACTTTCACTTTAATGGATGTCTTGCTCTTTCAATGGTAGTTCATTGGTCAGAAATACAATCTCTGTAATTCTCAGCAAAGCATTTGAAGTTATAATCCCTATAATCCTTGTAAAGCAATTTGATGTGTGGTCTAATTTGAGGCTGTCCTGGTTATATCAGTAATGTATTTCAGTTTTCTTGCCTGTGTTCATTTGATAAATAATTTTTTCATTTTGATATTTAATGTATCATTATGTTTAATTTAAATTTACGCAGCATTTTACATATAGTCTTAAAGCTATAGGTACTATGTTTTTATATTATCTTAATTGTATAAATTCTCAGTTATACTATTTATAGAAAGTTATACAGAGTTTATATAATCATTTGACTATGTTGTTGCACTTGGTGCATGGTTGTATGAGTAACACTGCTTTGAGAATATTGGATTTGGAGAGATTGGTGTCTTTTGACTGTCTCTCCTTGCCATCTGTTTTCTGTTTCCAAGTTTAGAGCTTCTGCAAGAACTCTCGCAAAAAGACGGCATTAAAATTGTTCTTCTCAGAAAGAAAGGAAGGTTTAAGAGTCATTCTGAGCAAGCATTGAGAACTTTATCCGTGGCTGTTAAGTCTGTTATTTTATGGCAGGTCAGCCATCAAACAATCTTAAAGGAGCAATATTGTATGAAAGCTAAACTTTGTGAAAGACAGTACTACTATTAGATTTAAAGAACCAGAAACACTGAATCCCAACACATTGTATTCTTTACAGAAGTTAATTTTTTTTTATTTTTAGAGCTGCATATGAGTACCTGAGGTAAAAGGAATGATAAAAAAGCAAAACAGGGAAGATGTAATGTTATTGGTAATGCAAGAAGTTAAATTTTAGTGCTTTCAGATCTCTTAGGTATCTCCTCTTTAATGTTGCAGTTGATTTATTTTTCCTCTCTTCTCAAGCAGACAACCAGAGGAAGTTTTACCTTGCTTATATAAATTTATTTCAGATATCATTGTTTAATAACAACTTATTGGAATGTGTAAATAGGTACATGAGAAATGTCTAAACCCACAAGTTTTTGTTTTGGTCTGGTAATGTCTGGATGGTGGTGATGTGGCCTAACAGATAGAGTGGTATTTATTTGTTTCATCTTTTTGATTGCCAGAATGAAATCTTGCACTCTTCTTTTGCCTTTTTCTTTCTCTTTTTTTTTTTTTTTTTTTGTATCAACCACAGTTGAGACTAGCTTTATGGTAAGGGTTTGCTTTGGCACATGCAAGAGGATTATGTAGCATGATAGATAATGCTGTTCAGATTAGTTCCACAAAAAACAATCTGTGTTGACTGTTCTGTTGTACTAGTTACTGCCTCACCATTTGCAAGCTTTCAGTGTAAAACTTGACTTTAATTCTAGTAACATTTTGGGACTTAATACAGTTTTTGTAAATGCTTTTGCAGGAATGAAGTGGAAGTCAACTGAATCCTCTCATGCTCTGCTGAGACGAAATGACATTCATGTTTGTGGTGAATGGAAGTCATGGCAATGTCTAACATGGGAGGGGAAGACACGAATGGACCATGTGGCGTGACTCATTCAGACTGCAGCTCTTCTGCCTGCTTATGGCAGTGCTGGCTGTTGTGGTGCTGGTCCATAATTTTTTTCAATTAGAGGTAAGTGGAGCCTGTTTCTTCTCCAAGATGGCTTCAGCAAGATTATTGATTTTTGAGTATAAGGTTAGAATTGTCTGGCTGACAGCATTTAGCTATATATTGGAATCTCAGAAAACTCATAGTTGAAGGCATGTCTGAAGGTATTTAATCCAACACCCTCCTCAAAAGGCTGGCAACAGGATATTTTGACTTTTTACAGTGTTCAAGGATATTCATATTTCATAACCTATCTAGGCTGTTGCAATGCTGCATCCCTCTTACAGGGAAGAATGTTTGCCCTATGTGCAACAGGAAGTTGCCTCTTTTCCTGTTAGAGTTACTTTGACTCCAGTTCCTCTGTGACTCCCCTGTAGGTAGTGAAAGACTGCCATTAAATCCCCTTTTGGTCTTCTCCACATTTAAAAAAAACATGCTTTGGTTCCCTTGCTGTCATTCCGGTTCCCTTGCTGTCATTCCAGTTCCCTATTCACTTCAGGGGTTCTTAACTGGTCTTGCCAGCTTTACTCTGGCGTGGGTTGTCCAAAAACCAGACACAGCGTTCTAGGTATGACTTCACCATGGTCAAGTTGAGGACAACTATAACTTTGCTCATTCAGCTGGTTAGGATCATCTTAATTCCTTGCCATAATGCTGTGCTGCTGACACATAGTAAGTTTGCTGTCTCTTGGAATCTCTAGGTCTTTTTCTGCAGAGCTGTTACTAGCTTGTTCATCTCCGGCCTGCACTGATGCAATTTTTATTTGCCTTTTCCTTTTTCCCTCTGCTGTGTCTGTTCTTGCATATTTCTTCATTTTATTTATCACTTCAGTGCAGAGGTACTTTCAAACTGCTTAGTCAGCAACCCCAGATTGAAGTCAAGGTGGATGAGGATCTGTCTGAGGGAGCCCTGGAGGCTGATCCTGCCCACTGGCTGCCTGCCTGGCCAGACCTTCCAGTGCTGCATTTGGTGCATGAGCATTGTAGTGCTTAGCCTAACACCTTGTTAAATTATAGCTGTCCTTTGTGTGTGTCAGGCAGTCAGTAATTGATTTATGCTTTTAAGTTGTGTATATGCTGCTTGCAGAACCTTCCTTCCTCCTGGCTAGGGATGCACAAATGAAGTGATCCAAAAGAGGGGCTGTAAAACCTCCTCATCCCACACAAAATATAGTTGAATCGGAAGAGGATCACAAAAGCGTAATGATGATGTTTGAGAAGACTTAAATCACAGGAGACTCAGGATCTATAACTGAAGAATGAGAATTAATTACATATTCCAGTACTAGTGGACACATTAAATAAAAACTGCAGATGCTGATTTTAAAGGAAGCAGGGATATTTTTTATGGATTGTAGCAAAGCTGCAGAAGTCCTTGCAGTAAGTCTTTGTAGTTACTAAATGCATATATTCAAAAAATCTGGATGAATGCACAGAAGAAAAATCCATTAGGGGATACTAGATCTTGAAGATGTTTGCCCTAGTGTTTAAGAAATCTAAACCACAATGTGCTAGAAAGTTTGTTAAGTCTACAGGAGAAAATAGCACAACATGTTTGGTCTGTTTTTTTTTCCCATATACTTGCTCTTAGAAACAACTGGCAATCAAAATATTGTGTTTGATGGACCTTTGGTTCAAGTTGGCATGATCCAATTTGTTCACAGGAGGCAGTTTTCTCTTTCTGTGGTTTTATTTTGTTTTGGGTTTTGACCTAGGATGTTGCCTGAGAAGTATTGATATTTAGAATCTTAAATGGTTTTCTTTCAATTTTAGAGTTCCATTTCTTAGAGAAAAGGGCTCTGGCAGTGATTTGAGAGTGAAATGGAAAATGCAGGTTGGGTGTTCGCTTTGTGCTTTTTCTTGCCACTGTCCATGACAAGTGTCCTTATGGTGGTGTTGTTGCCCTTTACATATCTGCTATTCTAAACTCAGTTAAGTACTGTGTTACTGGTAAATCTTTACACTATAACATGCAACTGTAATCACTTCTGTTGTCATGATTTTTCTGAATGGTCCTGCTCCTGTATTTGTCTTGGCTCAGTTTTCCAGGCAGTCTAATATAGGCATTTATGCTGATTCTTTTCAGTTGGAGATCAAAGCCAGAAAAAATCTTATAAAGCTTTCACAGAATATCTGTAACCAAATCTGTTCAGGCTCTGGAAGAAGACCTTATTGTTGGTTACTGTTGAGAATGTGTTTGTAAATGCATCAGACATACTTCTCATCCCCAAATCACCCAACCTAGCTGGCTAAAGCTCAAGATCTAAGGCAATTGTCAGCTGTCTCCCTTCTTTCTTACTTTAGGATTTTATAATTTTTCATGTTGGAATGTTTCCTCTTATTTTCCTAAACTACTAATGACACCCTCCCAGTAGTCATACCCATGTCAGAATTTTACTTTCCTTATCTTGTGTTTAAAAAAACCCAAAAAATAACTAAGCTGTCCTCAAAACATTTGGTAGCCAGCTTATTATTTACTTTGCTTTTTATTATGGAATAAGTGTTCCCTTGATGTCCCATAGTTGATCATATAGCACCAGAAAAAATGTGGTTTTATTATAATTTTTTTTCTGTGAATATAGCCTGATAGATAAAATGTACAGTAGTTTTTTGTGAAGTATCAGGATGTTGCCCAAATATCATGCTTTCAGGATGCAGGAGGGTTTGTGTATTTGTACAAGTGGCCTTTAGAGTGACAGAACCACTTCGGGATTGGTTGTGAGCACTATTTTATTTGAAAGCACCTAGAAGAGAGAGTGTATGGGTAGAAGGGAAGTTTCTTGCCAGGATAGCATATGAAATCAGACAGCTGAAACTGAACAAAAGAACTGTGTAACAAAGTTTTAAATTCTTGCTGCTAAATTGCAGGTGACTACAAAAGATAACTTTATCTTATTTCAATTATTTCTGGAACATTTGACTGTCAGGGGATGGCTTTTGAGGATTGGCTTTGACACTTAGAGTAGTTTAGCAGCCACTCAGTACTGTGAGATGGTAAAGATATAAAATAATTTCTCTATCTGTTATAGACAACAAATAAAGTACCTGAAGTGTAAAATTACTGAAAATAAGATGACTGACCTTTCAGGAGCTGGTATTTGTTCAGATTCAGGTGTTGTCTCCTGGAACTTTTATTTCCCCACTGTGCTTGAGAACCTCCTGTATTGTTTCCTATTCTAGTGACAGTGACTTCTGCAGGTTTGCAGCAGCTGTTCAGGATGTATCAGGCTAAGGCAGGAGTTAACAGCTGGTGAAAGATACTGAGCTTTGAGATGGAGTTCCCCCTTTCCAGCAGCAATGGAAATACTCAACGTTTTCATCAACCACCTACTTTGTGGTGTTTAGCTGAGGACAGCTGTTCATTGCAGATCTTCCCAAGTCCTCTGTGACCCTTCTAGAATATGAACATTATTGCCTGGGTTAATCTATATGTTATATCTAATTTTTGCTTAGCTGGTGGTGAGAATGTCAAAAGCTGAGGAGATGAGCTGAAACTTCCCCATTAGTTTTCATAAAAATACATCTTTCTTTTTAACTTTTTAATGACATCTCTAATGCAGGAACTGCTAGTGGATTTATTTGTGCTTAACTGACATGCAATCTCTTCTGTCCTGCCTGTGTACGTTGGCAGAGAGCCATTACTTTGTGGTCACATTTGAGTTCTGCTTAGCTTCAAAATGCAGTAAATTAAAAAAAAAAATATAAAAAAAACCCCAACAAAGCAAGAAAACTCCTTCCACACAAACAAAAAACCCTCAAACCCAACAAACAAACAAAGCCACTTGGGAATTGCACTTAAAATACATGGCACCTTGAATGGAGTATACATGGAAATAAGCAAAGGAGGTGTTATCCAACATGGAGCCTGTAATGAGCACTAAAAGAATCTGTGTCATAAAGGAAGAGCACTCTTGAGAAATCCTCTTTATCTGCTTTTCATAAAGGATTTTTTTTTTATTTTTAGCTACTAATTGCAGTAGAAAGTCCTCAGTTCTGCACAGCCTTGGTATGGCAACATAGAGGAGCCAGAGAGATTTGGAAATATCAAGAGGGTGTAGGAAATGGAGTGGGGACAAACTAAGCTAATTTTTTACCTCAGGGCAGGTCTTGTGTATCCATAGGGGCAGGAGAACTTAAGTACTTGTTTGGAGCTGAGCCTGGGAAACACTTAAGAAAGGAAGATGGTTTGGAAAGCTTTTTTATTCCAGTCAAGCATCTTTGGTGTATTAATTAACTCTGAAGCTTTTAGTACCTTTACTGGCAAAGAGAATCTCTGCAATATTTTCTCCTGTGAATAGAATATATGGTATAGCTTATTTTCACGTAAAAGCTTATAATTCTGCAACAGTACATGGTCCTGGTTGGGTTTGAAAGAGGGCTGTAAAGATGAACAGGGATGCTGGAGAAAGAATCATCCTGCAGGATGCTGAAGGAGATCTGCTTTTACCTTCATGGACCTTCCCCCTCAGGCCCTTTGAAGATAGACTGAGGAAATATTTGTGGTATGATTTATTCTGCTTAGTGGGACATGACCTGGAGATACTGAAGTGACAGTACTTGTGCTTGTTCTCAGCTGCATACAAGTGAAGAGCTTTGGCCTTATGCTCTGCTAAAAATCTGTGTAGGTGGGCTAATTTGGAGACATCAAACCATGTTCTGTTTTCTGAAGGAGTTTGTTGGCTTGGTGTTCCCTGCCCCCTTTCCCACTGAAAGGCATAGGTATGTTCCTTGAAAGACTTCAGAAAGCCTAACTAGGCCAGAAATGGCATCTTCTGCATCTCTGACAGAAAGACTGGGTTAAAAACCCTGAGGAAATTTATAGAAGATTAAAAATGGGGATAGGTCAGTTTTTAAGATGTCTTAGACAACCATCTCTTGATTTGAAAGGATTTGTTTTTCCCATGTCTTCCAACCCAAAGTACCAACTGTTGAAGAAACAACTGAAAACCAGAAACTTTTTCCTGGGAACTTACACTGGAAACAACAATTAATTGTACATACATATTCTCCCTTTTCACCTCTCTTTAGGAAAACTTGTAAATATTTTTGCTGAGACATTGTTGCCGGCTTATTGGATGCATCAAAATATATACCTAACTTGTAAAAATATTTCCATGCAGTGTTTTCTGTGTTATATATATATATATATTTATGCATGAGCAAGTGAGGAAAGAAGTTGTGAAGGCATCCAAAAATAGAAACTTGGCTTAATTCAAGAATGCATGTAGCCAAGATTTAAAGTAGAACTGTGCCTGAGATTCACTCTCAGCTTTGGCTGAAATTTACTGGACTAATAAAAGTAATGTGCAGCATACATCTGCAGCTTGGCTTGCTGTGATAGAAAACAAACATAATTATGAATTATCTCAGATGGCCTTCAGAGAAAAATTATTAAACCCTGGGTGGGAATATAAAACAGAAGCAAAAGCTTCTATTGTGATGTTAGCATCTGGTGTATAGATGGGTATGCGTCAATTTATATTTTAGAGCTACAGTGTAGCAACTTACAGTTTCAGGTTTCATAGTTAACTTGGATATCTAACAAAGAAGATTTTGTGTATCCACACTACATCCTCATGTGCTCATCCTCTTACTCTAAAGCTGATCAAAACCAACTTTTGTCACAGACTTCAAAAGCCTGTGTGTTTCTATTGCTTGTTAGGTTTACCTTTCTCCTGAAAAAGTATGTTGAATCTCAGTGTGGTTCAAACGATTTTAAGACACTGCTGATATTTCCATGGCCTAAGAAAGATTGATAACAATGAATAAGGGTTTAATATGAGTGCTGTGACTTTTAGTACACGACTGAGCAGTTAGTTATGGAGGAGGTAAATGGGAAACACTGAGGTATTGGTAAGTACAATTATATTCTTTAAGATTTCAAATAATGTAGTTTGAATTTTTTAGCAATGTTTCAAATCTAAACTAGCATATCATCTGGTGCTATGTAAATGGTACACTGTATAATTTTAATCTTTGCTTGAAAAACTATTTTCCTTCTTTATGAAATAGAATTATGGATAAGTGCTACTATATATACACCTGGTAATTAATTACTCATTAACTGCTGATTTTGTGTGTATTTGAAGGGTATTTTTTGATTTGCTGATTAGAAGTCTCATGGGTACCTCTGGAGTCTTAGACTGTGCTATTTTTAATTTTTTTTTAATGCAAACTTGCAAAATTATGTGATATCATAAAGAAGATGGTATCTGCAGTCATTTGAGTGAAACTACAGTTTTGGACACTTAAATTTTTACACAAAATACAATTTTTTCAAGTTGCAGCAGAAGCTCCCTCTCTTAGTCTAGTTTTGTATTTAACTATTTTAGTTTTTAAACTCTTGTGTGGATTAGGGGATGCTTCGCTTGCTGTTTCATTTGGTGCTAGAAGCAGCTGTATATAGATTTTAAAATCTTATAAATAAACAAGCAGGATTTTTGTCTGTTTAGCCCTAGCTTGTCCTGCCACTATTCTGCTTGCCAACTGGCTCATAGATTCATTGTCCCAGAAGGATCTGGGCTTTTCTTCTTTTATTTGTTTCAGTGTGCACATTACAGGGAAACATGCATTTCAGATAATTAGCCAAGAAGCGATGTGACTGTGACCAGATAAACTCCTGCAGCTGCTACATGCAGCAAGACTTCTCTGGAAGGTGTGTGCAAGGGGTGCATCAGCTTAACCTGCAGTGTAACATCTCAAAGAAACCCTATTTCCTTGCACTACATCTGGCAGCTATTAGACCTCATGCTGCTCCAAGACTAAAGTGTTACTGCAGAAAAAAAAGAAAACATGAGTTATAACTTAATCATTCAGCCTTTTGCCATTTTTTTCCACATTGATGATATTTAGAGAGTATACTGGTAGCTGAAATGCTGGCATACATTGGATGTGATCTCTTTCAATGCTTGTTTGCCAAAGCAGGGTAACCACAGGTTGCCCACCTGTTTCCTTAGAAACCCCATGATCAAAGTAATAGATTTGGGTCTTCTAGTGAAGTTGCTTCATTTGCTCCGCTTCAAAGCTCTGTAAAGCAAAGCCCAGTTCTTGGGATCATTTCCTGAGAAAGCATCCATTATTCACAGTGTTTCATTTCATAGCACAGCTTCAGGTAATCTTTTTCTCCTCAGAACCTGGATGATGACACAGTTTCAGGATCGAATTGGATAACAGAAAACAATGTCCAGCATTTTCTGTCACAGACAACCAAAACTACCAGGAAGCCTTACTGTGGGTACACGCAGCAGATCTTGTCCAAAAGGGAGCAAGTGGAGCAGGAATCGTTGCTTGCTGCAATACAGTGGCCAAAGCCCCCTGATGGCAAAATTGCCTTTGCACAAAGCACTGATCCCACACACAGTGACTTTGTGATTGTGAAACCCAGCAGGTTCTTCAAGGTGGGTGATCAGTTGGAGGTACTCGTTCGTATGAAGGATTTCCATGGAAAACCCAAGCAGTATGGTGGAGACTATTTACAGGCACGAATTCACTCTCCTGAGCTAAAAGCTGGAGCAGCAGGAAGGATTGTAGATTGCCATAATGGCCTTTACAAAGTCTTCTTTACCTTGCTTTGGCCAGGAGAGGTCAAAGTTTCTGTGTCCCTTGTCCATCCGAGTGAAGCAATCCAAGTCCTCCTGCGTTTACGAGAGGAAAGGCCGGACAGAGTCTATTTCAAAAGCTCATTCAAGTCTGGGAGGTATTCAGAAACTACAGAGTGCAACATTTGCTTGCCTGGAGGTGTCCCAGTCTGTAACTTCACAGATCTCTACACGGGTGAGCCATGGTTCTGTTACAAGCCTCGAAAACTGTCCTGTGCCAGCCGAATCAGCCATGCCAAAGGTGGATATCTGAAAGGTCTTCTGACACAAGAGGAAAGCCTCTTTTTCCAAAGGTTTGTTGAATTTATATATATTCAGTCAAGTTGTTTTGTTTGGGCTTTTTTTAATACAAACTTTAGCCTATTGCTAAAATATGACACATTACCTTAGAGGAGGAGTGTATCTGCAGGAGCAGGTGTTTGGTGTTATTTGTTCAATAGTCTGTTCCCCTCCATTCAGCTGATTCTGCATGAATCTTAGACAGCAATCTTAAAGAAATTTGGCATGTAGTTCTCTTTCTGTGCTTTGAATTCAACCCTACTGAATTTCACAGGAGCATACTGTCTAAATCTGGCAGTGGTTTGGGGGACTGTTTCCTTATTTTATGTTTCCATACCTGTACTTGCAATATCGATAGCAATGCTTTGAGAAGTATTTTTGGCCAAATCTAAACTACCTAAAAAGGGTCCGGGTTTTAGGCTTATTTTTACAGAAATTACCAATTGTTATTGTCCTCATCAAAAATTATCTTAAATGTGTTCCTTGTTGCTCAATATGACTTTCAAATCTTAGAAACAGTTTTCATGAAGAAAACACCTGGTAGAACAAATTGCTGAGCAATCCCAATGCAAGTGGAAATTATCTGTGCATGTTATTAAGTGTCAAATTAAATTAGTTTCATAGTCATATTTTATTTATGCATTCATCATTTAAAAAAACCAACAAGCCATTTCTTAGTACCTGGGTACGTGTGACAGAACTGCTTCTGTATGAAATTGCACAGCTAAATTTAGATAAGGTTAGTTATTGTGTAGTGTCAGAGTTGTAGGCTACTGCCTTGCTCTCCAACAAAGATATTGTAGGAAAGTCTTTTGGCACTATGTTCACTTGAGGCCTAAATTGGGAAAGATTGGGAGTAGCAGCTCCAAATACTTTAATTTAGGAAAGTTTGTGTGCGTGTTCATGACCAAGACCAGAAGCAAAAAGTAAGCATCAGTGGAATTTTTTCTTGGCTCTTCCATATCAAGTTTGTACATGGGTCTTTTGACTTTGTCTGTCTCTGCCAGTCTACCTGTAAAATATGGCTTATATTTATTGGTGATGTTTCCATATGGGAACGGGAAAGGTGTTTTTCTTGGTTTTGTTTTGATTGTTAGTTTGTTTGTTTCATTCAGCTCTGAGATCCTTGACAGAACTGGCTTATAGAAATTCCAAATAATTTATTTCTTAAATGGAGAAAAAAAATAGACAAGCATTCTCTTCAAAACAGTAGCAAAAGATAGGACAAGAGCTTAGTATTAATCAGCTGGGAGCTGCTGCTGCAGCCCTCTACCCTTGCAGTGGTTTGTCCCCACGCATTCTCCAAGCTGGGAACATCTTTGGGGCAAATCCCCAAAAGCCTCCTGCAGACCTCTGACAGCTTGATTGCTTTATAGAGATTTGTGTTGGTACAAGTGTGCACAAGATTTATGTCAGTGCCATGAAATTTTGAATTTAGATTCAGAATAGTGATGGTGGTCTCAAAGTAAATGTGAAACAAATTCAGCTATAGGAAGTAGGGGAAACTTAGGGTAAAAATTCGTAGTACTGTGTGCTTATTTGAAGTGGAATTAAGAAAAAAAATGAGATTAATATTGCCTACAAGTTTCATAGTAACTTTTAAAAATATTGCTGTGTTCATTTTTTGTTCAAGTGATGTGAATATCAAAAGGCCGATACTCTCCAGTGGACCAGATTCAGTCATTGTAAAGCCCAAGGCATTTACAGGTAAAGTGAACTGCATAAGATTCTTGTTTGTAATTCATAATTAAATTTCTTAAAAGAACAACAGGCATCAAATAATAATCTGTTTATTTTTTTAGCATGGCATAAAAATCAGTATCAGATCTCTATTGAGACTATGAAGGCTTTTGGGTGTTAACTGTGATACAAGTTCAGGAATAATGAAAAATGTTTTATAAAATTGCATGCATAAATGGCATTTTTAGCAAAAAAAGAAATCAAAATAAGAGAGAAGTTTGTTCTCTTGCCAAAAATGCCTTTTATTTCCCCTAGCGTTTACTCACACTGTAAAATGTCTTAGAGTAACTGCTTACTAAACTCTCAATCTAATGAAAACATTAGATTAGCTGTGTGGGGTTTCTTAATTACTTTCTTTGTTAAGAATGTTGTCTAACAGATTTTGATAACTTATATTCAAATATTGCCATAATTTGTGTTACTACAGGATGTCAGAACCTACAGTTCTGGACCAGAACCTAATTGTTCTATGCCCTTTCTAAGAACAGAACAAAGACAGTCTATATTAAAATAAACTCAGAGGTTTTATCTCATTCATATCCAAATACAAGCTTTATATGCTTCTAAAAAATCTGCATAAAATGTGATACACAGAGAATTATTTCTTAAATGAAAACCTTTCCTTATTTGTTTTCATAAGGTTATAGGACACTTTTAAAGGGTAGAGTTATTGACCTGAGCAATAAAGTCTGAACAGAAGACAAAGTATTTCTTGCTTTTAGTTTTACTGTTCACTAAAAAAAATACAGTTCTGCTACTAGGCTTGCAGCATTTTACCCTCCATCTCTTTTCTTTGTCCAGATCCTTCAGCTGGTGTGGTTTTGTTGCTTTTTTTATCTTTTATATATCCCGACAGAAACTGCTGCAAATTCAAAATTTGATTGTCACCCTTCTTCCAGGAGCTATGAATGATCAAAGCCTGCCTACAATGTCCTGAGGATTAACGCTGAGTTAAAAAGGGTTTATAGGAGTAGCACATTTCCTCAGGGAAATTCCTTCAAAGTACAGCAGTCTCTGAATTAATAAACTGAACTCATTGGTATAATGCTCATAAATGTATGGATTTGTTAGGACTGATGGTACACACAAACTCATTGTTCTGCTGTTCTTTTTGTACATGATTTTCCTGTGTGGTGGTAAATGTAGATCAACTGTTTTAAAACATTTTTTTTTTTCTAAAATACAATTTTTTATTTCTATCCTTGGTTTTTAACCTTAGATTGGAGCTTTTATTCTGTTTTATAAAATCTCAAAGTAAGGGCCAATTCTGAAAACTGGGCCAAAACTGATATGATACTATACACAGACTTGAAATGCTGATTTACTGTGAGGCACCAAAAAGTTGTTCTAGTACCATGTTACATATATATAAGAATCCATCTAAAATATAAAAGATTGAATTGCTTTTATATCAAAACTTTGAATCAAACAAACTCAGGTTGTGAATTCACATTATGAATTAGTCTTTAAATGCATGACCATGTGAAAGTATTTTTTCTTCCTTTCTCCTGTTTGTAAATATTGGATGAGTCCACATTATTAGTTGGATTTTTCTTTTTCTTCATTGTTCCTGCTGTCAGATTTAAAGAATGATTCTGAGACAGAATTTTCTGGTGGCTTTGTTCTGTGGTCATTGTGATTATATTGTTTGTGTTATACAAATGTAATTGTAATTTGCTTTTTACAATGTCCCTGTGAGGTCTAAGGAGGTTTACATCCTCTAACTTCTAAGGTTAACATCTACTAATACAGCATGCAGAGGATATTGAATAGAATAAGCAATTAAAAATGCTTATTAGGAAAGATGCTTATGGTTGGCTCTATCTGTATTATTATGAAGCATCTACCAGAGGATGCTTTTAGGCCCTGGAATTCCAGTGCTTGTACTTTTACATAATTCAAACAGGCCCTGGCATGATTTTGGCAAGGTGTGCTTGATCAAACAGCTGTAAGTCATGACAGGGCATGGATTGTTCTTAGCAGTCTCCATACCAAGGTGAGTAGAAATGGAAGTGTCTGCTCCATGTAGCTGATGTTTGTGCCGGGGAAGATCTCCTTGTTTGTTCAGCTGAGGTATTTGAATATGCAAATGGAAAATAAGGAACCTGAAACGATCTCATGGAACTTTGATGTACCAGCATCACCCTGGTTACTAAGAGAAATATGGCAATATTTAGTTGATACAATGCCATGAGATTGCAGCTTCTCTTCCTGTAATCTCCTGTAATCTTGATACCTTTTCTTGCAAGGTATTGCTCAACTTCTGCAAGTTAAAAAGGTCTCCTATGGAACAGAGCTTCCCTGGTGTGTAGTTGCTGCTCAGGGTGCTGCCTGTCCCAGGCAGTAAATTGGAAGGGGTATAGATAGCAGAGAGAAAGTACGAAATCCATAGAATTAGAGGCTCTCATGATTATCATATTCAAACGGCATATACAACATTTTTGGTCATAGCTTTAATTCTGGCATTTTCTGGGTTTGGAGGCCTTATGGTTCAGACTTTACTCTTCTAGAGTGCCGGAGAATGTGTTATTTCATAGTAGTAGTTTTCTGGGGGGTAGTTTTGGTCTCTTTGGGGGTTTTGGTGTGTTCGTTTTAGATTTTTTGGATGTTTCTCCGGGTGTTACCAGGCTGTCCCCGCAGGGCCGGTGTCCCCGCCGAGCGGCGCTGCCGTGCGCAGGCCGGCCGCTGGAGGGCAGCAGTGCGCCGCGGCACGGCGGGAGCGCCCCGGGATGGGGAAGATGCTCCGCTGGTCTCCCTGTCTCCGCTCCTCTCTGCCGGGACAAACACCCACCGCTGAGCACTTCCAGCGCAGGGAGAAAGGTGTCAGATACGTTTTTACATTAGCCGCAGAGATACCGTTTAGTTTAAACCAAGTTGAACTATAATCGGCCCCCCAGCTCTTGACAGAAGTCACTGACTAGCGTCCATGAAGATTATGGAGGTTGCTTTGGTTGCATGTTAATTACAAAGGATTCTTCTTTTCCAGATTCAAGCAGTATGGACAGAGCTGAAGATCCCACAGTTTCCCCTTCTGGTTATTATTATGAAGACCAGTGGAGGTCCAGAACACATTGGATCCATAATTTTAACAAATCAGATGATATAACTGAGTGTTTACAAGGAAAAGTAATCCACTTGTTTGGAGACTCTACAATAAGGCAGTGGTTTGAATATTTGACAGCATTTGTTCCAGGTAATTATTTGTTATTTAGCTTTGTCCTTAAGGACCTTTACAAAGCCTTATTTTTCACATCTCAGACACGGAGCTGGTTTTACTGAGTGACTGTGACAAAACAAAGGAAGAGGAAAGACAAAACCTCATCAGAAGTCCTGGCAGACAGTCAGATGTTTGAACAGACACTACAAACGTGTAAGCCCTGTAAATGGGGCCACCAGGTATCTGTGAAGTTGTCCTTGTAACAGGACTGCTGTGGTTGTGAGTTAAGGTGGCCACCCTGGGAGGCATGGCAGGAAGTTACTTGGGTTGCCTCTGTAAGGTCTTGCAGCACCCCAGTCACAGAAGAGATTTTGGAATGAAGTAGCGAATTACCTCCATTGCTGTTTATAGGTTTTGGGGCCCTTTTCCTTATTCAAGTTATTTAAATAGAAGAATTTCAGTAGACAATTAAATATTCCTGCTTCCTTCATCCCTTTCCCCTGAAGTGCTTCAATTGTGTTGGAATACAGTCTTCGAGCTGCCTTAATTCCTACAATTTGAAGTAATCTTTAAATTTAATGGAGTCCTAAAATTGCTAGAAGGGTTCTTGTGAACCCTGGATTCAGAGAGTAACAATGACTATTTGGGAAATTAGTTTTTTTACAAGAGAGAAGGAAATAGTTCAGAAAACTTGGAAAAGGCACTGACAGCCTTATGAAATCCAAATGTGCTGTCCTGCAGATTTCAACACCTATAAACTCCACTCTGAAAAATGCTGCTCATCTTCTGTTTAATTTTAGAGTGCTCTGAAATATATTCAGATTTTCTTATCTACTCCTGCTTTGCCCTGTGGTCAAGCATCTTGTTGACAGTGGCTCTTGTGCTGTGTTTCACTAACACTTGCTCCTGGGCTTTCAGATCTGGTGGAATTTAACCTGGGGAGCCCTAAGAACGTGGGCCCTTTCATGTCTGTGGACCTGAAGCACAACATCCTGCTGAAGTTCCGCTGCCACGGGCCGCCCATCCGCTTCTCCACGGTGTTCAGCAGCGAGCTGCGCTACATCGCCAACGAGCTCAACAGCATCGTGGGCGGCAGGAACACCGTCGTGGCCATAACCATATGGTCCCACTTCAGCACCTTCCCCGTGGAAGTGTACATCCGGCGGCTCAGGAACATCCGCAGAGCCGTTGTTCAGCTGCTGGACCGCAGCCCCAACACTGTGATCGTCATCAGAACCGCCAACGTTCAGGAGCTTGGGCCAGAAGTGAGCCTCTTCAACAGTGACTGGTATTCCTTTCAGCTTGATTCTGTCATGAGGAAAATGTTCTCAGGAATTGCTGTGCACTTTGTGGATGCTTGGGAGATGTCTGTGGCTCATTACTTGCCACATAACCTGCACCCTAATGAAATAATTGTTAAGAATCAAATAGATGCATTTTTATCTTATGTGTGCCCTCTGCAAACTTAGCACAAATGGGTATCCCTATGTTGTCTTTTGCTATAGCCGAAGTACAGTTGCTCTTTTGAGCTGTGGAATGAGGCTGGATGATATGGAGGAGCTCTGGGTACTGTACTTGCATGCAGGATAAGTAGGGTGGCCTTAACTCTGGATAGCTGTGAAGGATGGTGAAGAGGAGTTGACTCTTCAGGCCATATCTTCCTGGAAGATTGATTCCTTCAAGCTTATCATTCATACCTGAGATTATTAGAGAGCACCTTAAATTGGCAGGATTCAACAAGAAACTATTTGGGTTATTAGCTTTACTAGTTGTCTGCACTGTATGCCTAATTTAATCCTGATTCTTTTGCCAGGGTCTTGTTGCTCAGAACAGTATGTGAAATCTGGGAAGGATTTTGGGAATGATCTTTCAGCCTTCCAGAGGTTAAGGGATGTCTCCTCCAGTTGTGTGCCAGAGAACCACAGTGTCTGTTCTTGTTTCAAAGTCCTAATTAGAAACATGAAGGGAGTGTACCAAAGTCACCAATAAGGAAGCACAATCACAATATCTGTAGAATTAAGTCATGAAGAATTTGCTGAGATTTAATCGAGTACACTAGTTAGGCACCTTTTGTTGTTTACAGATGGCTGCTAAGTAATCCAAATAGCCAGTATTTTAGTTTGGTTTCCTGTACTACTGAATTTCTTTTGAGCTTTGATACACTGTCTACTTCTTGATTTATCAGTGGTGAGGATATGTGTGTTTTATGACCTCAGTGAAAACACTGTCTCAGGCAGTTTCTGCAAATTCAAGTTGCAGACTCACCTACTTGAAGCTTAAAGCATTTGCCAGTGAAAGTGTTTCCATTCCCTGCTGTTCCATTCAGTTCAGTGGCTCTGCTGTGTCCTTCATACGCCGTGTCTGGACAGGGAGGCCAAGTGACCCAAGGGCCCCGGTGTGCTTTGGCAGTGGTGCTCAAGGCCATGCAACAACTCCTCTTCAGGGCCTGGCAGTTCTGTCATTTCTTCATGAACCTCACTGCTGCCAGTATAAAAGGTGGAACTCCCTGCACCCAAAAGCCAAGTGTGCCCAGGGTTGCCTTCATATATCAGACCCAAGTTTGCTGGGCTGACAGCTGGTGGCTCTCCAGCCTCCTGGCCTGGCATTTACTGCTACTTATTTGATTGAGCCTGTCTGCAGTTTTAACTACAAGCACTTTGAAAACAGTTTTTATTAAACTCAACTCTCAAATTAAACAGCAGAGAAGTGTTCCATGCTGTCTTATTTTTGGTCCCACTCAGGCCAGAGCCAGTCTTCACTGGCTTGTGTCAAAACCAAGTTGAATTTTTGTGAGCAAACTGAGAAGATTAATTAGACAAATTGGCAGGTTGCAGAGTGAAATAATTGAAATGTCTTTGTTAGAAAAGTTTTACCCTTTGTTAGGTTTGCTGCTCTCCTAAGGAAGTTTGTGCTCTTAGAGCCCTAGGAGAGCCAATGCTACCAGCTACAGCAACAGTGTTTCTTATTGTGTTCATTATAAGGGGCAACTGAGAAGTGGTTTAAAAACAAATATAAATTATTTTAGCATGTAAAAGGCATCAGTACTATCCATCTATAAACTTAACAATTTAAAAGTGTTTAAGTGTGTCTGGAGGAATTGTGTACACTGAAATAGCACCTATTCTTAGCTTTTCAAATCAGCAATTAAGACGTCCAATTTGCTGGTTCCTAGTGACAACTGCCTCACACAGCATCTGCTCTTATATTAGCATTGGGTAACTATTTCTTGCTTTAGTATGGTAATGGCAATTTATCCGCTGCTAAAAAGGGGCCACACCAATTCAAGTCTGGGAAAGTAAACAACCACAATGCAAAATGACCTTTCATCTTTTCTAGATGTGATTTTTAAAATAGGTAAAGACTTTCATCCTGAATAACAACTCTATCCTAATAATGCTCATGGGAATAGGACTTCAGACTTATTTTGAAGGAAACTACTTAATTTGTGGACTGACCATTAGGTTTAACTCATAAAGCCATATTTATTGTATGTGACAATGTTGTGGCTGCATGTGTCTTCTCTGGGTGTTGTAGTGCTTGCTACTGCTCCTCAACAGCTGCTTTATATCACTGTAAGCTACCAAGCACAGAGAGAGGGAAAATATTCTTTTGAATGCTTTGACAGTTGAGGGAAAGAGAACAGAACTGCTATTAGCAAAGGTGTCTAATTGTCTTCTGGTGGCACCTTATCCTTTAGATTAAGTAGATTAATTTTTTAATAATGGATGAACTAACTTATTGGTAATGAACTTCAGGGGAAACTGCCAGTTGACTTAGAATGAGATTTTATTTCCAGATTTTATGTCTTTGGGCTCTGAAATAGACAGGGAAGAGAAATGAAGAAACTGAGGATTTACCCATGGTTGGGGCACTGTGCTTTTAGATGTCATTCAGGTGATCTATGAATGATTTTTTCATTTCTATTCTCATCTTATTACCATCACACCAGTTGTCTATGTACAGGATATGCAAACACAGAAGCAATAAAGGAAGTTTCTTTAAACTTCTAAATGTATTTTAATAGGGACTTAGGTTAAGATGTTGGTTATTTTTGAAGTTACTTAATGTGAAGCAGGATTGGAAAGGAATTTCTCAGCATCTGTTAAGTATCTTCCTCAACACATAAGAAATTAATTCACAAGGTTTTTCAAAGCCCTGTGTTCCTTTTTTTTCCATTTTCTTCCTTTGAAAGGAAGAAATCATATTATTTTTGATATTTTCATTCTTATGCTGATCATTTTGGTTATTAATCTTTCTATAGATATTTTTCCTTTTAAAATTTCTTTATTCAAAGTCCAGCTCCCTCAAATTCAAGTGAAAGAAACTACTTTTATTGTGTTTACTAGAAGATTTCAAAGTAATTTATTTATAAAATAAGTAAACTCCATTTTATATATATTTGTGTTGCACTGTAATATTTTGAGAGTATTGTTTATCATGTATATCTTCTTAGGCTGATTTTTTTCCTTCTAGAAATTTAGTAAAAATATTAGTTGAATTGTTGATGAGAAGGGAGGATAAATAGTAAAAGTGTCCCTTTTTTCAGGTTTTCAGTTGCTTCTAATTTCATCTGCAATGCAGCACTGCTTAATGAGATTTAAATTACCATTTTGCACTGTTTTACTTGTTAGAGGTAAGCAATTAAAAAGAGAAACTTTGCCTACCACAAATGTCTGTACAACTTTTTATGTACTATATGTGTACATGGCAAAAATGAAGGTTTGATGTTGCCTTCTAGAGGGGTGAAGGATACTGGGGTTTTGCTTTGGTTTTATTGCAGAAATGTGGGTTAAAACATTCTTCTATTCATGACAGTTTAAGTAACAGCAAAAAACTTCAGTCACAAATGTGTTTTTCATTTATAAAGCACTTACTCCTTAAGTCCAGATCATTTCATATATATTTACACTGTTTAGAAGGCTCTTACTCTCTGTTGGGAGCAGTGAAGAATTCTGTATGTTAGAGAAAGAACTTGTTTTTTTCTAATATATGTATGTTATTGTAATGCTTACATTATGTAGAAGGCTCTACTGTCTTATTTCCTGATGTGATCAGAAAAACAATTTAAATAGCCAAAAAGGTCAGAGAATGAAAAATTTCTAATAAAGAGGGCAAGTTTACTTGAACCGTTTAATCTGATTTAGTCTCAGTTTATCTTGTTTGCTGTAACCCCACATCCTTTATGTTTTTATAGGTGCATAGTAGTTCCCTTAGTTCTATATATTATATTTTGTGTTGTTTTGGGTAGGAATTTCATGCTATGGTTTATAGATTAAATTAATTCTAAATGATTTTTTTTTAGGTGATTTGTATTTGGAGTGAGGTGATCTGTGCCTGACATGAGACCTAGCACTGAAGCACACTGATGTTTCCCTCTGTTGGTGTATCAAGCCTGACACATAATAAAAGCTTGTACATTATCTAGGCTTCCTTCTCTGAGGACTTTTGCAGCCCATCTGACCCACAGGAAATCCTTAAACAATTTCATTTTAAAAAAGGATGAAGAGCAGATTCAATATGGTTATTGCTTCTCTATCTTATGAATAGTTTATACTTAAATAATGGGAGAAAAATTGAGGAGATGTGTCCTGTGAGTCAGTCAGAGTGTTCAAGGGCTGTAAGGCATCCTGCACTGGCGGGCTGTGTGACCACTGCTCCGTGAGCCCAAGGGCTGTGTTTGCAGGATCATGGGGAGGGGGAGAGTGGCTGCCTGGTACAGACTGGGGAGTCTCTGGGATGGCCTAAGGGTGGAGGATTTGGGGGATGTGCACTGCTTGCCTTGGAGTTAGCTTGCAGCCAGGGCTCACAGCTGGGAAAGTAGTAAGGAGGGTGCAATGCCCTGCTGATTCCTGATGTATATGGCCAAAAGTAGCTTTTTTGACCAGGCTAAAAACCCCTGAATGACAAAATCCTGTGAGCTGGGAGAGAGTGCTGTGGCAGTATTGCCACGTATTTGTTCTGTTTTTCTGTTCCCCTCTCATTCCGGGGTGAGTGCTGAAGGGGGCAGGGTAGGGGCAAGGGCCAGGGGTGTGACCTGGGTGCTGCTCACACATTCCTGCTGAGCACAGAGCTGGGGCCGTGGCCCAGCCTGCTCTCACCAGTCCCAATGGCCCCGAGGGAACAGGGTAAAAGCAAAGCTGCTTCTTCCCAGCATTTGGCTCTGGAAACTGTATTGAAGCATGCTGCCATCGTGTCCAGCCCAAATCAGCCTTCACTCAGCCAAAAATGAACGAGAGAGGCTGCAAAATATGAGCTGCTTTTCAGTGTGGTGTTAGGTCAAGCCCCAGGCCTCCTCAGAGGGGAAGTGAGAGTGGGGAGTAGGACAGAGAGGGGAAGGAGAAATGTAGGATACAGTTAAAGAAAACAACATGCAAAAGTCTTGCTCTGTCACACCAAGGAGAAGAAGAAGGTCAGGGATTTGGTCATGTGGAGATTTCCAAAAGCAATACCGATTGTGTGGGACAGACTCACTTCTCTGAGACAGCACACTGAATGCTCATAGATGTATTGCTCCACGTTTTAAAAAAGGAACAGTTCCTTCCACCCAGACTGCTCACCCACCTCTTCCTCTATGCCCTCCTGACAGCAATGACACAGCAATCCTGTTAGGTACAGTTCCAAACTCTGTTTACAGTTGGTTTGAAGCCGTGTGTATTGTGTTCTCACGTGACTGTAGGTGTGACATATCATAGCTGGGGAACTTTTCAAATGAAACCCAAAGCATTTGTAATCAAGATAAGGAGGAGTGCATGAGCAGGTTTTCATCATGTGCCAAGTGTTCCTGAGAGGCTGTGGTGACTCAGAGAAGGCATGTAACTTTCCTGAGATGGCATAGGTTGCTTGGCAGGGCAGGGGCTTGAGCCTCATCAATCAGATACAGGGACAGGAGGCTCACCAGGGCTGGCAAAAAGCCAAAACAACATGGTGTCTGATCTGGTTGGAATGGGACTTCTTGTGTTCATCCCGTGGTTTAGCCCTGCATCCACAGTTAGCAGTGTATAAGGTAACTTCTAACATTAGCTGTCCAATTTATGGTGCAAGATCAATGTATTTGAAATCAGGGAAATGTTTTATGTCCTTGAATCTGGATCTTTGAGTCTTCCTGAATTGTTAATTCACTACAGTACTTGTCACCCAGATCTGAACTCTCATGTAAGGGAACTTAGTTTGTATCTGGATTCTAAAATCCTGTCCCAATTACTGTGTCCTCCTTCACTGTTAGTGTTACTAGATTCTTGTGGTCATATTCAGTAGACTTCTGGGGTAATGCAAGCTAGTCTGCTCTGTGAGTCTGTCATGGTGAATTATACAGGAGCTTCTCTGCTTGGAAGGGGAAAGAGGGATTTTGTGGGGAAATGCTACAGAATTGAGTGTATGAGTTACTTTCTGTGAGCCCCAGATGCAGAGTGAGCACATCAGTAAAACTAAGTGAAAGCGCAACGTGCCCTCCTCCACATCCCAACTCTGTCAGCTGGCGTGGGCTTAATAGATGAATCCCTTAATGAGTGTGGCCAGAAGAGGGCTTTGAGGCACTGAAAAAGAGTCTGGGATGACTCTCAAATGAAAAACATAAGCCACAACATATTTGTCTTGGTGGTGGTTTGTTTTCTAACTCCTGCATAGTGTGTGTTTTGAAAACAAATGTCACAAATACCACTGAGGCTCTTTGACTTGAAGTTTGTTTGAGAGTGAAATCAGTTGATGACATAGATTTGCTAACTCTTAGATTGAAGACTGTGCTTCAGAGGATTATTTTTTTCCCCCCAAAATATTCTTTTAAATCTGATTTTTTTTTTCCCTAAGCCACAAAAGGATCAAGAGGAGTAAACTTTACCAGGATAAAATAGTACATCTCAAATTAGTTCTTTCTGCTACATAGAAAATTAAGCAGTGTCAGTGGCCTGAGAGCAAGGCATGCTGTCAGTGTTCTCTGGGTCAGCCATCCATTAAACATTTTGTCTCCTCCAATTTTTATCCTCTCCTTCCCTGGTCAGTTCTGAAAATGGACAAGTGCTTTTCACCCTTTGCCCTTGTGCTTGGGCCCTCTGAAGGCACCTGTTGTTTTTTGATTCAGTTTGGTACAGGGCTGTCCCTTTTCCCTCTAAATATCTGCTGCAGGATGAGATTTAAAAGAATATTTTGCAATAACCAGGGGTATTTATATGACAAGGACTATTCCTTTGCTGTAGCATGGCTGCTTACTCTGAAGGATCTCACAAAAGACTTTCCAGGTAGGACATGCCTGTGGGAGAGCAGTAGGTGAGAGGCATGGCACAAGGACCTGCAGTGAAAGAACCATGACAAATTACAGGGTTTTCCCCCTCTTGCCATCCTGCAGTCCGCTCTTTCCACTCCTTCCTACCGTTTGGTTTTCCCTGAGCTGGGTGAGTCATGCTTTCCAGTCCTGCCTGCCCTCTTTTCTGAGTCAGCTTCTCTCAGGGAATTGTCACTTGCCCTTGGCAAGGCAGCTATTTCTGTCTCTAGCTGTTTCTTCCTTCTAATGGTTTCATATCTTTCTGCTCCACATTTGTATTTTTTCCCTGTGTATTAGTGTTATTGTTATTATTTGCTTTTGCTGTGCCTTGCTTTTTGCCCTTGCTTTGATAAGTAAAATCAGAAAGTTACTTTACTGAAAAAAATGTCCTGTCTTAAGAATCCAACAAAAAAATACCAGGTGCTCCAGTAACAAGCAGATATTATTATTACTTTACATTGTTGTATAAAATGTGTTCAACATATGTGTATCTTCCAATCCCAGAAGTTTCATATCTGCTGGTTGAAATGTAGGTTTCCTATGTTAACACATTTCTTACTGATGTCCTGTTGCCTCTGTTCTTGTGTGCAACAAACATTGTTACAAGTAGATATTTTAATTTCTGGCTGGAATCATTACTTTTCATGCTGCCCTGCCACACATCAGCCATGGCATTTTTACTCTTCCTGTTTTTTTTTTCTTGTCAGACTTGGATTTTCCTTTTCTTTGCAGCAGGTGAGTGGTGCCCAGGAGGGGGCTGACCTCCATCACATATTCAGCTGATAACAAATGTCCCCTGTGATTTTCGGAGTCAAAGCACCTGAGCTGCCCTAATTCCAAAGGCACAGGCTCCAGGTGCTGCTCCTGCTGCCTGTGCTGTGGGGCCATCTGTGCCTCTTTGGAGCTGCAGCCCCCCTCTTCGCAGAGAGATCTTGATACCTTGTGAAGGCACTCAGAAGCCCCTCAGGTCCCCAAAGGCAGCAGCTTTTGCTTCACAGCTGCTGCAGGAGAGGGCAGGGCAAGGGTCTGGATGAGGCACCGCTATGACACGTGTTAGACAAGACTGAGGGCACCACGGGCCTTCAGTGAGCAAACAAATACCAGCCCCAGCTGGAACAAACCATCCTGGTTTCAAAGAGAAGTGTTGAGCCCATCAAGATTATCAGTTGAACATGTTCCAGTGATATAATACATCTGCGAACAGGAAGATGGAGCCCACGCAGAGTTTCCTGCCTGCAGGGGGAAGGTTTTGAATTTATCACCTTTGGGATGGAGATGTTCTCTCCTACCTCCCTCCTGCAGCTTGCTGTGGCAGGGCAAGGGTGGGGATAAAGTCTGAGGATGTTCTGTTTGTTTTTAATATCTATGTTCCAGTGCAGGAGGCACTGGGGACACAATGGGCAGGGAGAGCAGTGGTCCAGTGCTTTTGCCTTGTTGATGCCAGCTGCTGGAAATTGTATCAGGTAGCTACATTTGGGAAGGGACAACAAAAGGCACTTGTGAGGGGTGTTTGCTTGGAAAAGATTTGGGTATCCTGTCCTTGCTCACCATGTTTAATATGCATGGTGAATCCCGGCCCATGCCACTGCTGAGAGAAGAAAAAATAAGGGATTATGATTCAGATGGATTTACTCACATTTTAGGAAAATCCAGGACACTTTTTTTATACTGAAAGTTATTTTTATCTACTGAAGCAGGTGACTATTTCACACCTGATACATCTGTGACAAATGGGACTACTTTTTTCCTTTTAATTTTTTCTTTTACACATATCCCCCTTCCCATTTTAACCAGGCTCCTGGCTGTATGGAGCTTTCACACTGACACCCTGTGAAACTCATTCCAGCCTTTCTGAGGGCAAAGTCCTGCTGAAAGCCAGACAGTTGCCAAGGAGAGGTGTTTGTCCTGCACCACCTCCCAAAGGCTGCAGCTACCTTTTTTCCGGTGGGACACTCTCTTGCTTCCCATGTGAATGCTATGGAGGCACCTGCTTGTCCAGTTTACCCAGTGGTGCCAAGACAAAAAAGGGATACTGAGATGCAGTTTAATGCCTGTGGCCATACAGCCAGCTCTGCAAGCAGGAGGTGGGCAAGGAGAACCTGACCCTGGCAGGAAGGAAATCCCACTGTACCTGCAGGTTTCTCTTCACCCCATTGTTGCACAGTACTTTTTCATTATTCTTATCTCATATCACTGTTTTCTAGACCCCTTTTTGGCAGCATTACGCCAGTCTGGGATTTCCTGACAGCCTCTTTGACAGGGGAATGTCCTCAACTAGGGCTTACCCCACCTGGGAAATTCCACTGTGCAGAAAAAGTCCAAGGAGCCATGTTCACACCACTGTCCTCCTCCACCCTGCTTCCTCTCACATGTCACAACGTCCCCGTTCCCTTCCTGTTAACCAGAGCCAAAAGATAAGTGGTGTGTGAGCCACTGCAGTAAAAGGTGCCCTGTGGGTACTCAGTAAGGAGCTGAAAGAAACTTGTGGGGTGTTGTTTAGGTTTTGGGTTTCTTTCCCTTTTTTTTTTTTTTTTTTTTTTTTGTGAACAGAAAGCCAAAGTAAGCAGGACTTTTGTGAGGGAGGGCAAGAAAAATTTCCTTACCACTGCTTCTCTGTTTCACACCTTTAAACCTCAGAGGAACTTCTTAGTCATTCACACAGGCATGGCCATAAGGAATGATCAGCTGCCAGTGGGGTGCAAAGAACTGGCTTGTTTTCCATAGAACTATTTCTAACTTCACTCCTCCAACATGAAGGTATGCTGATATAATTTTATTTGATTTATTGCTTAAAAAACATAATTGATTTAAACAATATTGGCTTCTCATAAGGTTTTTTAACTTGTAGTAGCCTCGCAAGTGGCTTGTGCTATAATTATCTTTGTGTGTTTTGGGGTTGAGTACAGAAGAATGGTTGGCTTTTGGGAAGGTAATGGGTAACAGCCAAGAGTGAAGAAACCACAAAGAATGGTGGGATTTTTGAAAACCCTCAGTGAATCTGGTGGCAAAATACTCCTAAATAGCTTAGCTGTTCTGGGTGACTCTCTCTGAAATAATCTGCATTTTTAGGGGAGGATGTAATAGCTTTCCAGAGGATGGATGGATGAATGGATGGAAAGCTAAGCTTTGAGAGTACTGAATGGAAGAAGCATTGTTAGTGAAAAATTGATTGCAATTCTTTCCTGCCAGCTCATCAGTAATTTTGGAATAGCAGAGCAGCATCAGCATATGAGCCTGCCAGCTTCAGCAGGACAGGAGTAAACTGTCATGGTGCAATGTGAGACAGCACAGGGAAGCATATAAAATAAGGATCTACACCTACTTTCTTGTAATTCAGAAAAAAAAAATCTGTGGGAATGAAAAGAAGTAAGTTTAATGAGTTTAAAAGTCACTTTAAATTTTGTTATGCTAAGAGGTTATTAAAACAAACCATAAACTTTTTTTCATCGCCTGGCGAGGGTTTCCCTGGCTTACCACAGGAGCTGATTATGCAGCACCCCTGTTCATTAACCGTGCCTGTCTCTGGCAGGCAGGGAGGGCAGCTCAGCATGAAGAGCCCTGCAGAGGATAAAATGTGATCTGGTGTTCAGGCCCCAAATGTCTGGGGGCACGTGTGTGCCATGATGACATTGGAGACGTGTGTGTGACCGGGGGTGGGTAGCTCGCACGGACTTCAGATGGAAGCCAGGTTGATTTCAGCCTGGAATCTCCTTCAGTCTGGGTGACCAGTGGTCAGGGACAAAATTCCACCGAGGGCATTGAAAAAAAGGCCATATTTCTGTTCCAAACAGAACGCCAGTATCAGCTTGGTGATCACATTCCAGCAAGTGATTTTTTTTTTTTTTTTGGCTCGTTAGACTCCTATTTACTTTCTTTGCAGCAAGCCACATTTCCTGTTGCATTTTGTAGCAGTGGGTAGGAGTAGTGTGTCTATAAGGAGGAAATGCCCTCTGTCATGGAGGGGGGAACACCAGCCAAGCCCTGGGCTGCTTGGGGCAGCCTTGCAGCCTGCCACTCTGGGGGTTGTGGTTGGGATATCATCATCATCATCATCATCATCGTCATCATCAGTTGCTGGAAATAGGTCGGCAGCAGCAGTCCTGGGCACTGGGGAGTTTCCTTTCCTGTGCTTGGGCTGCTCAGAGCAGTGGGGTGGCAGGAACAATCCCATGCCTTACTTTGGCTTTGCTCCTGCTGCAGCCCCAGTGGTCGCAAAGACCACCTGGCTTTGCTTCTCACCTGGACTTTTGAGAGCAGCAAAACTCAGTCCTGATGGTTCTGCTAAAAACCCTGCTAAGAAACCCCTGTGTGACTTTGTGTTCCCAGTCACAAACTCCTGAGACTAAATGTGCAAGGTAGAAACAAGAGCTGCCTTTACTTTTGCTTTCTCCTTAAGAAATTGGCAGGAAATTAAAAGGAAACTTAAACATCCATGGGCTGGTTTCTTGGAGAGCAGCGTCCTGTCAGACAGGATGTGTCTGGCTTTGGAAGGTGTCTTTTCCCAGCTGGGAACTGGAGGAGGGAGCCAATGCCTGGGAACAGAGCTCTGCACAGTGCCCCACCAAATCAAAGAGTTTATTTCCAGCTTTTTTGATGTTTTATGCTAACTCGTGCATAATTTACATATTACTGTGAGGTTGTCATTCCTGTCATGGATTTCCTTCTAAACCTGTAGCAGATGGCTGTTAAGTCTATAGAAAGAACAGAGTATTTGGATGCTTTCTGTGATATTTATTTCTTTTATGCAGACATAGGACATCTGTGCTTGAGACGTGTGACAGCAAATTCTGACCCATAGGTGGAGAGGTATTGTCCCAGCTGTTACAGCACACATTTAACTGAAGATAAAACCTGTCCTAGTAGAGGCAGTTCATCCTAAGCACCAGGAAAAATTTTGTGCCACTGTTTGGAAGCAACCAAACATTTTCCCTACCATAATAAAACTTTGTCTGCCTTGATTTATGTGCTTTTTTAGATGAGAAAATTTCCTGTTTATTGAGTTTTTGTCTGACTAATGGAGGACAGCTCTATAGCTGAGTTTCAGGACTTTCCCAATGGTCAGATGGCATGTATTTTGAAAGCTGGAATTTCTCTAGTGAATGGATATCTGAACTGAAGGCATTTAAATACTAGCAGCTGGAAAACACAGTGAAATAAGCTCAAGACATTACATGAGGGCATTCCCTTCAATGATCTCTACAGTGTCAACATGCTACAAATGCTTTTTACTGGTTATCTTGCTTCTGCCTGGACTTTCCTGCTCATTGATCTGCACCCTTGAGCTGATGGTATGCACACAGGATGTGTAGGATTGTGCAAATCAGTGCTGAAGCTTCCTGCAGGTGTTGATCTTGCCATGCAAGTGCTGCACAGGTGGGCTGAATGAGTACTGACACTGTGCCTGGGGTTTCTGGACTGGTCAGCTGTTAGACTTGCTGTCTGGTAGATATGACTGCTTTGCTATGTCCAAGAAGAACACAGATTTTCAAAATCTACCTAGACAATGTTTTTGAATGGAAAATTACATGTTTGAGAAGCCTGGATGTATGGCAACCTTAATCTTAGATAGGTTACCTGCTACTACACACAAACTGAGTCTAGGAACGCAAAATGTCTGGGTAGAGAGCAGTTCAAAAAATCATGTTTTTCTAGGTTCAAATCCCACTTTGAGAGTTTTTCCTCCCATTCCTGTACTGAAGTGTGGAGTAGCAATGTGCATCGGGACAGCTCTGCAGTTCCTGTTAGAAAACGGTTTTGTTTAACAAGTGGTTGAAGTGGTCCTTGTTTGTGGAAGGTAGGAACACTGAAATTGAAGTACACCATAGCCTAACTCCCTACCATGCTTGCAACAAACACTCCTGCATCTGACAGCAGAACATGAAATTATCGTGAGCTAGGAATGTCAGATTTTGTCCCAGGTTGATCATGTGGGTTAAGAGGAAAAATGCCTTCAGCATGAGCAGTGAGGAAAACTGATGCTGACCCCTCCAAACCTACACTGTGTCCCTAACAGCACTGAGAAACTGTGCCAACTCCCTTTCTAAACTGGAACACCACAACACCATGTATTTTAAGCAAGAGCGTGCACTCTCTACCTCATCTGTGCACACACAGTATCCTTTACAGGCGACACATGACGTTGCCCTTTGCTATGGGGAAACAGCCTCCTGCTCCTTGTTTACATGCTGTGACATCAGTGCTGAGTGCATTTCTTAGCTGTGTGTTCCTACTGCAATACACTAATGAACTAATGAGATAGGTAAGCTGCTGAGAAAACATGACTAACCAGGATAGTGAGTATGTTGGGAGGAATGTCCCCAAACACAAGGTATATATACAAGGAAGCTGTTTGCTTCCACAGAACTCAGATCCACTCTGCCAGCTTTGCAACACTTGCTGGGTTGAGGGTTTCCTTTTTCTCTACTGATTTCAGCTGTTTTATATACAGTGTTGAAGGATCTACTTAGGAGCAACACATTTTTTAAAAAAATTACTTTTTCTTTTCTTTTTTTTTTTTTTTTAATATCAGACAGCTTAAGAGAAAAAAAAGCAGAACTGAGGGTATTCTCTGGATCAAAGGAATAAGGCCCAAAAGAAATATGTTAAATAAAAAGTCTAAGTTTTTCTTTAATATGAAGAATTATACATTCCCCCTTTTGATGTTCAGGTTAATCCCAGAATGTCAGTCTTGGAGACCAAAGTCTAGGAAAAATGTAGCAATACAAGTAGAGCAAAGAGGGAAGAAACACTAACTCCTCTGTACCAGCTTTTAGAGTAAAACTGTGTCATGGACCACTTCCAACCTGCTGACAAGGGCTCTCCAGAACCGTTAAAGCAAACGCAGATACAGACCTTGAATGCTCTCTAGGAGTGGAATAGTTCTTGAGATTTTCGTTCTGCTTTTCTCAATGCCAGTCTAGAAGCAAACTGAGTGTTATGCTGCATGGTTTGGGAGGTGTGTGCTGCTGGAAATGCTGCTGGGGTGCAGAGATGTTTGCAGTCTGCAGCAGGAGCCTTAATTACACCCAGAGGAGAATAAGGCACATTTGACATCAACACAGAAAATATTCACTTGCATTAAGCAACTGGATTGTAAACTACCATTTTTATGTCCAGTTTAAGAAATACCACAAAGGTCATGCTGCTCCAGAAACATGTTGCAAAACCAAATTCTTGTTACTAGTAGTTTGTGCTCTGACGCTTCACCTAGAGGCTGTCCCTTATTCCGTGCTGCTGCTTAGGAGACAGACTGAGGGGAGAGATTTATTCTGCTTCCACACCTGCTGAACCATGAGCTGCTCTGAGAGCTGGCATGTCCCTCACTCACAGAAGGAGGTTATACAGTGTGCCTGGCAGAGTGACTACGTGCTGCTCTACAGGGAAGACAAAGCTCCACTTACTGGGCTTGCTTTATTCATTCATTTATTTATTTAAAGCCTACATTCCCTATAGCATCCACCCCAGTACGTGCCCCAGGGACCAAACAGTGCAGGCACACTGCATCTTTTCTCTGTGCTTGTTCTGATTAGGATAGCAAAGGGGATACACATCACCTTGATTAGCCTAGATGTTTAGCTGGTGGTAAAAGTTTAAAGGCATTGGTATTCAGCCTCTTTGCCTACTTTAATAAGACCCCTACCCAGCAAGCACAAGCTTCAAGACAACTGGATTTTGGTTTTGTTCTTAGCTGCGTATTTTTCCAGATCCCATTGAAGTAGCTCATGGGTGTGCACAAGTCACACTCTCAAAAGTTATTTCATTAATCAAGTATATTGGATTAAACTAAACCGAGACTGATTGTTTTTAATGCTACACTACTGGGCTGTGCTCTGAAGGGAGGGAAGAAACAGATTTTTCAGAAACAAGTACATTCTGTTTCCTTTTTGTTGTTATTTGAGATACCAAGACAAGCTATCTCTCTTTTTGCAGGTGTATAGAAAAGTGGTTTCAGGACAAATGCTGCTGTTAATGGCCACTAGTTGGCATTATTGATACATCCCAGTAGGGAGGTGGTGCAATAAAAACAGAGGCAGACAGCACTCAGAGAGCTGAGGTGGCTGCCCTGTGCTCACCTCGCAGCCTTCTCCAACTCTGAGGTTGGTGGGTTACACTGAATCACAGCTCAAACAAGGCTGAAACCAGCTTATTGCCTTCCTTCCCAAGGAGAAGTGACAAGCGCTTTTTTTTTTTTTTTGGTCACCACCCTGCCCCAGAGGAACTTACTTTGGTTGAAGATTCCTCACAGGGTTTTGGTCACCACAGATGTTACGTAGTGTTTGGGCCAAAACCCAAACCCCATTAGTGCTCAAGGTCTGCAGCATTAATAATTACAGTTTGTGGATGTAGCAATAATTTACCAGTAACTCTCACAGAAACACTTTGAGAACACAGGGCTGCTGTAAGCCAGCTCATCTTGTGCAACCAATGGGTGTGTATATATTTTTGAAAGAGCCTTTTGTTATGGAGCTTGGTGGAATTAGACTTGCCTTAATCTGCTTTGACTGGGAGTAGATTTAAGCCAGGAGACCTGATAAATAAGATGTTACTGATGAAACAAGTATGAGCTGAGGTATCAGAATGTTGCCTGAAATGGATTTTGCTTGGTAAAAAGGAGAGCAGGTCAGCAATTCAACCTTCAGGAGAATAGAGACTTTGGAATAGAAGAGAAAAAGAAATTCTATGCCTTTTTTAGGAAAAAAAAACAAACACAAACTCATTAAATTGTTTTATAGAATAGTTTTCATTCATATGTAGAGACCAATCTCAATTAAATCCATTCCAAAATGTTTACTGAATAGCAAGGATAAAGGTGCTGCCTGTCCGTGCCTGCATGTGGTTTAGGGACCTACTAGAACACAGAACTACAATGAGACAAATCCACTTTTGGTTTGAAATCTCTTTTACTCTCAACATTTTAAAGGGGATGGCAGACAAATGTGATGACAAATCTAATTTTCTGGATTATCGACTTCTCAGATTTGCATTACCATCTGCTTGTTGAAAGACAAGATGCATTTTGCAGTAGCTGTTCTCTGAGATTAAAATGAGTGGCTTTCTGGGCTCCCTGGCAGGGATGAGAACGCAAAGGTCCATCGTTGGATCCACTTTGGAAAGCTGAGCTGTGGGTCCTCCTCACAGCCAATGAATGTGCAAAGAGCGCTTGTGCGCTCAGGATCTCTGAGCACCAAGTGATTTTCAATGAAAAGATACTTCAAAGCATCTGCCTAAGGTTTAGGTATAACTGAGGTCTAAGGCTTGAAGAACAGGGAACCATCTCCCTGCTTGTTTAAAACACATGGCCTGATTTCATAAATTCTCACTTGCGTAAAGTGCTTTGTTAAATGAGGGAGCAGGTGTGCTTGGGAGTGAGTTTCTGCTCAGGGAGCAAGTGAATCTTTACTTTTATTGGGGTATTTCTGTCACTGCTTGGCATCTGATTTTGTTTTATGGGTTCTACTTCCAAATTTCACTCTGGCTGCATAGATTCAATATATAGTGTAAAACAAGAGTCTTTGGAGTAGAAACCTGCATAGATAATTCACAGCAATACCCTTCCTTTACTTGATGGTGGGAGAAATATTAGAATAATATAGAGCAATTCCCTTCCTGCCTCCTCATGAGCTGATTAATATGATTTCATACTGCACCTGACCCATGTTATTCAATTCAATTAAAACATATAAATTATAGACCTCCAATTTGCATAATATACTTTAGAAAGACCATATTGTTTTACTGCATATTTACTGGAGCAGCCACGGTGCTAAAAACATCCTAATCTCAAAATCATGGGCAAAATTGCTCACTTGTATTTTAGAAGATGGTAACCTCAGTGGGAATGGGAAAGCAGAAGTATTTGTTTGAAAAGTAGAAACCTGGGAAGTTTCCCTGTGAACATTGGCTATAACTCGGTGATGTTACCAGCAATCGCATGGTTTTGCCCACTTTTTGTTTTGGCATCGTGCTGCTTACCGGCTTCCCCCCGTTGGCCTCGACCGAGAGGTTCTTGGCACCGCCGTATGGTGCAACTTACAACCAAAATCCCTCCTTGTGTGCCCCTGCCTACTCCAGGCCAGGTAAGAGGAACACGGATGACTCATCTGTGTTGTGAGTAACCGCTCACGTTCCCCTTCTCGGGAAGGCCGGCTGCCGCTCACGGGATACACATGAATAAAAAGTCTCCGTCCTCCCGTGCCTGCGCCCCGGAGCCGAGGGCTGGCAGGGCTGGGGCGAAGGGTGAGGGATACCTCTCCATGCGGACACGGGGTGGCCTCAGCAGCGGTGGGAGGCCGAGGGAGATCCTGCTCATTCCCGCCTCTGCAGCCCCATAGGAGGGATGCGGTTTGCACGCATTGCGAGCGAGGGCTGCCGAGGCTGCATCCGGACAACGCTCTCAGGCTCGTGTGCGATTCCTGGGGTGTCCTGGGCAGGGCCAGGAGTTGGACTCGGTGGTCCTGATGACGCCTTTCCAATTCAGGATATTCTGTTATTCCGCGAAGCCCACGGGGCAGGCTTGGACGAAAGGCGCGACGCAGCATTCCCGCCCATGACTCCCACCCGGGACGTCCCGGGCAGAGGCAGCGGGCCCTCACGGCCAGGCTCCTCCCGCCGCCCTGACGGGAAGCGCGGCCCCGCCCGGCGCGGCCCCGCCCGTGGGGGCGGACCCGGTATAAGCGCGGCCGCGGCCCCGCGCCCCCAGAGCCGCCGCGCCGCCCGCCCAGCCC
>VXBI01007761.1:300622-480826 GCA_013397375.1 Toxostoma redivivum | reverse complement strand
GTGAGGAGCGGGCGCGTTCGGCCGGCGCTTCGTGTTTCCGTCCGTGGAGCGGCAGCGGGCCCCGGGACAGCGGAGGAGCCGCACGCCCGTGGGATGGCCGAGGGGGACGCGGGGCAGCTCCCTGCCTCCTCTCCGCTAAACCAGGATTTAGGTGCCTTCCCACAGGAGTTTGTTTGGGCTTTTTTTCTTTATCTGTTATTTGTTAAATGTCAGCGAAGAGGGTTGGCTTAAGTTCGGGTTTTGTTTTTATGTCTCCACAGTTGAACAACACATGGGGGGGGGAAAGCAGCACAGAGGACCTTTCCAGGGGGTCCGCGTGAAGAACTCCGTGAAGGAGCTCCTGCTGCACTTCAGGAGCAGCAAGCAGATGTCCTCGGGTCCTGCCACCGAGGAAAGCAAGGTAACCGGCAGCTTTCTGCACTGGCAGGTTTGATTTTAATGGTTACCGAAGCTGGCAAGAAAGCACCTTGTGGTAATGCTAGAAATGAGCTTCTACTTTATCTGCTGTGGATGGAGTCAAGTGTTTTTCCTTTTCAACGCATAATGGAAAAATACAGCTGGGAAGAAATCAGAAAGAAGGTTTATTCTGAGAGAAGGAGGCACTTAAACTGTTCTTTCTGAGCTTTATTTTCCAAAGGGAGTCTGGATAAAGATACATACGTGTTGCGAAACCACAGAAATTCCGCGTTGACTAGAATGAGATCATTCATTGGAAGGGTTAGGGATTTTTCTCAGATTTGTTTGTCATGCTATTGCACCTCTCTGTGCAAAGCACACAGTGTAAAAGTAGGCCCTTTCAGTCTGAAAAGACAAAAATTACAGGAAATTTTGAGAAGATTAAAGGGTATTTTTGATTTCATTAGATTATTTTTTTCTGAGTGCGTGTTTGTAAGCTTCCAAGATAAATGTTGTCAGAGGAAGATTTTTGCATTGAGAAGTTCACAGCACTAAAGAAGTGTAAAATTGGCTGGGTTATTTATGTTTCAGAAAAATCCTCTGGAAGAAATAGTATCTTTCTCTAGATTTTCTTGAGTTTTGTGGTATTATAACAAATGGCTTGAAAAGCCTAAAGAAATACAGTGTTAATAAGTTTAAATAAAGTATTTCCCTTTTCTAACCTTAATTAAAAGCAATTAAGTTAGGGTTAGAGAACCATGTACTAGAGTTATTCTAAGGTATATTCTGTGTTTATAGAAGAAAATACGGGCTGCTTTCTTGTTTGGTTTTTTTTGGGGTGGATTGTTTTTTATTTATTTGTTTGTTTCCCCTAGAAATAACATTATAATAACCGAAACATTTGGTTTTTTCTTAACAGGCACAAGGAGGATTGGTGAACTACGAACCATACACAGGTATACCATTTCTTAATACATACCCTGCAATAACATTTTAAATCAATTGTAAGAGTAACCTTGAAATGGATTCTAAATTTATTTTCTTTTCATCAGAACTGAAGAGCATACTGGGCCACAGTGGGAAAAGAAAGGCTCCTGAACTCCTTTCTGATGGACCTTCTTTCAAACGCCAAGCAAATGTTCACCCACATCTCCTGGTAAGTTTGTAGTAATTTTTTCTGTGCCTTTATTTTTCAGTTTGCTTTGTAGGATCAGAAACTACCAGATACAACTATATCTCTTAATTTTCTGGGGCTTGTTTTGATTTGCCTTTTTTTTTTTTTTTTCCTCCTGTCAGACCCCACCCCAGACACCAACTTCTATGGATAGCATGGAGGAGACACATAAAACTGACCCAAAGCACGACAGCAGTTCTGATCTGCTTCAGAACATTATAAACATCAAGAACGAGTCGAGCCCCATTTCCCTGAACACGGTGCAGGTGAGCTGGCTGCACTCAGTCTCCAGCCACAGCTCGCCCACTGAGCAGTACCAGGACAGCCCAGGAACACAGGCTTTCTCCCCATCCCAGAAGTACCAAGCATTCCAAGACCACACCAGCCAGCATATGCTTGATCCTCCACAGCATTACCAGTTCCCTGCATCCCAGAACCAAGATTTGTCACAGAGTTATCCTTCAGATGCCTCCCTGGACTACAGGCCGTTTGTTGCCAGTGACCAGTCTCCTGCCTACCAGCAGAACACTTTTGAGAGCCATGAGCTGCAGTACTGCCCGTCACAGAGCTTCTCTTCCCTCTTGAACGACTCGGAAGGCTTGGACAGCATCTCCAGTCCCCTCCAGCTGCTGAGCAGTGCCCAGCCACAGGCTGAGGTTGCCTCTCACACCCCTAACTTCAGCTTGCTCTCCAGCAACCTCTGTGGTGGTCTGGAGCGCAGTGTCTCTTTGGCTGCTCTGAATGTCTCTCTGCCTGACCAAAACATTGCCAGAAGCACGACACAGCTGGGCAAGTCATTTTTCCAATGGCAAGTGGAACAGGAGGAGAGCAAACTGGCTAACATCTCTCAAGACCAGTTCCTTGCAAAAGATGCTGATGGAGACACGTGAGTACCTTTTATCTTGGTGTTTCTTCTGTGGGGAATGTTTCTGTTTGGGCTTTGGCAGACCGTGGGTTATAGTGAAGCAGTTCAATAGCAGTGTTTGTGTCACAAGTGCAGTGGTTTGACTGATCAAGTGAAAGGTGGGGTGTTGCTGATGGCTGTGATGCAGAGCTCCAGCACACCTGAATATTTTCGAATTTTGGGTGCTTATAGTTAGACTTGGCTAATAGGGCAGGAAAACGTTCTAATTTAGATGCTTTAAATTGCCCTGGTAAGAAAATACTCATGCTCCTGTCTTGGTTACCTAGAAGAGATCTGAAGCTGGCAGCGTAACACCCCTTCTATACATTTCATTATCTGCTGTCTTGAGCCTTGGTTTATGTCTGGTGGTGTAACTCTGTTCCCCCTCGTTCCTGCAGCTTCCTCCACATTGCTGTGGCCCAGGGCCGTCGAGCACTCTCCTATGTTCTTGCAAGGAAGATGGCTGCCCTACACATGCTGGATATTAAAGAGCACAATGGCCAGGTGAGGTTCTGAAAAAAATCTTTGCACCTGCTTTGTGCACCTGAGTGCTTCTGCATGTCTGAACCTTGGGAAAGATGTGGTGAAATGCTTATTTAATATTAACCCCAAGATTTGGCCTGCATACTAATATTAACCTTGAGCTATTAATACTTCTTGGGATCACCTTGAGCTGGTAAAAGTATGTGCTCTGCTTCATTTGTCCTGGCTTCCTAGTATTCATAATCACTGCTTAAATAATACTAGGTAGCTAGGGTTTTTATTTGTTTTAGTTGCTCTTTCCTGTTAGAGATCAGATGACTAATAGCTTAAATTTTCTTCTTGATGTTTGCAGAGTGCTTTCCAGGTTGCTGTGGCTGCCAATCAGCATCTCATTGTACAGGACTTGGTTAGCTTGGGGGCTCAAGTGAACACCACAGACTGCTGGGGTAGGACGCCGCTGCATGTCTGCGCTGAGAAGGGGCATGCCCAGGTCCTCCAGGTAAGAGCCAGGCAGGCACAGCTCTGCCCCAGCCCTTGGTGCTAGCTGTGATGGGAAACTCTGGAAACACCACTCCTTCCTTTATCTTCCTCTCTGGGCAGCCTTGTGAGTCTGTCTACACAAAGAGCTTAAAGTGGGAAAGAATTTCTCATGAAGGTTTACATCAGTATTTTTGAGTAATTTTGGGGGAATCGTCTTGTTTACCAAAGCAAAACATTAAGTCTCCTGTTAATCATAGGATCATCAAAGGACTTAAAAGATTTTCTACTTCCAACCACCCTACTGTGCTCAGGGACACCTTTCACTAGACCAGGTTGCTTAGAGGCCCATTCACCTGGCCTTGAACACTTTCCAGGGATGCTGTTATTTATTGCAACTTTATTACAGTTATTGCAGTAAGACAATAAACAATGCAGTATGTGGTTTGGATAAGACCTAAATATGTACCTGTTCCACTTTTGTAGGCAATCCAAAAGGGAGCCATGGGAAGCCACCAGTATGTGGACCTTGAGGCAACAAACTATGATGGTGAGTAGTTAAGGATTTATAAATTACAGATTTACTGGATAGTACAATGTTTTACAGCTGCTGATGGGAATGCAATACAATGCAATATTTTTTTTCAGATGGAAATTTACAGATATAATTCTAATATCTGTCAAATGAAAACATGGTTAGTCTGTCTGTCAGGACTTCTTTCCTCTTACATGTGATTGCTGTGTTTGGCATGGAGATAGTAGGTTGTAACTGGCCATTGTTTAAAACATTGGAGTGCCAGTGTTGTGTCAGTGGATACAGAAGCCAGATCCTGTTTTATTTGGACCTCTTTTCTATAAAACAACTCTTTCTAATGTATATTTTGTAAGAAAGTATATTAGAAATTGATGCTTTCATCATCTGCTGCCTGACAGCTCACAGTAGGCTGCTACTTCGCTCTTCTGCTGATGTGCAGTCCAGGTCTCAAGCTGCTTGGAAGCAGTCACTGTCACCTACAAGTACAGAACCATCCCTGGGCTTAATAGAGATGGGAGCTCCTTTATCCAACCTCTGAAACAAGCCGGCAGTCAGTACTTCTGTATTGCATTTTTTCATTCGTGACTTTTTTTTTTTTTTCTTTTAATCAGGTTTGACAGCATTGCATTGTGCGGTTCTGGCCCATAATGCTGTGCTGCATGAGCTGCAGAACTGCCAGCCACCTCACTCCCCTGAGGTCCAGGAGCTTCTCCTGAGAAACAAGAGCCTGGTAGAAACCATCAAGATCCTGATACAAATGGGAGCCTCTGTTGAAGCGAAAGTAAGTAAAATGCTCTAGTCTGAAGTGCCAGATCCAGAGAGAATGTGGAAGCAAAGTATGTCCCTTTCTCCCACGCTGCATTTGTTACAAAGGAAGTAGACTAATTTGAAAGCTTCCCTACAGCTTAATTTACCCAGATGCTATGAGAATGCTGCATTTATTCAGAGCAAGGTATTTTCAATGCAAATGAACCCTGGGGAAACAGGGAGGTGACAGTCTTAATCTCTAGACTAAGAATGATGCTACGTTGGCTGCAGTGAGTAGCGTTGTAAAAGTAAGAATATGTTTGGAGCACTCTGAGGTACCCATAGTAGTAGGGTGCTGATGACACCTTGTTCTTGAACTGCAAATCTTAATTAAAAACTGCTTACCTGTGCAGTTCAGGTCTCTGCTGTGCCAGACCATTACTTAGCCAAAATATCAACTATTACATTATGCAAGCTTTACTGCAGATGAGATCAGGTTCTATTGTTCATTAGATGTTGATATTAAAATATGTATATTCAGATTCACTTTTGATGAATTACAGTGCAAATATGTTTGCTCAACACTCTGCAGTTACTTCTCTTTCTATTTTTATTTGTCTGCATGTTCCCCCTGGATAGGTGAAGCACCTGCAGGGAAGACTAAACAGTTTCTTTTTTGATAGGATCGCAAAAGTGGTCGCTCCGCTTTACATTTGGCAGCAGAAGAAGCAAACCTGGAGCTCATTCGTCTCTTTTTGGAGCTGCCCAACTATCTCTCTTTTGTTAATGCAAAGGTATGGTGATTTTTTTCATAACGCAGATAGAGAAAGAGAGGCTCATGCCCCTACTTTTCCTTCATGGAGTTGCTTTGTGGTCCCCAGGCTTACAATGGCAACACAGCCCTGCACGTGGCTGCCAGCCTGCAGTACCGTGTGAGCCAGCTGGATGCTGTGCGCCTGCTCATGCGCAAGGGAGCCGATCCCAGTGCCAGGAACTTGGAGAATGAGCAGCCAGTTCATCTGGTTCCTGACGGCCTTGTAGGGGAGCAGGTAAAAAATGCGCTACAGCCCTCTCCCTCCATCTGTCGCTGTCCACACAAAAGCTGTATTCAACTCCAGAGGTTTCTTTGAGGTTTTGAGTTACAGCTTTCAAGGAAAAGATTTAGCAAGTACCATCTTATTCTTTAGAACTTCAGCTTCAACATAAAGATCAGGCAGAATATACAGACTTGAAATTTTAGGTTTCACATGCAGCTTTTATTTTTTCCATCTCAAAAGCTTTTACGTGTCAAGGTAGGCTTTGTCTTTGTAACCCTGCAGTGCACTGGAGGCAATACTCCTTCTCTTGCTCATCCCAGTATGGCCTGAGTTCATGCTTTTATTGCTCTTGCCAGAATTAGTAACATTAGTAACAGATAAAGAAAATCCCTTTTTCCTGCTTGAGGAAAAAACTGAGTCTTGACCTAAGACTAGTAACTTAAGCACAGCTGAGTTACTGACTTACATTGGTTCAAATGCTATAAAGTGGGATCATTTCTGGTGTAACTGAACTCGGGAGCTAGGCTTGGATAAATGGATGCAAAACTGGGTCTAGGGTGGGGATTTTTCAGATTGTGACTCACTTCAAGATGATGAACACTGATGTTTTTGTCTTTCTCTCTTCTCCAGATAAGACGTATCCTCAAAGGGAAGGCGATTCAGCAGAGAGTGTCGCCGTTTTAGGCTCCATGTTTCTTGGAGTTCAGCAACTTACACTCACTGTCAGTCAGGCAGTCCTAATGAATCTGTAAATAGAGCATTTGCCTGGTGTGGGCAAATGTTAGTTGTTTCTATGAAACAAAAGTATTTTGTTCACTATTATATAGTGGGTTACATAAGAGTAAAAAAACCCCAAACCCAGCAATCAAATTCCTCCAACCAAAAGGGAATGCTTCATTCCCAAGTATGTGGAACATTTTCCCAGCTACCTGTATTTCATAGCTATGGCGAGACTGATATTACTTAAACAGTCATACAGATAACTTCTTGACAAGGGCAATTCTATGTGAATTTTTTTTTTTAAATTTAAGGGGGGGCTGATACAGGTCAAAATTGCGGAGGTTGTTGTTTTTAGTAACACTTAAATGCAAGAGAAATTAATATTTTTGAAGTTGAACATTTATTTATGTAACTTTGTGGCTTTGTTCCAGTATCCTGTGCAGGATTGTATATAGTCACTGACATTATTGTACAGCTGTATAGTTCTAAGAATCTATTGATCACTTGGGGAAGGATCTGAAGAAACAAGTTCCTTGATCTTGAACTTGAAAATTGCATACAGAGTTTTAATACTATACTCATGCAAATTGGGTGAATTCTGTTTTTCTGAAAGACTGAGGATGGAAAGTAGAGTTAAGATAGATTGTCCCTGGCATTGATTTGTGTATACTTTTGGAGTTGTTAATAAAACATGAAAAGCTGTGCTTCTTCAGGGGACTGTGTCAGTTTTTCTCGTACCCGGTAGAGGTTTTTCTTGTGATTGAGCAATAGATTGAGAGAGGAGGATCATGATTTTTATATATGTATGTAACTTGTACTTTCAAGGGTATGATCCTGATTCATTGATGTGTTTGGCATGCACTTCACTGTTGATGTATGCTGAAATCTCTCAATTTTAATTATAATACTTCAACATGTGTAAGCCTTACTAGTGTTGGTGGGGCTTAAGCACATGCATAAGTAGCTTGCTGAATTGGGCTCTAGTTAATTCTAGAGACTGAATGTTTTCCACCTCCTAAGCAGAGTTAGTCCATTTATGGTTTTACCTTATAGGTATAGTGGCTAGCAAAGTAATATTTGAAGTTAACAGTTTTTCTATTTTTTAATAATTATTAATGGAAAATATATACTAATGATGCTGTATACTCATGTTCTGTTGGATAAAACTTCCTCTTATCACTCTCTGAATGATCCATGCTGGGCTGTAATCCAGAAATATGTTCTCTGTATGGTCTTTGCTCTTTACACTGTTTTTTCATCACATGCACATTCATCACTCTGTTGTAACCATTTAATTAGTCTGATTATGCTGTTTTGGCAAAGTATGTCTTGTAGACAAGCTAAATGAAAAATCTGATATGCGAAGGCTTAGTTGCAATGTATTTCTTGAAGGGTTATGTGTAACTTGTGTTTGAATAAACATGCTAATTCAGTTTTGGTGGTTACTGTGTGTGATACAAATAATGACAAAGAAGTCAAGCTTGAGGTAAAACTGATTTAGCATGGTAATAGTGTGAGGCTGAAAAGCCGTTTACTAAGATGAAATGAAGTCTTACCATCCTGCTGTTTATGCTGTCTCTGGTTTGATGCTGGCTGGTGTTCTGGGTCATGCACTGTGTGGTTGTGTTGTCTCTGAATTTAGTAGGTGTGTCCCAAATATAGTTGGTAGTCACCAGGTTGGAACCTGAACATTTTTCCCTGCATACTCGAAAGAATGATAGCAGTTCTGACAATGTTATGTTCTCTCCATGACTTCCCTGCCTTGGTCCCCAGTTCTGGCAGCTCAGGTACAAGTGTCACCCTAGCACAGGGCCATACATATGGGGATGGGCTGTCTGCCTCACTGATGGATATAAGATGGTTCTGGGCTGGCAGTGACCCTTCAGGGGGATGAGCTGTCATCACAGCCTGTCCCAGCTCAGCACGGAGAAGGAGAGATGGCAATAGTTGAGACAAAAGCGGATTAGGATCTGTAGGAAAGGAGGAAAACCAAGAGGGCTTCCATGTAATTGTATGAACCTGCTGTCAACCCTGCCTTACTGCTGCTTGTGGTGAGGGTGAAAGTGTGGGAATTGGAAGAGGTCCAGAGAGGTGTAGAGGAGCCTCACAGGGAGCAGCAGAGTAAAGGAGGACAGTCCTACAGAGCCATGACAGGCTGAAGAGCCTGAGTAGGGATGAACTCACTCTCCCAGCATGAGAGCTGGAAACTATTGATCAAGGTACCACACACATAGCAGGCAAGAGGAAACAGAACTGAATTTCTTAAGATATGCAAAGATGAATTGGCACCTCTTTATGTGAACAGCTAATTGTGTGTTGAAGATGCTGTCATCTGCACCTCACTGCAAGTGACCCTGCCTTGGGTATATATTTTTTATTTGTGCAAGGAGCCTGATAGTACGGTTTCCAGTTAATTTTCTTTATAAGAGATGATTACACAGGGAAAAAAAGGTGCTGGTGAGATATTCTGGCCCTCCAGATCAGCCTGATCTGACTGCCTGACACTCCTTTCTGGGTGGCATTGACTGAATCATCTCACACAGGGATTAAATACCCTAGGCTTGAAAGGTTGGCAGAGCACTGGCATGTATTCAGCCAATGCTTGAGCATGAAGTAGGTGAGAGGCATTTAGCAAGCAGTGTGGTGCTTTCTGTGGCACCTGTGCCCTTCTGGAAGGGGCACTCCTGTCACTCCAAATGAGAGGATTCCTATGAGGAGGCTCTAGTGTTTGAAGCTAACTTCATCTGCCTGGAGCGTAATTTCATAACAAAGCATCCCTGCTCTGACTCATTTTTCTCTCCTATGATCTATGATTGGGAAGGTCTGGCATATCTGACCCAATTTTAACTAGCCATTAGAAACTATCCCTTTTTAGTGAAGGCCAAGTGACACTAAATGCTTAGTGGGCTAATAGTGTTTCCCTGATAACTTATGAATCTCAGGAAGTGCTGAATCGGTTTTATTGATCTGGATGTAGGCTCACCATTTATTTCACCGGTTGCAGTAGCGACAGAGGAGACTCTGGCTTGGTTCCGAGTAGGAATATTAAGACACACGGTGCTTTGTTCCCAGGATGTTTCTGATTTGTTTGTCTAAGTAAGCCAAACCTCAGTAAAGGGTTGCTTTTTGATTTTTGTGGGCTACTCATCTGGCTGGAGTTGTGGAAGGTGGCAGTCCATGATTTACAAGAAATGTGTTCTGCTTCTGGAGATGGAAAATGTACATTTCCTGCATTTATTGCTCATTTTATATTTTTATCAGGAAACAAAAACATAGCCAGGAAGTATGTTCTTAGAGAGGTTGGGTGTGGTAGAGCTGACTGCAAAGATATGACATGAACTGCTTGTTCTTCTTACCTGACAGTTTGCTTGTCTGGTTGCCTTCCTTTTAAAAATATATATGCTCTCCTGTGGAGGGAAGAGCTGAGGATGATTAAAGTGCAGTGGACATGTAAAGATAAAGAACAGGTTCCTGCAATTAAGTGTCTGCCAAAAATTGATCTGGTATTGCAACACATTCAAATCCTTCTATTGTTATCTATTACTTTTCTTGAGTGTTTGGTGATTTTCTTGGCCTGAGACACTGATGGCTTGGGAGGGAACAATGCTCATCTGTACACAGAGCCTATATGGTCAGCTCTTTTCCTGGCAAAATTTCCTGACTGTTTTTGGCAGTATTTCTTTAGATCTGCTTCCTGATAGCAAAAAATCTCAAGGCAGCACTAATGAAATTCGGAACCACATTAGTGCAGAAGTCCTACACCTGAGGTTCTCTCTCTTGTAATAGTGGAATTTAGACACTGGTTTCTTGTTCAGGTACCTATCTCAGTCTTGGGCTGTGTTTTCTTAGTATCTGTTTTCAGCTTTTGTGTTTGAGGCTGTCTCAATAAATCTTTGTATTCCCTGGTAATCATCCTCACTTTTAGCTCTGAAAATGTGATCTAGGCTGTTTTGAGAAAATGCTGTACTAACCAAACTATACTTCACACATGTTTTTCCCCTTAGTTTCTGGTGAAATTTTTCCCTTCCCCTTTACTAGTCAGAAGGCCTGAGGGAAAGATGACTAAGGTGGTGTTTTAGATTTAGAAGGGGGAGCAGACAATTGAAAGAAGTTGCACATTGCTTCTGTAGACATGTCTGGGCTGCAAGACAGACTGAAGAGTCTGAACTGTCTTGTGGATGCTGTACAGAGATGCTTTTGCATGTGCTTAATGAAAGCTTGTAGCCCTGTTCAGATTCTCTGGGCCACATAGGTGGCCTTTTAGTACCCCAGTGTGTACCATCTTTTTCTAAGGTAGGTCATGGTATCAAATGCTGTGTGTTGGCCCCAAATAAAAGATTTCTTCCGCAGTGCTGAGTTCTTTCCATTGACTCAACCTGGGAGAGGGGTAGAACTTGGGTCATTTCAGTCCATGGCTCCTTAGGATAGCCTTCAGTCAATCTTTGAGACTTTTTGGGAGGGCCCAGAGCTGCCCCGTTATCTTCATAAAAAAGGACAAGGACTCTGTATATACTGCTATGCATGGCTAGCCAATAAACCCTGAAGAGCTGAGCATGTACATCTGATTGTTTATCCACAGGCAGAATACAGGTTTTTGCCCAAGAACTTTCACTCCACTAAAAACATCCCATTAAGTGCTGCCAATAAATTTGGCATTTCTATAAGAAGAATTGAAAGTTTGATGTCACAGTGATGGAAAATCCTGAGAGGTGCTTATGGTGCTACCTGTGTCCTTTGCACTGTGCTGCAGGTGGATGGATACAGTGTAGGAGTAAGAACTGTGTCACCAGTGGCAGCCCGCGTTCATTTTGAAGGGGAAGTGTTTTAGGAGCAGTTTGAGGAAAAACCATCAAGATAGTAGCATGCTATTATCATTATTCATCAGAAAATTTCCAGGTGGCTTCAAAAGCCAGTAGTAAATTGGCTAGATAAGAAACCCAAAGCAGGGAGAAGGAAAGAAGCTCATCTGAAGAGACTCAAAGAACCCCAGGAGCTCCATCCAAAGGCTGTGCAGGCTTGCAATTATCCTAGATGCCTGTTCTTTCTAAATTAGCCAAATAACACAATGAGTAATGACTGATCTATTGGTCTTTCATGTGAGTTTTCATGTGTTTTGTGTGCTTATTTTGAAGACCCTGCCTGTGATATTGCTTTTTCTAGGTTTATCAGGCTTTTTGGAGCAACCATTGGACAATGTCTCAAATATGAGCTTTTTCACCTGAAAAATTTAGTCTTTTTAAGTCCTGATTGCTGGAACAGGAAGAGAAAAGCAGACCCAGGTGAAGAAAAAATGCACCAGAGAAAACTGACTGTGCTATGATGGAAGGGAACTCTGAGGTAGACTCATGACTCTAGTCTCACTGCATTTTGTGAATGCTTGAGGCAAAACTAGGGAAACCTTTTTTAAATGAGGCAAAACCATATAAAGACATTTTGAAAAGCTGGTCATGAAACATGGTTGGTCATCCATGGATTTCTTAAAAAATAAAAAGGAGAGATGAGTCAAACTGAGGAATAAGCATTTGTCTTAGTGGTTTGAGCTTTTAACGGCACTTAAGCCATCATCATGAATGCTCTGATGGAGCTACATGAAATAAGTCTTCCTACTAAGAGATGTGTGGAGATTGAGCTCAGGACATGGATGACTAATCAGGAAGTAACTATGCCCCTGGGTCAGCTGCTCTGATGCTTGGGATAGATGGACCTCTCTTAACAAAAATAAACATGGGAGGGAAAAAGAAAGTATTTTAAAATTAGCAGATAGGACAGGATGCTTTAGTGCTTTATTTTTTATTTATTTTTTTTATTTTTACACAGCTTTTATCTACTTCTGTTCTAGCCCTTGGCTCTAGTCTCAGGCTGGTATGGTTATTCATTTTCTCAGACTTTCTCACACAGGTCTATGAATAAAAAACATGCATATGTAGAGTAAGTTTATAATATGGATCAATTTATTTTTGTATTCTGTATGAGAATTGTATGTATATATATGCATGCAAAATGTAAGTATGTAAAATGTATTGTGTGGGAGTACATAAGGCAGAACAACTCTTTCAAGAAGATGAATCTTTTTATCCAGGAGTAATTCATTGCTTTAGAAGTTTTTACTTTCTTTTGTTAAAAATAGAAACTTTTCCCATGCTATTCTCTTGAATTTGCAAATTGAATGCCTTAGTGAAAACCAAAGCACAATGAAGAAAAAAAGTTGGTTTTCTAATGGTTTTCTGTCCTGAGAATGACTGCCAATGTAGCCTCTCCCATGCCTAATGAGGATGAAGCTCCTTCCTTGGCTGTTGGTGAGGACCCTAATGTCCTCTCTCTTTCTTGATGAATCCATAAATCTTGACATCTGTGTAAACTAGTAAATGTTGCCATCTCTGCTCTTCGTTTCCATATGCAGAAGGACCCCAGGAAAGGTGTTTTGCATGTACCTTGTAGCACAGTGTTAACACTGCAAAGGGTTGATCTACCACCTACAAACCAATATACAATTCACCAGTGAGTTCTAGTCCTCACCCAGGGCTGCAACCTGTCTGTGCAACCAGTACTGCAAAGGCAGGTACCTTTGTACTTTATTATAGACACAGTAAACAAAGAATTTTTGTTTCTTCTTCCCTAGCTGTCATAATGAAATTTTATTATTGCAGTGGTTTTATCTGCCTTCTGATGCACATGAATGTCGTTAGCCTCTTTCCCACGCTCCCTGCATCCCTGTCTCAAGATGCGTCTCGATTCCATGGCAGCCCTTCCTTTCCATGCCTCGCGTCCCAGCTGGAAGAGCAGGCTGGGCTGCGGTGACAGCTGATGGGAGGGAGTGCTGGAGCAAACCTGGCCACTGCTGTGTGGTCACTGGAGCAGTCTGAGCTCAGCACTGGGATTTTCCAGCTTGGATGTGGACAGCAGTGGGGTGGATGTGCACTTCTGACTGGCTGGCTTTGGACACTGGGCATGAGTGGGTGAGAGGTATTTGTGCTGCAGGGACAACAGCAGTCACCTCCTGTTTGTCTGAGCTGGACAGAGCAGGAGCACCAGGAACATGACTATGAGCATCATGTGCTTCCTAGGAAGGTGCTGTAAAGATGCAGCAAGAGCTGTGGGGAAGGCAGCCTTCTTCTTCTGGCTTCCCACTCCCAGGTTGATGCCTGGACTCCTGTTTCCCTGCTCCCATGGGAGGATGGTCCTTTGCTCCCCAGGCAAGAGCTCGGTTGTCACTCCATAGCTGGTGCTGCAGCTATGAAGACCTCATGCCCCTCCCTTGTGCTGCCTGTGCTCTGCAAGCCCAACAATGGCACTTTCCTTCAGGAATCTACTGGTGGCTTCTGCCTTCTCCAAACCTTGTGGCCATTCCCACCCTATAGTGGTGTGGATCTTGTGACCACCTCTGCCCCAAGAGCTCTTGTTTGAGATGCTGGGTGCAGAGACAAGTGCAATAGGGGTCCTACTTCAAAAAGATGTGTCTTCCTTGATCACTGGCTTGATATCTTCCCGAAGGCCTCCTGGTGCAGATGGGTATTCAGGGAAGATTTGAATAAGGAGAGGGAGGAGGCCTGACAGCTCCATCTGGGACTCCATCAGCTGCTCACCATTTGTGTACAGACTTTATGTGCTGCTGTGGCATTGTCCTTGTTATCATGCTGGTGGCTCTGGTTCTTGCTCTGCCTGTTTATTTTTATTCCATTGTTGAATTTACTTCTCCTGAACTCTTTATTCTTGTTGGCTCCTGATAAATTACTGTCTCTTACTAGCCTTAAATTGCTTCCTCTTAACAACCTTTAATTATTTGCAGCCATCATATCTTGGTGCCACATCCTCTTAATTAGTGTTGCTGTACTAGCAGAGACTCTTCTATGCCTTTGTTAAATCCATTAGCTTTGCTTCTGGCTTGTCTTGGCCATGCTCTCATCTTTTCCTATTCCTGCTTCCCCATCCACTTGTATCTTGCATTGATACTATGGATCATCCTTCCTGTCCTTTCCTGTTAGCCTTTATGGTCCTACTGCAACCCTCTGGCCTTGTTCTGTGCCACTAAGACCTTCTTGCTTTGTTCTTTCACAGCCTACATCATACCTGCCTGTTTTGGGCATAGGAGAGTGTTGGTCAATTTATTTTATTTCTTCTTTTCTGTTTGCTTTTATGCATTCTTTGATGTCCTCTGTCTGTCCAGCTTCCCCCATCCCTCTTATTTTCTTGCTTTGAGAGTGGTTTTGGTTTCTTTTCTCTGCTGGTGTGCCTATTCCTTTGGTGGGATACACTTTGCAACTTTCTCCTCCCCTTTGCTCACAAACTTCATTTTGAGAACTGTTTTTTTCTCAAGACTAGTTCCAACGACTCTTTGGTGACCCTTTTCTTGAGCAGCTCCCAAAAGCCTCTATCTTATTGTATTCAGTCCACCACATCTAGCTCTGGTATTTGTTTACCATAGACTTATGGAATGCTTTGGGTTGGAAGGGACTTTATGGATCATCTAGTTTCAGCCCCAGTACCATAGGCAAGAACAACTTCCACTAGACCAAGCTGCTCAAAGCCCCATCCAACCTGGCCTTTCCCCCATTTTCTGCTCAGGCTCCTACTTGGAGCACTATTTCTGTGTTCAAGCAGTCAGATCCTGCCTTTCCTGGTGCCTTTGAGTGTTCCACCTCTATGGAGCTTAAGTTTACCAATTTGCTACAGCATTCAGTGTCCATCACCAGTCTGCATTGTGCCTTGTGTTGCTGTTCCCAGAACTGAATCCATCTCCAGCCTTACCACTGTATCCATCTTCTCTCCTGACTGTTTTATAACTTCTTCAAATCCTACCAGCTTTCTTTTGTAGCGCTACCAGCACATTTCCTTTTGGGTTGGCTACTACTAAAATGTTGGCTGTGGAAAAGGCAAATTGAAACTTAGGAGACTAGAAGAGGAATGAAAAGTGGTCAAACCAAGAAACAGATAAACCTTGTTGATGAGCCTAGAATTAATCTATTCTCCCACTTCAGTCTCTTTCTCAAATTCCTCTTGTCATAACCCATGGCTGAAACGTCGAGTGCCTGCTTCTCTTCCTCATGTGCTGGTGCCAGCAGTCCTACAGCCCCTGTGCTTCTCTGTTCACCCATACTGAAAGCTGGCACAGCCTGAAGCTCACCCTCCTGCCCACCCTGCACATGGGGCTTTGTCCAGAACAGCCATCCCGCCTCTCAGCACAGGGGCCAGCAATTTCCATAGTGCTGCCCTTTCTTTCCCAAAACCAGAGCACAAAGATTTCCAGCTGCTGTCTGTGTTTCCCCAGAAGTGTTTTCTTTGCTGTGCCTAGGCCATGTGCCTCATGCTTGCACTTGACAGAGGCTGGCAAGGCCAGGGTGTTTTGCTGGTACTGGGGAGCCATCTGCAAAGCAACCTTTCTTCAGGAGCCTCATTCCTCCTAGACAGTGCTGTCAGTTCTCAGGACCTGTCTGCTTGCTCCAAGCATTCAGCAAGATTGCGGGAATGATTCTGTCTGTGTAAGTCATTAGTTTAACTAATATTGTATCTCTTTATTGTAAAAACCTTCTTTGAGGTTGATTAATGAGGAGTGGGAGGAGATAAAATGAACTCTGGTTTTGCAGGTGAAACACCATTCCTTTAAAACAAAATTCTTGTAATGTTAAAAAAAAATTAAACCCACTTAAAAGAAACCTCTACTTCTTCCTGTGGGGAGACTGTTTCCCACAGAAAGTTGTACCTTATCCCCCTGTTCCTTTTTTTTAAAGCAAGATAGTCCCTGCATGTTCATATCTGCCAATCTTCAGTCTTTGTCTTAACAAAGTGATAACATCTTGGATCACCAGGATGTAAGCCAGTGGCTTGTCCCTTCAAAACACATCAGGTGCATAACATATGGAGATGCTGTGATATCTCAGAGTGGGGGACACAGCTTTCTGACTTCCCTTCTGTAGTTCTGTGGCAGCTGCCAGCTCCTGCCACATCTCACAGGGCCTCTTGCACAATGTGTTGTTGACTCAACAATAAATCTCAGCAGACTTTCAAGATGTCCATGTGAAAATTACTCTCTCTGTGAAGAAACGTGCCTGAGAGTGAGTTGGTGCCCAGCTCACCCTGTGGTACCCAGCTGGAGAGGGGAGGCTGCTGCTGCCAGGGACATCCTGGTGTGCTGCTGCAGAGGGGATGGCACAGCCCCTCTCCACCCCAAAACACCATCTTCTGCCAAGGCTGGCATAGACCTGGCACACTGCATCAAGCCTGGGAAGAGCTTCCTTAGGTGTGGCTCCTGACTGTCATGTCCTTATCAGAAAGCTGTGGGGAAGTTTGTGTTAGGCCTATTCTCTTGCTAAACAAAAGGTCAGCTTCCCAAGTCTGTCAGCTCAGCTGGAAACTTCATTCCACATGAAGGTGTCTTAGGGGAAAAGCAATGTAGAGAGACCCTGCAGCTCTTGTAGCCTTCCTTGTATGCTGTTTCTAATACCACCAGCCTTTTTTGGTGCATAGCTCAACAGTACCTTGGCAGTGCCCATGTTGGTGGAGGAGGAATTCCTGCTTGGCTCTCACAGACTCTCACAATGCATTCAGTGTTCTCCAGTTGTGTTAAAGATGGCCTTTTGCTTTTTCTCCACAAGACACATGCTAACCAGAAAATAAGGCCCTACTAAACAGATTTGGAAATACCTGGTCATTTTGATTGTAGTATACAGAATGGCCTTGAAAACAACCCTGGAGCATCAGTGTAGGATGTCCTTTTCCACAGGTGCCTTGAGCTGGCTGGGGTGAGGATGGGCTGTGAGACTGATCCTTTAACTGTGGAAGTGGAGACTGGGCTGCTAAGCAGAAGATAGATGAATTTGCTCCAAAAAATGTGTGTTTGGCTGCAGCCCAGTGGCTGTGTGCCTTGGCACAGTGCGTGCAGGGCTGGGCGAGGAGCAGGAGGGGCAGGCGTGGAGGGATAGGCTTTGGCACCAGGGCAGAGCGAGCATGCCTGCTCCCATGGGAGCGGGTGGGAGGTGATGGGAACCTGGGAGTTCTTGGTGGCATGGCTCAGCTTGCTCTCTTCTGCCCTGCCAGGCTGGGGCCCTGGCACTCTGTGCTGCTATGCTCCTCTTCCCCACTTTCCTTGTTGTTTTTGTTTGCTTTCTGGTGAGCTAAACCTTGTTTTGGAGGGGGGAGAGAGAGTGGTGCAAGTGAAAGAGAACATCAGTGGGGAAGGCAGAGACTCGTTCTTAAAATCTTCTCTTGTCTTCCCCTTTCAACTCTCAGAAGAGTGGCAAAGCACTTCCTGTGTCCATGCAGGAGCTTGCCTGGGATGCTGGCACCAGGAGGATGCTCTCAGACCCCAAGGTGCTCTCTTGCAAAGCTGTCCACGGAAATGTGTGTATGAGTGCGTGGGGAGGGCCAAAACACAAAAACATCCTGTTAGTTCTGCAAGGGAAAGCTCATCCTCACACACAGCCCAGCCTGGAACTGTGTGCAAATTCCTGAGGCAGGCACAGGGATAGTAGTCTGCATGATGGGGATTGAGTTTGGTGTAAATCATCACAGCATCACAGTAGACTCCCAGTGTCTCTAGTGTAGGGGTTTTGGAAGAGTGACTCTCTGGGTGCTATCAGAAGACATGTAAATGCATGTAGAGCCAGCTCATGCACCCAGCAGGGAACAAGCCCTCCCTTAAGGAAGGAGTGGGTGGGCCTGCTAGCTGTCTGGGCCTGAGAGGTAGGAAACACCCCAACATAGTCCTGGCTCCAGAAGCAGGCAACACAACTGTGTTGGTAATTGCAAGCCGTGCGGGGATTTTTGATGGCCCTACCCCACATTGTTCATTCCTGTCTGGAAGGAAAGAGATGTTTTCCTGCAGTGGGTAAAGGGGAACTGTGATCTCCTCTCCATTTCAGTCACATCCATTTTACAGCGTTAGGAGAGGCACTGGCACAGCCATCCTGTGGGGATGAGAGGCTTTCTTGACATTTCTTTATACATCAACTGCCAACTTTGTGGCATGGATGCAGTAAGGGAGTCCTCTCCCAGAAGGTGTCACAGACAGCAAGGGTAGCTCAGTATTGGGCAGAGTGGGGGATTCAGGGGCTCTCCCTCTCTGGGAAAGGCTGCTGAGGTGCTGAGTGCCAGCAGCACCCTCTCTCTTGGGTGCAGGATGCTTGGGCTTGTCTGCTTCCCTTGGCAGCAGTCCAGGTGACTGCTCCAGTGCTGTCCTCGTGTCAGTCATACATAGCTCCTTGTGGGTGCTGGTGCTGGGGGAGGTTCAATAATGTGCTGTTTTGGGGAGGGACATGGTGGCAAGGTGCCAGCACATGGTTAGGAAAAAAATCTTGTTTCCCTGAAGACTGTTTCTCTGAACAGGGTTCTCTGAACAGGGTGCTCTGCCCCCAATGAAAGACCCATCTCCACCAAGGAGAGCTTGACACTGATCCATCCAAGGTTTCCAAGTACTGGTGCCAGCTTTTGCAGGACAGAGGACATCAGAGAGTGGTGAGAATGGACCCCAGCTCTGACTCCTCCAGGGGTACAGCTTGAGACACTAGGTGTGCCCCATCCTTCCTCATGCCCACTCCCACCCATCACCACCTCCTTGGCTTTGCCAGGTGCTGAATGGCCTCAGTGACTCTTCCCACACACTTTCTTTTTGAGGGGTTATTTTTAACCTGGAACCCTTCAATGTCTACTCACAGGTTTGATCCCATGGACAGCTTTGGGATCCCATTAAGAGAGACAAGCCCTGCAGCTTGGGGATAGGGAGGAAAGTGATGGGTATAAGAGGCTGGCTGCTGTGCTGCAGTCACCTTTTCCCAGGCTGTGTGGTGAGGGGGCTGTGCTGGAGATTGTTTGGCCCATCAGGGCAAAGTGATGCTTGCTCAGGGAGCACTGAAGCCTGCTGGATCTGGGTGGGGGTTTGAGATCTGCCCCTGATATGGTGCAATCCTGAGAGCCTTGTGGGGATGTGAAGGGAGGTGAGGTTTTTTGACTGGCTGTAGGAGAGTGTGGAGGGCCTTCCTTGTGTTTCTAAAAGGTTATAGCAAGTGCAGAGGGTGAACCAAACTAGTCAGTTGGTAAGACAAGGCTATAATTAAAGCCTTTCAGCCTCCTGCCTGACCTAATTTCTCTAAATCGAATCTTACATACTTTTAAACTTTACCTTACTCAAGCATAAATGCAAAGTGTAGCAATTAGGTTCAATGAAAAAACAAATGGTAGAAAACTGATCAGTGATAAAAATCTGATTTGATTTCCTATAAAGTGGTGGCCTTCCTGCTACTTCCTTTTGGAAGGAACCTGCTAGGTTTTGCCCTAGCAAAACCTCAGTTGCCAAGGGGATCTTTGCCTCATCTATTACTTAAAAATATAATTTCCCTTTACTTATGACACCCAAAACCTCCAGCCAAGCAAATACTTAGTGTACATAAAGCTTGCACCAAACAAACCAGGACAATTTCCCTACCATTGCAATTAACTTCCAATACTATTCCTCACTCTCAAATAGCTGGGATATTCTTGCAAGATGCCTGTGGCTCACCAGAGCCTTAAGACCTAATGCAGGGCTGCTCTGGCCACTTTTCCTACAGCAAATCTTTTTTTTTTTTTCTTTACCAGGAAGGTATTCCATTTTAAGTGTGAGCACATCTCCCTGAGTAGCAAGGGCACGCCTCTGCCTGTGAGAGTGGAGGTAGAAGTGGCTCTCCTTGGTGTCCATTTTTTGGAGGCACAACAGCATAAGGTGTGGGATATCCCTCTGGGGAGCTGAGTCAGATGACCTGGCTGTGTCCCCTCCCTGCTTCTGATACACCCCTGGCTCATGAGCAGGGTAGGCTGAGGAGCAGAAAAGCTCCTGATGCTGTATAAACACTGCTCAGCTGTAACTAAAACACTGTTTTGGTCACAAATCCGAAACACAGCACCATATGAGCTGCTATGAAGCAAATACCCCAGTCAAAACCTGTACACCTCTTATTTCCAGTGAGGAGGCTAAGTCAGAGATTTTATCCTGCTATTTTGTCACAAAAAGACAAAAGATGGATAAGATTTGTAGGTAAAGCCATAATATTTCATTAAACCAAATGTTATAACTGCAAAAAAACAAGACACTCTTTTCGGGATAGGGTAATTCTTTGGTTTTGGGCTGTAGGCATGACAAGTAAGGGTTTTTTCCATCTATACCAATTAGCTTAGTAAAAGATGGGTTTTCAATTGTGCATTCAAAGCAGGTGACTGTCTCTGTACTACTGAGGCTACAATAAGGTATGAAGTATAAAAGCAACACCTGAAGAGGAGGAGACCTGCAAGTATACAGTGAATGTATAGATCAGGTCAAAGAAATGAACACATTAAACTATCAAATTCAATAACTCAACATGGCATGTAATCCAAAGTTCAGCTTTGTATAGGCTTTTATTGCTTGCTCAGGATCAACTGCTCCAGTACCCTGCTGCTGTTTGTGTTTCTTTTGAGTGTCTTAGTGCTGTTATTCCAAAGAAGTAATAAGACTTTAGGAACTGGACTTTGGGTTTACTCTGTTTGTGCTTGGGAACTGAAATTTTTTAATGGAATTTGTCTTTATCACCTAGAGAGTGTGTGTGTGAGAGAGAACAAGCAAGAGGCAGATTTTTACATATCTACATCATCATGAATTTCAAAGGGCTTTACAAATCCAACTCTTCTAAAATCTACTAAGATGCTATGCTTTACATATGATTATATGAAGCTCATTAGTAAGAGTACTAATGAGCCTCTACACACCCGAGGCAGATAAATGAGGTTCCAGAGTAAAATGATTTGCTTAAGGTCAGACTCCTGAAAGTTGACAGCAGAGCTGGAAATAGAAACTATTGTTTCCCAGTCCCTTGTACCATATTCCCACGGATGGAATGTGTTGAGTTTTTTTTTTTAAGATGAAAACACTGCTGTTTGTTCATGCTGTTTCATTTCTTCTGTGTTCAATGTAATCTTCACAAATGCAAATATCCTGACCTAGAGCTATATAAGGTCTTCATTAAAGCCTCTCCACAATACCAGTCTTCATGCAGTTGTATAAAGCAGAAGGGGTAGCCCAATTTAACAATTCCCACGCCTCATAAAATGATTGGCCTAGTTTCTTTAAAGTGGCTTTAAGCCATAGCCCCCAACATGATTGAACACGGAAGCCACACTATTAATTGTCTATCTTCTGCCATTAAGGTAGTGAGTTACTGGGGAGTGAGGCAAACAGTGTTTGTCTTTCATGCACTAATAGACAAGTTTGCATGCTTTTTTATCTTTATTTTCAGTCTGCAATGGAGCACATTGACCTTCCTCCTCCCTTCTCCTTTGAGGAGCTGTAGTTGGGATAGGGATGAGTGCAGGAAGGTGCAGAACTGGTGCTGCACAGGAGAAGTTGCAGTGTTGGCACCATGGCTCTGTCCTGGACATGGGCAGCCACTGTAACACCTCGTTCCCACATCAAAGAGAGAAACTGGGCATAGCATTCTCACTTCTGGAATGGAGGCAGGCTAACAGCTGTTAGAGAGCTGCCTGGAAACCCCTGGTTACCCCATTCAGAGGGTACTGGGCCTCCATAATGGTGTGCTTTACCTGTGAGCTGTGAAAACTCCTCTGTTCTCTCACCCCTCTCTCCACGAATGCCTTTTCTTCCCTGCTGTACATACATGTGTTTTCCTTGCTTCCCTGGACAGCTGTTGCTCTTGTCAACAATTTAAAGTAAGGCCAGTGAAAGGGGTTTTGACAATTCTAGGCTTGCAGGAAGACTTGTGGCCCAGAAAAAAAAATACACACACATATATATGTATGTATATATAGATAGATATATATATGCATATATACATAAACATGTGAGAGAGAAAGCAAGAGAGTGAGCCTGCCAACAAGCCTCCCATGTGAATATGTGTGTGTACTTCTTGGCAGGGCACATGTGACTTTGTGCCTGCACATTTTATACCATTCCTACACACTCTTCTTATCCTAAGCCCATTTTAAACTTGGGTGTCTGGAGGCACAAAATCATTCCCTGGGATGGCAGTCCTGAGGAAGACATTGGTACCCATGGTCATGGCTTGCCAGCCGTTGTGGCACTCATAACACAGATCATCCATCCCTAGGCAGATGCTGTTTTCTCCACCAGCTCTCCAGCCAGCACTGGTAATGCTGGCAAGGGCAGCAGGGTATAATAAGTTTACTTGTTGCATAAACCAAACAAATAACTATACATTCTCCTACTTATCTCAGCAGGGCTGGATCAAATAATGGCCACGGAGTTCAAATACCTCACGTTGATTAAAATTGTTTTTTTTTTTTTTTTTGTAGGTTATCTGAAAACAGATACTTCAATGCACTGAGACAATAGCAATAAAAGCTGTAAAACTGTGTTCTTCTTCTGGCAGTAGCCCATTGTAAACAGTGAGCTGCTGGGCTTAATGAGGCAATTCTGTACCATCACTTTTAATAACTGAATGTTTGTCTCCCGGCTATTCAGGTGGGCTATTACTGGTATTTAATATTACTGGCAATGTTGTTGTATATTTTGTGCCAGTGCTGGCAAAGAACAAGGTGATTCTTCCAGATAACAGCCCTGCAATAGTATTTTTCTGATTTTAACTGAGCAAAGGCCAGGCAAAGCCACTACACACTTGTATTTAGCTTTGCCTTTTCCTTAAAAGCTTTATTTCAAACACTGAAAGAGTTAAATGAAATAATTACAGGCATAAGCATGTTGATTCTAGCTTCTGTTATGGCAAACACAAAAATGTATTGACCTAAAAGGTAAATGTTGATTGAAGCAGAAAACTGACGTCAATATGAACTCCAAAGTATTTTATATCTTGATGTTTGGCACATGAACACCATAGTGTATATATAGTGTGAAATACTTAGGTTTGTTTTAATTAGATGTATGATAAACTGGTGATTGTGGTTCTCATCTCAAGTGTAATGATTTACAGGATGACTAATTCTGATGAAAAACCCAAAACTGTCAGCAACAATTTGGAGGGCTGAGCAAATTGTCCAATGACATTGATGGGGTTTTCAGAAAAAAGATTAATATACTCTGCTTAGTCTGCCCAAATTTTCAGGGTGATTTTTTTTGTGACCAGCATGTTTTATACCAATACTTCCTCCCCGCTCAGAAATGTGCTTGATGAAGATCAGTTTGTGGTGGAAGATTAGATACTTGGCTCCAGCACCACGACTCCCTCCCCTGTAGATGTGCTGGTGCTGGTTTGGGATTCTCCCCCTCCTCTTGCATCCCACAGACCAGACTGGCCCCCTTGCACAAGGTACCCCACCACTGTCAGCCTTTCTTTGTGTCAACCAGTAGATCTGAGGTGATGTTTTTCTCTGTCTGCAGTTCTGTACAACACCACAGAACTATCTCCTGAGAGTTTGGCAGCTCTGGGAATGTTGGTCTGCTGGAGGACAGGGTGGCAGCAAGGTTGAGTCCTGTTGAAGTGTTGTGGGTGGCTCAGAGAAGTCCGTCAGTGTGCTTACTGGTGGGTCCAACACCACTCCCACCACGTGCAGAACGAGGGCAAATTTTGTTTTACCTTTCCACTAGATCCCCACTTGCAGAGTGCAGAGATGGGTCACAGCAGGTGGCAAAGGGGTTGTGTGGGCAGCTGCTGGCTCCTAAAAGTGAGGGATGGGGCTGGGTCCCAGACAGTGGAGGCGTTTCCAAGCACTGGGCTGGAGCCTGGGGATGCGGGTGCACTGGGACAGGAGATGGCCAGGAGCTGGGATGGTCGCCCGAGGCATGTGAAGGTGGAGCATGAGGGGGTGGTGTGCCTGCAGCTCTGCTAGTGGCCATGCTTGAGTAAACTACACTTAGAATTAGACTTGTAAATGCCCCAAGCAGCCCTTGGGAATGTGCCCATTGTGACTCACAGGGCTTCCCCCTGTCTGCACTGCACTGTGTGCAAACCCTGGCCAAAGCTCTCGCTGCCCCTCCTGCAGGGATGTTTCTGCAGCCCTGAGATCTGCGTGCTCAGCAGCTGTGTCTGGCACTGCCATGGAGCCTGCTGATGAATCTTGGTGGATCAAAGCCCTCAAGCATGGGCTTGGGCTTCCCTCTGCATCTGTGAATTGACAAAGCTTGCATTTGTTTTTGTGAGCCCCCAGTGGGGGCCATAAGCATGGATAATATAAACGTGTGTGCTCCAAAGCAGCACTCAACAAAAGAAAGGCAAGATGGAAGATAAAAAAAGGAAAAAAACCCCAGCTCTTGGTTGCTTAAGAAGATCTGACTTCATACATCGGCTTGTGTTTTTTCCCATTTTTCTCACCCTGATATATAAATGAAGAGTGAATGGTTTCACAGAGAGTGTTGCTCTTACTAGCTCAGTATTGACCCAGGCTTAGCTTGAACCTGGGCTTAGGACAAAGACTTGATCTAAAGGTAATTTGGAGCAGTGCTTTTTTCCCTCTGCTTTTAGAGCATCCCCATGTCCCACTTTCAAGCATTTCTTTTCCTTTCAGAAATTCTAAAGGAAAGTAATTTTAATTAAAATTTTAAAATTAGATATAAAAGAGGACATTCTTGAGATGCAGCCTGATTAAGGTAGTTTATGTCTTAAGAGATTACTGATTTAAGACCTGTAGTGCTCTCCTTTTTCACAACTGGCTACATTTCATAAATTTTTTATAATGGCTACATTAAAAACACTGCATATGTCTGTAGATTTCCTTGGAATATGTTCAGGAACTTAATGAAGAATTAAGTAATTGACTAATTTTCCTTGAACTTTGATGGATAATCGGCAGGTTTTTCTTTTAAAGCAAGAATGTTTTTTCCAAGTATTTCAGGTATTTGCACTATGCAGCAAAACAAGGTCTCCAACAAGCAGTTTTTGGTTTTTTTTTTGTTTTGTTTTTTTGCTTTGCAAGTCTTTTTCTTCTGTTAGCTTGGCTGCCTTCAGGGAAAAATGGGGCAGGCAAGACTGGTGTTAAACAGCAAAAGCCAGCTGGGGAATCCCACTGCCTCTCCTGGGGAAAAGTGAGAGACATCCAAGTCAAAAAATAAGCTAACTAGAGAACTTGCATTTTCCTTCCTCTTCCAGGTGGCTTTTAACAAAATACCTTTTGGTGATAGCAATCTGTTGCTTCAGGCCACTGACCACGTATGTGGATCTGGAGGGAACCAAAACCAGGCACTTCGGAGGAAATTTTATGTTTCATGTTAGCTCAGTTACGTGATGTGGCACACTCAGGGTGTTTCCATACCTGCTACAGTCTCTCACTTGAGGACTGAACATCCAGTTTACTAAGAAATCATGGTGACAAGTTATTTTAATTTTCCAGTGCTGTGCAAAGCAGAAATTGGGTCTCCTGCATTTTAATAATGTGCTGTTTGTGACTGCTTTTGTGATTAATGTCTCAAGATAAAAAGGATCAGGATGCACCAGAAGGAGGAGCTTTAAATAGAAAGCAGTCAAAAATGAAAGGCTGCTTCCATGAAACCTAGCTGTGCCTCCTGGATCATCAGGAAGAAGCCTGTCCCAGGGGTGGATGGGTGGTCTTGTTCCTCAGCTGTAGCTGGGCTCTGAGCTCAGGATGCAGAGTGTGCTCAGCATGTTGCCTGTGTCTGGCCATGCAAACTTATCTCAGTCACCCAAGACATCTATTACACTCTGACTCACTCTGCAGAGACACAGCCCGCGGAGGAATGGTAATTTTTCAAGGCAATTACTTCAGAGTAAAACCACACTTGAAGAAGCCAGTTCCTTCCCATCAATGAGCTCAGCAGCTCTGCACCAGCACTTCACATCACAAATGATGTTTGGGGGTGTTTGCCTGAACAGCACAGCCTGTTCAGAGATGAAGAACCCAGCCCACTTGTCACAATTTACCAATAAATCAAGGTTTCATGCTTGTGAACTAGGTGATTCATCCTTCTCTTGGTAGGTGGGTGAAGTTCTTGTTGCTAGATTGGGTATTTCCCTGCCTTCAATACTGATGCTGTGCCAAACTCATCTTTCTTAGGGCTCCTCTGACATAGAGGCTGAGAGTTTGGATGTCTCCAGGCACAGCACTGCAGGCTGGGAAGGATGACAGGGAGCAGCCTGGCAATGTGCTGGACATCCTACCTATTTGGCTTTCTAAAGGTTTAGAGATCTCTTGCCCCAGTTTTCACATGTACTTCAGATGCAGGATTCCTGCTTAATCAGCATGCCTTCCTCTTTGCTTTTCAGGAAAAACTCAGCAAACCGGCAATGTACAGGAGAGTTTAGGGCTTCATAAAGCTGTGTCAGAAACCAGAGCTGCCTGACCAGTGCAGTGGCAGGCCATTTGGTCATGTCACTGTGTTGGCTCTGCCACTGACTGCACACCACTGTTGTATTTGGTGGCCAGGATAATTTGGTTGGAGATGAAATACTGCACAGCTGGAGTGAATCACAGGCTGCGGGAGCTGTGCAAGCACCAGCTGTGTCTTGCAGAGTGAGCCTCTGTTTTGAATAACTCAGATGGTATCTTGCCCCAGGTTCTTTCCACACTGTCAAAATCAGTGCTTCTGGGTGATCATGCACTTATCAGAGAGTAGATGGTTTGACCTAATTGTTCTGGTTTAAAGCAAATCAATGCCTTTTATGAATTCTTATCCTCATGTAAGTCTTGCTCATTTCTGCCCATTCAGAACAAATAAGTAGGACCCTTACGAGTTTATATGCTATTAACTTGCTACACCTCTGTTTGCAAAACTGATATCCAGTGTCTGCATTTGCAAATGGGCAGCATGTGGGATCCAGCCAGGGGTAAAAAACTTGTTATATGAATTATGAATAAGCCCTGTCTGTGCTCTGTGCTGGATGTTTCTAACAGCTCTTTAGCTGAAATAACATGTAATCACATAAATATTTGGATTCTGCTTAAGAGCTGGAATGGCAAAGAAACCAAGAGCAAGTAACATTATACAATCCAATATAATCCAAGCTACATCTGTACCTTGGCTAATGCAAGTGTTTATATACACTTACAGGTATCTGTGTAACTATATTGTTAATTCTTGAGGTGGAGCTGCTACTGTGTGGGATATGCTGGCTTGATAAACTTTTTGGACTGAAGTGGAAGAAAAGAAAGAAAGTGGCAGAATAAAAATGTAACAATTTGAACTTAATTCTTTGCATTTGCTATCCTGAAGACATAGCATGCTGTTTTTGGTTATCATTTGTACTGATCTTTTGTTTGGTTGTTTCCTGTATTGATATGTTTTTTTCCCCCACTTCAGCATATAAACTTCCGGATTGCTGTGCTTCTGGCTTCCTTAGGAAACAAAGAGTGCTAGGAAATACCCAACTTCAACTCCAGCAACGAATCAGGTGGCATCAGTAGAGAAAAGGTGGTGGTCAGCACTGCTTGGGGGGGCAGAGCTTGGCTTTGGCTGGGCACCAATGTGCAGCCTGGCCACTGGGAGCTCACCTTAGGCAGAGCTCAGGCTGGGGGCCCATGGCTTCTTTGGGTGGGTAGTGTGTATTTCAAAGGAGCACTGGGTGGGCTCCATTCCCACTCCTGGGCATTTCACTGTTTTCTGTTTCTTACTAGGTACCTGATGGATGGATGCTGGGGGCAGGTCGTGGGGACCTCTGAAGGTCTTTGCTCACTCTGCTCACCAGTGTGGGAAACCAATAAAAGTTTGCTGCCCTCCTTAACTCCCATCTCCTCCTCAGAAGCAATAAAAATGAAATTGATAAGAAACAATTCAGTGGTCTATTTCTCTGATGTCTGTAGACAATCTTATCTAGTGGAAGATGAGGTGGCAGCAAATGCTCACTAGAACTCCAGTCAGTTTAAGCTAAGCAACTGCCCACCCCTACTCTTTTTTTTTTTTTTTTTTTTCATTTTGAGTTATTTTCCTCTGATTAGAAACTTCCTTTTCCCAGAATTTCATGCTCTTCTTCATTTCCAGCAAGGCTTAATTCCTGACTAAAACATGGTTTGCTAACAGCTTATATAACCCTGTAATGGAAAAAAAGGTTTCTTAGATGGAAAAATATTTACCCAGAAAGAACTTAGCTCTAGGCTTAGAGCAAGGAGAGAAAGTATTTAAAAGCATTGTGAGTGAATGACAGTCATCCTTCTCACTTGATAGTTTGCTTGACTGGTGAATAGGGATTTGTTCCTTATGGAAAATAGAGACAATGGATACTTGAAGAGGCAGAATGCACATACTGCTTCTTATGACACCAAACCAATCAGTGCATAAAAAGACAAGATGTCAAGGATGTAGTACAACCCAGGCAGCTGAAAACATCTTCTGAAAAACTGTGGCGATATATGCAAAATGAAAATAAAAATAGCTATGCTGGTTTGGAAATGCAAAAGCAGTATCTGGTTGGTATTTCTTAATAAGGGCTTACATTAGCATCAAATGAATTTCATTACTTGCTACTGAAGAGATCTTCCTAATGGGCATGCATTTCCCCCTTATTAACTCAGGTTAAGTCTTCCTGCTAAGTAGAGATCTCTCTGCTTGGATAGGTATTCTCTGATTACTGTAAATGCCTTGATTTGTGACTCCAGGCATGTGCAGTGGTCTCAGGTATCAAGGCAAGGCTGCAATGGACTTAATTCTTACAGCTTGCTTTGTATGAGCTGTTATTGTGTTACTTTACTCCAAGAAGTCCAGGGGTTAGCAGTGATGTTTAGACACATGGAGTCTTGTGAGACTGTGCTTACAGATGAGTGCTACCATTGACCTGCGGAGAGATTTTCTTTTGATGGTAAATAATGTAGATTTATATTCTGAGTTCCCCAAACATAGGCTTTTGTGATGGGAAGAGAAGAGCAGTGATACAAGGTCCTCTCATGAAAGGCATTAATTACTTAGTGCAACAGCTCTCTTATTCTCTTTCTTTCCCCTGCTCTTTCTAAAGCTCCACTATGTGGCACAGAAATACTTTTTGAACCCTTACAACACTCCCTTTCAATCTGTCAAATGTGCTCTTGCACCTGCACCCTGTGGGCCAAAAAGCCTGGTCAGCACAGCCCTCCACCCTGGCTATTTGCTACAGTTTTGCTGCCTTTCGGAATTGGGTCTGGGTGTTAGGACAGTGTCATTCAGCCATGACAAAGCAATAAAACCAAACAGTTTATCTTCGTGTTCTGGCTCTTGGAAGATGGATAAGCTATGCCTAGCAGCAGGAAGTCATGGTTTTCCTAAAAACAGGTGGAACCCAGACCACAGTAGGTGTGAGCTCCTCTTGGCTCCCGACTATTACACCAACAATGCACTTAATCCACAGAAAACATCTAAGGTTTGTAAGTATGAGGGATCTGGAATTAATATGCCCACATTATTAACAATTTTTTAAAATTTGGAAGTGATTACTGGAAAATGGTGGTGTTACTAAGTAGCTGGTTTTCCTTCCAGCTTGATAGTATTTGTATTCCTTTGCCTTGTTTATTATTTTATGAACATTTTTTCCTGGTTTTGTTTGTAAACAAGACAGCAGATGCTGGGACCTAAAAACTATTAGAGATGTAATCCAAAAACTGTAAAAATCAGGATTATTTTGCCTATGAGATCAAATGACTAATAATCTAATAGGGATTATTTTAAGACCCAAACCAGAGACTGAGTAACTCTTCCATGCATTTACAGCCGTAATTCCAACGATATTTTTTATCCATGTAGACTAGGTAGTTGATCCTTTGCTCCTTCTCTCCCACCAAAGCATCTCTGAATGCCAGTGATAATTTTTAATGGGAAACTGTGAATTTGGAGTGAAATAATCTTTACATGAATTGCAGTTAGTCACCAGTCAACATCTGGTGTTTTGTTATTGAGGGCAAATAAAGCAATATCTGAAGAGCTCTGGTTTGTCAATTCTGCTGTGTTCAGCCTGCTGAGAACTGCTGTCCTTAGCCTGCCTCACCTGCTCCTCTGTCTCCTGTGTCCTTGATGCACAGTGATGCCTTTGCATCTGATGTAGTAAGTTACTGCCACACTATAAGTCTAAAATCCTCTGAATGTCTCCTCTAAACTTCCCAAATCTAGATGGTGAGCTCTGATTTGGTCTATCCAAGTCTCTCCAAAGGAAAATCTGATGGAAATGGGGGTAATAATATCTTTTCCTGCATCTTTTTTTTTTAAGTTGGACAAAAGATTGCCTACGTATATGATTTAAAAACACTTTGATAGAGCTAAAACTGGTGTCTGCATGTTTCTTTGTCATGTTGACAGCAGCAGATACAGGGATGGCTCCCTCAGAGCCAGTGGTTTGTCAGGCTTTTTCTGGTTGTCTACCTGATGATGGAGAAATGAAAAACTGACAGCTGCTAAGGCAGAGAGAAACGTCACATCTCACTGATGCTATTTGAATTGGATGACTTGCAACATGTAATGGAAATGTTTCCCTTTGGATCTAGGGTGAATCATGAAAATGCCTCATTACAGAGAATGTCAAAGCATTTTCCATAATGGCCCCAATTTCTCTACATTATCTCTCTCCTCATTTCAAGAAATGGCTTATCAACAAGTTTGATTTGTGAAATGCTAAAAACTAAGGTGGCTAAAGGAGCACCTCCAGTGTTATGATTTCTACCACCCAAGTGAGCATCAGCAAGCTGTGGACATTTGATCTGTGGATGTGATTCCCTGTCCTTATAAACCTCTGACGGTGGAAATCCCCACCTCAGCCCAACCTTTGCAGGCTGGCGGGAAGCGAGCTGGTGCAGCGTGTCCTTCCGTGCAGTCCCAAATCTGTCCTACACCAGCCAGAGCAGCTCTTTACCTTGGCAGGGAGTTTTCCTCTGCCAGCCCGGCTGCTCTTACGTGACGGTGCAGAGTTCACTGCAAACCCTGGGTGTTGACATCAGGAATATGACAGCCCTTATCCGGCCACAGACGTTTTCAAAAGCTCTGGCTGGTGGCCCGAGTTACCTGAAGCAGTTACTAATTGTTTGATGATGACGCAAATGACTGGGTCCAATTTCAGCCCTGCTGCCAGCTCCCAGGCAGGAATGACCTGCTCGACTATTGCTGCTCTCCATATCCCCGTGAAAGGCAGGCCTGTAAATTCCCCAGGTGTCGAGCTCCTGCCATAGGTAGGTTATATTGAAAGGGAGGTTTCATTTCTTTTGGTGTGAAATATTCTTTGCTCTGGCCTTTTTTTCTGATTTAAACATGTGGACCCTTTTTAGTCCCTCCTCCCATTTTATGTAGAAACTGTTTCGGATGCTTGTCTAAGCATAATTTCACATGCTTTTGCTACTATCCAAAACTGTTTAAAATCATACTCAATGGCTTAAAGATTCTCCTTTTCATCCAGGTTCCTGGCCTAACTCTCCTGTAGCAGGCACACCATTCAAGATTGCTTCACCAGGATTGTGAGCTGCCCTCACTGAACTGGAGTTGTCCTCTGCACTGCTGGCAGCACTTGTGGAAAACTGCTTCAATAGCAGCTCAATATCACTTCATATGTTTTCATAAATGTTTCCATTTCTGTTTTGATCATTTATAGCAGATGCCATCTCGTGTCATGCATTCAATGGTCAAAGCATAAGGTATATCCCGGGTATTAGTGGTGGGAAGCACTAGACCACAGCCTTTGTTTCCCTACCCAGCCTGATTCTGTGACATGGCTGTGCCTATTCTCCCTATGCAAGATGGAATAATAACGGGTGGATTAAAAAGCTGTCAGAGCTTGGCATCACCTGCCATTCGATTCCCATGATTAGTGAGAGAGAAGTGAGTCAGAAACACAGAGCAGAAGCTATGGAGGTCCCCTGGAATCTCGCCAGATGCACCAGTGGACTTCTGCTGCATTTGTCTCCTGTGAGGTCAGTTCTGAGAGGCAGCAGGCAGGCAGCTGAGGGAAGGGCTCTTGCATGAGAGGCTGAGGCTGGGTGAAGTGTCCAGAACAACTGTGGGAGATATTTTCTGTGTACAACCCTGAGTATATTTTCTGTATGGCTTTGTCACCTTTGTTAATCAGTCCTGTCCAAGCTTTTTGCAAACAAAAAAAAAAAAAAAAAGTGAAAAGAGAAAAATAGCTCCTTGTTTTTAATGGTAAGGTTTAAAAATAATTTAAAACCCTCCTCAGTGGCCAAACCACAGAAATTGCCATGCAGATCCAAGAGCAGGTGTGCCTCCTGGAGCTACTGGAACAGCATCAGAAACCTGCTAGATCCCCAGTAAAAAGTGTCCTCTTAATTCTGGGTCAAATTCTGCTCCAAATGTGGTTGAGAGCAAAACTCCAATTTACTTTAATGCTTGCTGCCTTTCATCTGTTCTTTTTTGGAATAAACTAGGACATGAGAAGTGTACACAACTAGTGTCTGTTAGGGCAGAAGGAAGCCAGTAATGCTCGGGGAGGTTTGGAAATGAACTGCTTGGTATGTCCACATTCTTGGGATGAGATCTTTCAGGAGTGTAATATGGCAAAGGATTTTCCTGGTCTTTCAGTAGGAAACTGAAGTTATGGCCTTCCATTTTCACTTCATATTTTCCTCAGTTTTGCCCACAGGCTGCTTTGGATATCTGCAGCCAAATGCCCATGTGGCACTCAGCTGAGTAGGTCATTTCCACAGGGTTTTTGTGTTGCTCTCTCCTGCCAAACCAGTGACTCTGGGGGAGCCATCCCTGTATCTGCTGCTGTCAATGTGACTAACCCAGCAAAATAGTTCTGTGCCTGGCCTCAGGTACTGAGCTGTTCCCCTGCATTACAGTGCCTGAGTGGTGCTTCTGCTTAGCTGGCTTCATGGAGCTTCATAGACTTCGAGTTTCACTCAATAAAAAAATATCTACCTTCTTCAGCTTGGGACATGAAGAATTTCAGCCATTTTTTGTACTGTGGAAATCATCCCATCCCTTCAAGAACAGCAGGTTGTCTGAGTATGTTCTTGTATTGTGGTGGAAATAAGGAAAGGAAGAAGATAAGTTGTGTGCATAGGCTACTACAGGATGTATTTCTGAACTCAATTTCCTAACCATATAGCCAGTCCAGTTTTTGGGTCAGTGTGGATTTGGGGTACTAAGTCATGCTTAACACTAATGTCCGAAGAGATTCAGCCTGTCCAACATTCTTCTCTCTATTCGTACCCATCACATACTTCTGAGATAATTGACCTATTATTCAGTGGGAGAACTTCTTCTCACCCACTTTCCTCCCCCCTATTTCCCAAACCATTCCCTCTCACTTAAAGCCTTCCAAAACTTTTAAGACTTGATACTCCAGAGTGCTAAGCACCCTGGCCCTGATTCAGTAGAGCACTTACACACAGGAATAATTTCATTTGAAGTCAATGCAATTATTTGCATGCTTTAGTTGCTTTGGAGTGAATTGCTCCATATTCAATAGGGTGGAGTCCACTGAGTCCTTTCCTGGCTGTGTCCCTGCTAGACAGGGAGGAAAGCTACAGTAGCTCTTTTCAGTGCTCACCCCACAGGAGAACAAAAGGAAGCGGCACCTAGAAAGGGTATTTCTGGGCAGGATGGGGCTGTGGTTCACTAATGCTGTGTTGTAAAAGGCTTGTTCTCATTGTAGTCTTATCAGAGCCTGAGAGATTATTCTTATCAGAGCGTGTAACAATATTTTTATCAGCTTGAAAGATGATTATTTTATACCAGGGTGGCTGTAAGCCTCTTAAGACCTTTCCTTTTATTTACTTCTCTGCTGCACTTCTCTGCTTCTCTTCAATCAGCATTTGCCCTTTGATATTAAAGCTCACAATAGATTGACATTTGACATATAACATTGTGCTGGAAGTGTTTTACAGTGTAATATCCCTGGACATATGATTTAGGCTAGTGCCTCTTTGTGACTAGCAGTACATCTCAAGTAGGGCTCCAGTGCCTGTTCTGGAGATTTAACCCAGCAATGCTCATTCCTGGCTGACCAGACTGGGGTTAGAAAATAAAAATATGCAGTTGTGACTTTAACTGTGCTACTTCAGGCTGCTAGTTTGTGCTCTGAGGTGAGCTGAGCAGCTCTTTGGGACAGGAACATCTTCTTATTACATATGGAGTCCAGAGCAAGACTGAAGCTCCTGAGTCCTCCTGGAAATAGGTACTTTTTAAACAACAACAACTACAATAATGATAATAGCCCTGTTCCATCTTCTGTGTCAAAATCCCTAACCTGGCCAATATGGTCATTCTTGTATTTTGGTATCCCAGTTTAAAAACCTCAGCAGACTCCCTGTCCAATCCATAGAGAAGAGCTGTTGGAGTGCCATCAGCAGTTACTCCAGGCATCTTGTGAATGTTGTTTTTGTTGCCAGGATGTTACCTTTGGTGTCAGTAATGCAAGGGGGTCTATAGGATGGTTTTTACCTGCCTGTTACAGTAAGAATTAAGTGCATATCTTCTCAAAGGTGACACTGCAGCCTCAGAGCTACCAGACAGGGATGTGGGCTGCAAAGGGCTCCCAGAGTGGTCTCCAGAGGTTCCCATGTGAAATGCCCAGCACAAACACAGAGGGAGAAAGAGTTATATCTGCACCAGCCACAGGAGCAGGACCAGAGCAGGCTCAGGGGCATGTCCCCCAGACAGGCACCCTGCCTCACTGCCAGAGTGGTGCCTTGGTGAGAGCAGCCCTGGCCCTGGGGCAGCAGGGGCAGTGCATCCTTGGGGGCTGTCCTCCAGGGCAGCTCATATAGCTCGGGGGAGAAGGGCTGGCTGCAGGGGAGCAAGCCTTGGCCCGTGGCCTCTGGCCCTGACTCCTTGTGTTTCTAACTTCACTAAAGTCAAAGAGACTGGCCTTGGCTGTTCATGTTTGCAGTGTAAATAAGGACACTGAAAACCGTGTGAGTGCTCAGTGGTTTTATTTTATCACATTCATGCCCCTCTACTCCCTTCCCACAAGCAGCCTGTGCATGGGGATTTGTCTGCTTTTGTTGGTGCTGCAGATGTGGCAAGAGCAGCTGTGCACTGAGGTAATGCCAGTGCATGGTATATGCCCATGTCCAAATGACTTGGCAGCTAGAGAGGGTCTGAAATGTCCCTGTCAGCAGCAAAACCCACTCCTGCACCTTCCCTCTCACTCCAGTCTTACTGTGCCACAACCAGAGAAGGAGCAGGAAAAGTGCCATGGTGAAGGAGAAAGGAAACACTGGAAAACAACTGATGGGAGCTGTCTGGAAGGAACTGTTCCTGTTCCTGTCCTGAATTTTCAGCAGGGATGTAAAAATCAGAGCTTGTCTCATATCAGAGATGTGAATGCAAGGCATACCTGTAAGGCACCAGACCACAGGTTTGCTTGGCTCAGGGACTTGCTCCGGCCCCACAGCAAGGGCAGTGGGATCAAGATGGTCAAACCATCCCCTCCTGCAGTACACTGAGCTCCAGGGAGCAGCCTGCATCCCACTGCTGCTCCCCCCACACTCCCAGCACTGCAGCCAGGTGCCCGTGCAGAGCATCCTGGCGGGGCGTGTGTGGATTGGGATTGTGCCCCAGCAGTGAACGTTGAGCCTAGTGCTGAGCCTAGGCATGGGGGCAGACACATCATCTTCCTTGGCAATGAGAGCCTGTAGGCATTTTTGGAGGTTTTAGGGACTATTTCTCCTGAGGTCTGTGCTGTCTGGGGGCAGTGCAGGTGGTAAAACCCAATGGCAGCAGTGCTGGTGTGGCTCCCACACCATGGCTCCCTCTCCACTCACTGGCAGTGCCATACAGAGGGTTGTGTTAGAGCTGCTGGCTGGTGCACCCTGAATTTACGTTGCCTAACCCTCCCTATTTTTGGCCTGTTCTTGGCAATTTTTAACTCCACCAACTTCCACTGAGAAAAACTGCCCAGTGGACTCCCCTCTCCCTCCCTTTCCCTGTAGGGCTTTCTGTCCACAGATGGAAAAAACATGCTGGTGCATCCCACACAGCCGTGCCAACCTCTGTAAATGGGGTCACAGTTCCCAGCAGCTGCACTGAGCTGGTTTTGCTCGTCTTTGCTGCCTGGCACCCTGCAGCCCAGGCTTTAGGCTGCCAAGGAACTGCTGCTGACCAGCTGCCTGCCCTGCTCTGCTTCTTGAGTGGGAGCTCTGTTGGAACCCAGGGCTGTGGTGAAAGCATTTTGGGGTTGTGGCTGGAAAACTCCCCACACTCAGGCACCTGGAGGTAAACCGCCCAGATGTTTGGGTTTTTTGATTTTGTTGTTTCAAATTTTTTTTTCTTGAAGACCTGAATTTACAAGCTAGCCTTGTGGGGATTTTTTTTCAGCTGGTATGGGAAAGATCTGTGCGGTGGAGAGGAAAGGGGCTTGTCCCTAATTTCTGAATGCTTAAAGCTGGTGAAATTGGCAACAGGACTGTGTTATTCACTATGATTACACCTACCCCTCCTTCTGATGTAGATAGATCTCCTCCACAAAAGCATGGACCTGAGCTACTTAGGAAGGGAGTGATCCTTTCAGAAAACCCTTTTCACATGGACTCAATGAGGAACGGGATCAAACTTTTAAGGTAGCTTGTATGGTTTTTTTAACAGAAACGAAAGCTTAATCTAAAAATGATGTTAATCTAAAATTGACGTTATACAAAAGGAATGACAAAGCATAGCAAAAATGCCCTGTACTTCTTTAATTTCCAGCTCTAACTTCAAATCTTTGTTTCTCTTGGAGTTTTGCTAGGACAAGAGACAAGGGACAGAAACTGGAACATAGAAGCTCCACCTGACTACAAGGAAGAACTTCACTGTGCAGGTGACTGAGACTGGAACAGGTTTCCCAGAGAGGTTGTGTAGTCTCCCTCACGGGAGATATTCAAAAGCTGTCTGGACACAAACCTGAGTAATATATCTGAGGGACTCAGACTGAGCAGGGAGGTTGGACCAGATGACCTCCAGTGGTCCCTTCCAACATTACCCTGGAATCCTGTGATTCTGTGACTCTGGTGCCAGCTGTGCTACATTTTGCCAGCACTGGTTGCATCATGTAGACATCCCAACTGCAGACTGACAACTTCTCTGGCCAAAAAAAGCCCCAACCTGCTGATGTGTACCTGGCTTGTATGATGTAGCTATAAGGTGCTCGTCATTAATGTTTTATGCAGATATTTAACTTTGCATGAGCTTCACAATCACATTCAAACCCCTTGAGCTGCTGGGGCACTCACAGCTTGCTGTGAGGGGCTGGGGCCCTCAGCAATTTACAGGGTGGAGCCTGTCATCTGGCTTTAAAGTAGCTCCTTAAGAATGTTCTAGACTGAGAGCAGAGGGACAGTGGTGCTTCCCACTGCTTGTACCCAGGGGAATAAAGGGAAGTGGGATTAGTGGGAGTTTTCAGAAGCCTCTAACTCACCATAGAGCATAAATATCTTCAAGGATTTGCCCTCAGGTGCTTCTTAAAAAAGCAGCTGGGTTAAAGTGGCTTTGCTAAGTTTGTTCCCATGAATATGATTTTCCCCAGGCATACTTTTACATATACCTGTTAGATAAAAGCTACCACACAGTAAAACAACACACAACCCTCTTAATTAAAGATATCAGGGCAAGGAGGCTCCTCAAAAAAAAAAAAAAAAAATGTAATGTGGATCTAGTTTAGAGGCCCCTGAGAAATAAAGCTGCCCATGATTGCAATGATGGTCACCCTGGCTCCTGCATAGAGCCTAGGCTCAGCAGATGCTGGCAACTCATTGCCCAGTGATGGCAGGCATTAGAAAGCCCATCTTAAAAGTTTCTTCAGTCAGTCTGTTTTCTGGGGCTGGTTCATCTGAGTGTACCCTGCCTGCAGCCTTGTATCTATCTCCCTGCTTAGGTTATCTTCCTGCCTATCCAGTCCCTGCTGGGATCCCACTGGCCCCAAGCCCCTGTGGGCTTTTCTAAATGCATGATATATTTTGGAGGATGGGCTCCTTTCGTGCCAGTGATGATGGAATGCCTCTGTCCTCCTTATCCTATCCTTGTTCTCTGTAGGGCTCCCCTGCTTTTCCCTTTCCCAGCATCAGGTGAGGATGGGCTGTCCAATTCCTCTTCAGCAGAGGTGTGACCCCCTGGTGTGGGAAGCAGTAATTTTTACACAGCTATTCCTAGCTAGCCAATCATGGGCTGTGGAAATGATCCTAAGGTGCTTAGGACCTGGGACAAATGAGTAGTTTACTTTGCAAAGAGCACAATGTGGAGGAAATGGAAGCAACAGCTAGTGCCAACAGAAAAACCAACTGCTGGATGTGCCTGTTTTGTGCCAGTTAGTGCAATTTTGCTGCCAGCTTGCTTTGATGTAAACTCATTCTTGTGAACAAGCCTGAGATCTTGTATTTGACAGCCAATAAAATTCTGTTGTTGAAGACTTGAAAGCTGCAAAGGTTTTTGCTGGTGTGTAATGACAGTATGGACCCATGAGATATGCCTTTCAAAGTATATCAGTCTGGGACATTGTGGAGGGAAGGAAAAGATGGAAGGGGAGGATGCATTAGCAGACAGAGGCTGCTAAGCACTGGGTCTGAAAAATCCCTGTGTCTTGGGGTCTGAAAAATCCCTGTGTCTTGTTGGATGTGTTTGCATGGTTTAATGGGAGGGAGTTTCACTGTGCTGTCCTGTCTGCCTCGCTGCGATTTGTGCTCACGGGGGATTTTAGGAGTGACATTCTGGTACGGACAAAAGCAGTGGTCTGGTGTCTTGACAGAGGAGCGGTGGACCTGACCAAAATAACCAATAGAAAACATCTACAAGGGCTGTGTGTGAGATCCAGAAGATAGCCCAGGCCTAGAAACCCCTTGTGAGAGCGGCAGGGAGCGCTTATCTGGCGCTGCCATCAGTCTGCCGTTCCTGGGAACCCGTGCAGCGCGGGATTTATTCCGAGGACTAGTTGTGTAGGTGGCCGAGCCTGTTATCGCAGGAGCGCAGCGTTAGTCATGAGAGCGGGCCTGCCAGACATGCCTTGTGCATGCGCCTTCCCGCTCTCTGCCGGCTTTATCTCCTGGCAGGGCCTGCCAGCTTGGCATGGGAATGCGGCAGGATGGGACTTGATGCGAGGAGTCTGGAAGGGAACGCCGCTCCGCCAGCACCCAGCGCTGCGGCTGCATTTCCATGTCTAATTCACATCTGAATTAATGCGGCGCATATGAAGGCGCTTACAGCTAACAAGTGGTTGTGGTTTTGTTTTGTAAATCGTTATCTCGCTCTCAGATCAATGAAACTGCTCTGTGGCCAACAAACAAAGTCAACGTACTACGGCTTTCAGATGCGCGCAGCTCTTAGGTTGGGTGCCCAGCTCTAGCTAAACTTTCAGTGGCTCTTGGAAACACAGATCCCCTCAAGCACGATAAAAATGGGTGCAGTAAAACAGAGGGTCCAAAGTGACAAATCCCTTGGGCTTAAACCTTTAAATCTCATCTTTCCTTGCATGTGGGAGAAGTAACTATTGATCAGGGATCACAGAATTACACTGTCTTGAGCCCTGGTTTTACACAGACATGACTGAATACAAAAACATTTTTGCCTGTGAGGAATAACAAGAAATATTGTGCCAATTTCATGGCTCCTTAGGTAATTTCCCCTCCTTTCAGCTGTTCCAGTAGCATTAAAGCAAGTAAATGTAGTATAGACTTTTCAGTATTAGAAAGTGTAGGAAGCCTACTCTGCTTTGAGCAGGTTCCTCAGCACAGCTGTGAAGGAAGGGGCTGTAGGACCCCATGCAGGGAGTTGTGAGGCTGTACTGAAGGAGACAGAGGCAGCTTTGGTGGGTGACACACATCTGAAGCCTGGCTTCAACCAGAGCCCTGATTTGTGAAGGCATTCCCATCTGCTGCCACACTGTTAATTTACCTGCAGCACAAGTTGCCAAGGTTATTTAACTATCATTTTCTTGCTATATATTGATTTTATTCTGCTGCCTGAAGGTATAGAAATAATTAGCAAAAGAGTCTTCCCATCACATTTACTATGCAGTTAATTAGAACTTTTATCATATAGAGTAGTCATGTGAGAAAAACAGCACTGTAGTAACTCAGGTGCTCTCCTCCCAGCTGATGTGAAATGGCAGGTCTCCATTGACTCCTGCCAGCCCTTGTTGTTTTACAATAGCAGCAGGAACATGCTATGTTCCAAAAGACAGGAAACACCAATAGCTTTTGTTTCATGAGCACTTGGAGACCCAGCATGTGCTCCAGGGAAGCTCTCACTATTTAAACAGCCTGTTGGGTAATTAAGGTGACTTGTAAATCAGTGCACTGTTCCTCCACAGTTTTTCTTCTGTCAGTTTGTGAGGGGGCTGGCAGGTCTGTAGCATTTCTGTACTCTTCAGATTCACCTAGTGGCCAGTCAGGATAACAGTTTGCCTATGGGCTTGGAAACTCTGGGGCTCACCATAGTCATACCAAATACTGAGCCCTGCACTGCACCTTTGCTGAGCTTTTCCTGTGGAAAGATAGGTTTCCGTGCATTGACCAGCTTTGCTATGGCAGAAAAGCCTTTCTTGCCTTACAGTGATAAGTCTCTAAGTCAGATGGATCAAACATCTTTCTTCTTGCCCTCTCTTTCACACTGTGGATCCATGCAGTTTTCCATGGGAAGGTGACTGACATTGCGTGCTGTGTCTGCCTCAGGAGGTGGCCAGTTGATCACCTCCACTAACATTTCTAAAATGGTCTCCCTGGCAGAGTCTGGCAGTGTCTGGTTCATGGCTTATGGAGGGGCAGAGACTGTGGGGTGGCACTTCTGTGTGCCACACTTGAGGGGGACAGTCACTGATCAGCTGCCTCATGTGTGACTGCTGCCCATGAACTGTGCTTGCATGTGCTGCTGGGAATGGGAGAAAGGAGCTGTGACCATGTGTTTGTGCCCACAGCTGAGATGAAAAACAAACTTGCACATGCCAGTAGGTACTCTGGGCATTGATAATGAATCTCTCTCATGTAACTGAGTGGCTTAAATCCAGCCTAGAGAGAATAATGTTTATTCCTGAAAAGAAGGCTCTTCAGCATGATTTTCTGGCTGCAGTCCAACATCTGATATCTGTTTCTTAAATTGGGATAGGTACATGCGGATCTTGGAGAGGAACTGTGACTGGTTAGATGAAGGTATAGCTCAGTCTCACATCCTAAAAAGTGGTTCCTGTAAAGCTGGGAGGAAGCATATACTGGCTTGGCTACTTTTCCACCTGTAGAACTTCATGTGTCTGGAAGAGGTGCTGAGTCAGGTGGCTGGTAGTCCTCTGAAGCTGCTCCCATTAAAGTGTTTTTTCCAGACTGTGACATGAAGAGAGCATTTGTGCTTTGGCTAAGGGAGCAAGACTGTCCAGGAGTGCTATTGAGTCAAGTATCACTGCTTCCTGCTGAGAAAACAGGGTCTCAGCCCTCAGACAATCACCTGAAGATATGGGCTGGTGGCATGTCCCTGGAGAGGTCCCCAGTCAGCAAAGAAAGGCTGGGTGGAGGTGCAGAGCATGACATCTCCCAGCAGCAGCCAGGGAGGGGTCTGAGCAATGTTTCAGCAACTCCAGGTTCTGCTTTCAAATCCTCCACTACAAGGTGGCTGTAAGCAATGTGCCTTTTAGTTCTGCAATCACCAGTCTACTTACATGGTAACTTCTTTGGGTCTGGGTGCTGTGCATTTTCCTGTTGTTTCCTGCAGCCTTGATTTGATGTGATGCTCTTCTCGAGGGTGGGAGCTTCTCTGCAGAATCACAGCCACCTGAGGTGCCCCCCGTGCCAGGGGTGCAGGCTAGCAGAGCACCCAGGGGCACACAGCCCTGAGGTGGGCTCTGGGAATCTGAGTCACCTTCTGGACGTTCTGCCAACTCCCTAGGGCTGATATCAGCACCTAAGTTAGATGCCTAAAATTAGCCCAAGATTAATGTGTGATGATCCCCCTAACCCTTCACAAACACACCTGCTTTTTAACCACACTCACATTTCTATTTGTCTGATGATTGGTTTTTCCAGATGAAGGTCTTTTTACCTACAGTCAGTGTTGTGAAGTGGTTCATTCTTGGGGAACTGGCATTAGGTGCTATCTCTGCCTCAGGAGGTGGCCACTTGGCCACCTGCACTGACATCTGTGAAATGGCCTTCCTGACAGAGTCTGGTGGTGTCTGGCCCGTGGTTCATCAAAGGTCAGTCCCTGGAATTTTGCATGCTACACTTGATGGTGACAGTCACTGATCAGCCTGTGGAGGTCATGAGCATGTGGAGCATCTGCAAATCATTGGAGAAGCCTGGAACAAGGGGTCAGCTATTCTGTGTGCCTCAAGATTGTAGCCTGAGATACATATTCAGCTTGAACAACAGTACTTAAAAAAGAAATTTCTGTTGCATCAGTGGAAAAAGAGAAATTGTGCTTGCCAAAAGTCCCATCCTCTTAGATATTTATCAATGTCTTGTCTAGCTTAGATACTATATTCACTTCATAGCTCAAAGCTAGTATTGTGTTAGAAGCGACCTTTCCCTCTTAATCTCACACAAAAGAACCTGTAAATTCAAAATTAATAATCTCAACTTTAAGCTGTAACTGTTTAAGAAACAGCTGCATTATAAATTGATTGCTTCTTCAGAGAAAACTTCTTTTTTTTCCTTAAAACATCTTGATAAGCAATATTGCTTACTCAGTTATAATTTAAGGCAAGTTCACTTTGAACCTTTAGCTGTGCTAAAGGAAGATATTACCATTGCCTGCCCACTGGCTTCTTTGCCAGAGGGAGGAAGCTGCAAGAGCAACAACCCTCTCCAGTGTGTCGTGGTGGGATCCCTGGGAGCATTTCCCAGGCACAATCCTCCTGCCTAGAGCAAGCAGCTGGCTCTGGTGGTTTGAGGGCTTGCCCTCAGCATGAGGTGCAGGGCAAGCTACTGGGCAGGAAGACAACATGAAGCCCTGACTTGATCTGCCAGCAAAACCGCTTGTTATCTGTAACCTACTGGAGATGAAAGCAGCCCTGTTTACCTATTTAAACTCTTGGAATGAACCCACTGTGGCTGCAGTGTGTTAAGGAGCAAAGCAGGTTATGGGCAAGTCGTGGTGCTAAGCTGTTGAGCTGACATGGCAAGATGTGGAAGTCTTGTCCTTCTGTAACTCCAGATTTAGAGTGGACTGTGATGTGTAGCAGCAGAATGTACCCCAAGTAGTTTTGGGCTGGAAACAGGAGAGGCTGCTTCTATCTGCAGCCATGGGAAGGTGCCTGATGGTATTTCTAAATGGTGGATGAGGAAAAGGGCAGCAAATCTTCAAGTGCCTATTGTAGTTCAAGAGGACCCTGAACTTTCAGATATTTTAACTTGCAGAATGACTGCATCTGATGGGAAGCAACAGTGGTGTCTATGTTTGGATTCCCATGGGCTGTGTGAAAAGTCTATGGGGAATGCCAACCAATGCCATTTCAATTCTTGCCTGTGATCCTTACATATTATCCTTGTTTCAGTGTCAAACAAGACGTTTCACAACTCAGAGCTGCTTATCTTGTTTGTGATGAAAACAGCAATTCTGTTGCTGGAGACCAGAGAGTCTGTAGTTTCTCATTATTGAATATATAATTTCTGGGGTTGATCTTTGAGCCTCTCTGACCCTGAAGTACTCGGAAGTTAACACAGCTGCAGCTTGCACTTTTCCCCCTGACTGGTATTCTTGGTGAGTCTTTGACAGTTAAGTTTTAGCAGGAGCAAAGAAGGGGAGAACATTGGAATTTCCCTCTGCAAATAGCTAATCAGGAGCCAGTGGTCTCCTTGTGCTCTGAAACTAACCTCCAGGTGGGAGATTCCTGGAGTCCTTTCTGGATAGCAGAAGATGGCATTGTTACAGACTGTTGTCTTCTACTCAGAAGTCACATATCAAGGAGTTTCCTTTTCAGAAGATGACTGAAATGCAAACTTTTGAAGCACATTTTGACGAAAAGTCATAATTTATCACCGCATTAAAATATAGCACTTGCTAATTGAATTAAAATCAAAACTTTTCCTGCCTGGCTGCTTCTGAGAGAGAAAATAAGCTGGCCACAGCAAACTGGTGTCATTCAAACTAGCTCAACACTGGCCTAATGAATTTCTGAATGGAGGATGAACTTCCCTCCTAAAACACACAAATTTGCAAACACACCTGTGAATGTGGCAGGTGGAGAGGCTGAAATGAAGCACGCTGCTCTGGATGCAGATCTGGTTTGAAGCAGTGCTCAGGGCTTGATTCCTCTTACAGCTCTTTCAGTGGCTCTAACGTGCCTGTGAATCATGAGGCTGTGCTGAAGTACCGGCAGCATGACAGAGAGGGAGGAGTGGGTTCTGGCAAGGGCAGAGGATGGAAAGAGAAAAAGCCCAGTGGGTTACCAGTCTCATTTCTCCACTGTTTCTGACAGGAATGGTGTTAGTGGGACTGTTGAAGGATGCCTCATCTCTCTCTGGACATGCATAATGTGGTTTGCAGGAGTTGTTGGCCAAAGAGCTTCACCCCAGCTTGAGGAATTGTTTCCATAAATGTTCTGCTGACTTCCCAGAGGTGGTGAAAAATGCTCTAATCTAAACCAGATTTACACAGAAAAGGGATCAGGTCTTGCAAAATATTTAATCATTGCAGCAGATAGATCTGAGTAGATTGGCAGACAAAAGCAGTTTTCACACTCTTATCAAGAGCTTTGGCAATTGTATAACTGGAAAGGGAAGGAAAACTTGGAGCAGCAGCCATAGCAGCTCCTGGTGGGGTGAGAACAGTGGCACCAGGAAGGTGTGGAGGGGAGAGGAGCAGACCTCCACAACGTGAAGTGAAATATCAACCCAAGCCCAGGAGCTGCATTGTGGGCAGCTCCTATTCGCTTTTTTTCTCTGATTTTCTTTAGTAGTAGACAAGTGAGACCCACACAGGCCTGGAGTTGCTCCAGGAGCCCTAGAAACCTGCATGGTGTGGGAGCAGGGAGTACTGTTCCCCTTCACCTTCTGTCTCTTTGCCTGGCACGGGATCTGTTGGTTGACCAGGGGTCACTTTGTGCCCTGCTCCAACCCACCAGCTCCCCCTGAAGCTTTTCTCTTCCTCCTTCCTTGCATGGAAAGGGTTTTTTAAACTCCCTCTTAGAAAAAGGGTTGGTGAGATGCATTGTGGATAGCAAGCAGGAGCTGCCACCCTCGAGGTGACAGATCCTCCCTCACAGCTCATGTTGCTGTGCCAGTGCTGGAGGTGCTGCCTGCTGACTCACAGGAGCCACTTCCTTGGTGCTGAGAGGAACAAGGCACTGAGCTGAGGGCAGAGAGAGACAGGATTTGGCAATAGAATGAGCCTCACCATCTCCTTTTGTGGGTGTGCAGAGCAATCCCCTCAGAGCTGGTGAGTCAGTCCCTTTGGCTGCTGGTCAGCCTCTGCTCGAGGTCAGGAGACTGGCATGACACACAGGCAGGTGCAGGGAGAAGGAGGAGCATTAGGCTGAGTGTGAGGTGCCAGTATGGGCACTGAAGGCATTGAAGGGCTTAGCTGAGCTCCTGCATGAGAAGGACAGAGCTCAGACCCCCATACACCTTCTGCCTTGCTATGGATGCTGTGCATTAAACCCTGAAGCAGACTGGTTCAAGGATATTCCTTCAATATTGCACTTACCCTGCCTTTTCAGCTCACTCTTTCTCTTGTGTTTCTGGTGAGCTGGAGAAGTGCTTTATGTGCAGGCAGGTTCCACTCTCATATTGGGATGTTCATGTTACTGGAAGAGGCTTCTTTTTCCCCAGCTCCAGCATGCTTCTTCAAATCCAGTACCCACTGGAGGCTTGTGGCCTGTGTTTAACTTGCACAAAAGGGGAAGGAAACTACAAATCTATCTTGTTTTAGCCTTCTAAAATAGGCATTATCCATCACTTTTAAAATTAATAAAGAAGTGAAAAGAGCAAAGGGGAAATCAGTAACTACCAAGATACTCACCCAACCTGTCTTTCTGAATTTAGCTTCCAACGCTGCTGAAATCACAATAAATGTATCTTAGAAAAATGAGAGTGATCTTCTTGGTTTCTCTCTCTCTCTCTCTAAAAACAGAAAGTGCTCTTTGACAAAGCACATCACTGCACACTGCAATGTGATATAGAAGGCCCTGGTGAGCCATCTTGCTGAAAACTAATTTGGGGAAGAATTACTCAGAAAAAGCTCCCTTGAAGTAGGTGAGACACATCATATTTCAGCAGCTTCCTAAAAGAAGATGTGTCTGCACTGTGATTTAAGAAAAGGTGGTTTATGAATCAGGGTTTCCCCAGGGATGAGTTACTCTGATTGTCAGGGCTGCTGTTGCAAGGCTTTTTGCTTTGCACAGTCCTTGTTCTGGCTGAGCCAGCTAGAACTTCTGTGGCTTTAACCTTGCACAGAGGTTGTGCTCAGTTTTAAAGGCAATAATGCATCTGCTATCTGATGTATGTAAAGGAGCTGATAGTACTTCAGAGATGACTAGGGAGCAAACACATTGAAGAGAGATCCTTTCATAGAAAAATCAGTTGGTGTGTGGGCTGGCTGCAGTCAGTACAGATAACACCCCAGCCTGAAAGAGAGAAGAACTCTCCAGGAGCAAGCCTGTAAAACCATGGGGCATGTATCCTATTTCCTATTCTGATCTTCAAAAGGTGAACCTGGCCAGAATTTGGTTTAAGTTTTTAGGATAGAAGCTGGTTTGGGGTACAAGTCCTTTCATCTGTTTTTCACAAGTTGTTCCCTAACCTGCTGCACTGGGGAGAAGACCACATAGGGAGCAAGAGGCTGCTGAATATTTGCTTCAAGATGCTGGTGCCTCCTGAGCAGTGCTAGATCTGTACATGCAAGGCAGGCTTTTGGAACATTATCATCAGTGTTACATTTTTGTACTTATCCTTTCTGATGGCTGTTGGTGTGAGTTCTTGGTGCACGCTGGCTGTCTGAAGTTGAGCAGAATGGAGTAAATCAGATTATCTCTGGCTTCTGGTGATGTGTGTCACAACTTCAGCTCTCCATGGGGTGTTTGTATTGTGCCTCATAGTGCCAAAATGGGATTTTTCAGTGTTAGCCTAAAGACCTCACAGATCAGAGCATTCATAAGAAGCAAGCCTGTGAAACAAACTTTCCAGCAGCTGCTGCTCGGTGTGAACTGCTGGGGATGAGTTCACCTCTGATTCACCGCCTGCCATCCATCCACAAGGTTGGTTCCTTCCCAGCCAGAGGGCTCTGCTCCTTCCCTCTTCCCATCAGTGGAGTAGAGAGGTCAGGAGGTCCATGCAAGATCCTTTTGAATGTGTGGAGTTGAAATGATACTCAGGAATATATTAAATAGGAGTGAAAAGAAATGGAAGCTGCCCAAGACTGAATTAGAAACTGAAGAAAAATAAAGGAGCAATGTAAAAGCAATGCCTTTGCACCAAGCCAGTTAAATTCAATACACTTTAAAGCAGTGAAGGGCTTTGGAAAGTTGCCATGAGGTCCAGTAGTGTGAAAGTGAGCTGAGGGCAGGGTGTGGGTTATGTAAGGAAAAAGAACTTTTTAAAAATTATTTTTATGTTTTTACTGGAGAAATTAATTCCTGTGCACTGGGCCCTGTTAATTTTTTGTCTCGTTGAAATGTTTCTGAGGAGATAATATACTTCTATTTTGAAGTAACCTGTGGTTTTAAGTCATAAAAATATTTTCCAGGCCAGTTTCTGAATAGTTTATAGTGATGTATTCTGAATTTCAGGTACCACTGGAATTATTTCAGCGAATCTGCAAATGTAGAAATAAGCCAAAATTTTGCCTTTATGCAAAGGGAAACAAAGAAAAAAATAATAAACAAAGGACTTTCCCAGGCTCATTCCATCTCTTCTTGATGTCATTTCATCTGACATTTGTTTGAAAATCAAAACATGAGAGCATGTGTACTTCCTGTGCCTCACATTACTGCTATTTTAGAAGGAGAGGAAATGAGTGTTTTCCAATTCAGTTACTACTTTTGTTCTGATTCAAATGTTAGCTGGCCTACACTGGATTCAGGCATTTCTGTTTTGTTCCTCTTCCACTTTTTCAGTTTTCCAACCTGTATTTTGCTTTTCAGTCCGTAGCAGGCAGGCTGCTGTTGCATGCCCAGAAACCACAATAGTGTGGAAGAGTAACAGACCACACACCGCACACATGCTGATATTTTTGTGAAATCAGGTCAGTCATTTCCAATCCCTCTTGCCAGCAGAGGAAGATGACGTCTTGTGTTGTGATAATTCTGAAAATCCCCTGTCGCTTTCAGCGTGAATCAGAAGAGAAACTGCTCCTGTTTGTGGGGCAAAAGCAAATTTCAAATGTCCATGTGCTGCAGTGAGATGGCATTGGGTGGGCAATCTCACTGCCCCCAAACACAGAAGCCAAAAATATCCTTCTGATAGCACAGGCTTATTCTTACAGTCCTGCTCCCATGAGATTGGGAAGGGCACAAGGCAAATGTGAGGAAGCTGATGGTAGCTGGCAGTGCACAGCTAATATTGATTTGGGATCTCTACCCACGAGCTGTAGCTCATGGAGATGTGTCTATTCTCAACTGTGTATTCTGAAACTTCAATATTCATACAAATATTCTTCAAATTACTTTCCTAATTCTATTGTTTAGCTTGAGCTAAGAGTTTCACATTTGGTAATAAATGCCCAAGACCTGTCTTAGAGGTGTAGGTTTGAAACAAGGACCTATCCTATTGCTCATTTTCTGACAAAAGTTAAATTGCAGGCCAATTCTCAGATATCTTATTAGCCAGCATGTGCTTCTGGGTAACAGGTTACTATGAGTTTGCCTACCAAAAAGCATGAAGGTATGTTTATCCTCTGGGAACTGTCCCACCTTTCTACAGAAACCCATGTGCTCCTGCTGACTCAGGTAGGCTAAGGAGCTATCCCATAATTTCAGTGAAAGGGCTGCAAGACTGGGTCTAGATCAGAGGGATTTGCTATACCATTAGTTATGGTTCAGCAAGGGCTTTTCCTCTTCTTGTCTATTTTGCTCTGGGCCAGATGGATTGAAAAGGCTTATAATGTCTGACAGAGCTGGTGCCGGTCTCCTCTTTTGTATATTTAAGTTTGGGGAATGGGGAAGGACTATTTGATTTCTGAAAGAGGGCTCCTATGTGTTTTCAGAGCTTGACTTCAGTCTTCTCATGTTGGCAACATGAGATGTTTTTTGTTTTGGAAGTGTTTCAGACAAAAGATGCCTCTGCCTGTGGTTTTTTTCTGCTCAGGGCTCCTTTCCATGTACCTGTGGTGCCATGCTGTTCCTGGCATGACCAGTGGGAATCAGGTGGGCATGCAGCCTGTCTGCCAGGGTGCTGAGCCCTGGCCCTTTCTGTGCAGTCACAAAGATTCTGCAAAGATTAAGGCAGGCTGCCTAAGGTCACAGAGAAGGTCAGGATGGTGGGGGGAAAGAAGTAAATCTAAATCTTGGTATGTTACACTGGTCCAGATGCACTGTCTTTCCCTCTCTTCTGTGCTTGAGGAAGTTCCCTTCTTCCTTTACAGAGAGCATTTCCTTCTGCCTGGGGCTTGACCAGTGGAATCACTGCTGCAGACAAAGCCATGTCTGTCCCCTCCTGGGGCAGGCTGCCAGTCAGCTCCCTCTCCCTGTGCTGGCCAAAAGATTAACCTGCCTCCCTATTTTGCTCTGTGTTCCTTTCATTGTGAAACTAATGCTGCATCCCCATTGGCATGAGCTTTGTTTTACAAAGTCTCCATTAAATGTCCATTTATAGGAGAAGTCACAGCTGGATCTTTTCAGGAGGTCTTGGAGAGCAAGAGGGATGAAAGCCCGTGCTACCTTCCTAAGTGCAAGTTGGGGGAAAACTCCCGATGGGCTGAAGAAAACATGAGCTCAGGGAGGGAGTGGCAACTTCTCCCCAAGGACTGATGAAGGACTGGGAGCACACACATGACCCATAGAAAAAGATGTTGGTTGCTCATGTCTGTCTCACCTGTGATGCAAACCTAGAAGGGCTGAGTTTGCATGGGCTGGAGTTAAGCCAGGCAACATGTGCTTGGGATGCCTCACCAACAGCAGCAGGGCTGCTGGAGCCTGGCACTGTGGTTTCAAATCTCAATATTCTCTGCAGTGAGGTGATTGATCAGAAAAGAGAAACGGGGTGGCTTAAGGCTGGTGGGAAGCCATGTCTGCTCAAGAGTTTCCTGGGAAGCTGATGGTGGTTGTCAGTGCCAGGTCAGCTCTCCTGGAGCTACTGCTTGCATCCAGCAGGATTGTGCAGTGCCTGGACAGAGCAGTGCTATGCCACGCCTGGGGCCTCTAGACATTGCTGTCCTGCAGATAAATAACAGGGTTTGAGCTGCTGATGTTGCTTGTAACATTGTGAGTCAGGTTTTCCAAAGAGCATGGTGCTGAGCTATGGGAAAAACCAGCCCTGTGTTTAGGTGTCTGCTGGACTGCTGAGCTCCTGAGAAATTTTGGTACCCTGCCACGGGAGCTGTATCTCCTTGGGTGCCATGGCTCATGTCTTCTGCTCAGGCTTGAGCCTCCCTGGCCCTGTGCTACATCCCTGGGTGTGATGGCCCAGCTCCAGGTGAGATCAGTCCCAGCATGTCATCTTCCACCCGTGGCTCTCACAGGGACCAAAGTGGTGGCACCTCTGGGAAAGTTCCTGCCTGTACAACTAGGTGACATCAGGCAGAATTGGCTCCCTTGTGTACCAAGTGATTTCTGCCTAGTACTGTATGTTTATTTTCAAGAAGGGAAGTACAGCTGTACACTTTTCACACTGCATCAGTACCAAGAAAAACCACAGAGATTAACCTGTCACGGGACAAACCCCAAATATTCTAAAAATGATTCCAGATGTGCTTCTCTTTTTACATAACATTGTGGTGTAGCATTTTCGCTCTTTTTCTGCTTTACTTTTTGTTTATTTGTTTTTTGGTTTTGCTTTAGGCCATGAACAAGGTTCAGTGGCAAATTTCACAGCAATTACTGCAAGTCCAGTGGGCTGCTCCCAGCCTTCCCCATGCCTACAACCAGCTAGTGAGCAAGATTGCTTCATGCATGCAGCTATGTGTGGGGATCAGCTACCCTTTGGGTCACACCTTTGTTCTGTTGTGTTTTCTCTTACCCTGTACTATATTTTTATTTCCCATTTCCTCCTTTTTTTTGCTATGACTTTTAAATGTTGATGGATGGATAATGCAATGTACAAGGACTCCTTGTCTGCTTGTTCATCTTTTTTTTTATTTAAATATGATTTAAAGATTTCACTGCCGCCACCACCCTGACCACCCCCATCACCTCTTCTTTCACTCAGTGCTGCTAAGATGATTTTCAGTGAAGCTGGGATCTGGATGGTGGCTTTCAAGGCAATGGCTCCTAAAAAATCTGTGAAATCAGCAGGAATGTTGCCAAAACCATCTGCTCACTACCTGGTAGTAACAAGATGAATGGTCATCCAGTTTCTGAAGCTGAAATTGAGTTATGATTGAGACCATCCTCATGACCACCCCCTGATGCAGCAGTCCCCTCTAGCCCTGACATAGCCCATACACATCCTCAGGGAGAGAAACATCTGCTGTGGTTCCTCTACCACCTGGCAAGCTGCCCATGGACATAGGGAGATGGGCTTGACTTTTTGGTCAACTTGTTATTTATTTTCTCTGAGGAAAAGGCTTAAGTCCAGGTGAAAGTTACTTAAATAGGCTGGGGACAGTGTGGCTGGACAGTGCCCAGGCAGGAAGGGACCTGGGAGTTCTGGTCAGCAGCTGACTGAACATGAGCCAGCAGAGTGCCCTGGTGGCCAAGAATGGCCCCTGGCCTGGATCAGGAATGGTGTGGCCAGCAGGAGCAGGGAGGTCATTCCTCCCCTGTACTGGGCACTGGTGAGGTCATACCTTGAGTGCTGTGTCCAGTTCTGTCCCCTCAGTTTAGGAAGGACATTGAGATGCTTGAGCACATCCAGAAGAGGGAACAAGGCTGGTGAGGGGCTTGGAACACAAACCTGTGAGGAACAGCTGAGGGAGCTGGGGGTGTTCAGCCTGGAGAAAAGGAGACTCAGGGGTGACCTTGTCACTCTCTACAACTCCTGAAAGGTGGCTGTGGTCAGGGGGGCGTTGGTCTCTTTCTCCAGGCAGCATCTGACAGAACCAGAGGACACAGTCTCAAGCTGTGCCAAGGGAAATATTGGTTGGATATTAGGAAAAAGTATTTTATGGAAAGAGTGCTAAAGTACTGGAGTTGTCTGCCCGAGGAGGTGGTGGAGTCACCATCCCCGGATGTGTTTAAAAAAAGACTGGATGTGGCACTTGGTGCCATGGTTTAGTTGAGGTGTTAGGGCATGGGTTGGGCTTGATGATCTTAAAGGTCTCTTCTACCTAGTGATTCTGAGATTCTGTGATATAAACTCTGTTTTTCTGTCTGCCACAGTAGCTGTTCCTTTGAATCAGCTGCTTCTTTGGAGGGGGAGGAGTGACCATAAAATGGTCAATAGGGCAATGATCTGTTTGGGATGCCAGACATGAAGAATGAAGAGCTGTCTGGGCCTGCCTCCTGCATGCTCTGGCCAAGGGTCAGGCTGAGCACTTCAAATCCTGCTTGTGGAAATTCTGGATTGTTATCATTTGGAGTGTCTTCTGAAACTGCTGCACAAAGGTCCAACCTGTCTGAACAACAGGACTTCAGACTACCCCCGTAACCTTTCCTGTCAAGACAGAAAAATCAAACTCTTTAGTTTTGTTTAGATCAAGTAAATTGTTATGGTCTGGGTTTTGATTTGCATCTTAAGGTTGTGTATTTTACTATAGTCCATTTCTATGAAATTAACAGAAAATGTATTGAAACATCATCATTTGGAAAGAAGATTCCTCGGTAGTTTGGTTGGTTGTGATGGGGGCATGGAAACCTTTGCCTTTTGATAATTTTTACGCTGACTCAGGGTATTGTTGAAATTGAGGTTGAGCTGTCAGATGGTAAAGCTGCCCCACTACGATTTTACAAACAAACCTAGTTGTTATCTTTGCAGTGTAGGAATGTAGTATTTGTCTTCAGATCTACTATATGAGGCACAAAGAGTGTTTGGCCCAGCCTGCAAGCCTGCTTAAGCACTTAAACCCAATTGATTTCAATGGAAGTGGTCAGACTAAGCATCCTTTGAATGCCAAGGTATGGTCTTAGCTAAGAGGATCTAGGCAGCTCTTGATGGTGCAAAGAACATCGTGTCTGAAAGATGGCATCCAAAGTACAACTGCAGTACGAGATAGCACTTGTGATGGAGTCTCAAATGAAGGACATGGCTGGGGAGAGTGTGTGCTCTCTTTGGACAGGCCAAACCAATGGGAATTCTTTTATATCACAAAAGAAGGTGCTGAAAGGGTAAAGAGAGTAAATGGCTTCATAGGTTAGATAAGTTTAGTGGCCTACATGAAAACAAACATGCGAGAGGGTGAATTGCCAAAGCAAGATGACACCAAAGTAATGATTTATCCTGTTCTGCAAACCACGGTCATTAAATGTGCAGATGCTGGAAATGCTGCTGGTTGGTCTGTGGTGATGCTGCACGACAATGTCAGCGGGAAGTGTCGTATCTCCTGAGTGCATGCTCCTAAGAGGATAACAAAACATAAAATGCGCTCCAAAAGTAGCACTCCAAGTTCATGAGAATTCAAGTAAAGGATGAAGCTATGAGAAACCATTTTATTTTCTTTGGCAAGATGAACTCTTGAGAAGAAATGAAAGTAAGGATCTTGTTGATGAAAGGGAACAAAACTCGGTGTTTCAGCCAAATTTATATTTTTTTCTGTTAAAATTTCTTCTCCTTCTGCTATCTTTTTTTCCCAGAAAAGGCAGGAAGAGAGGAACGATAGTTTAATTTGCAGGTTAGATGTTAAATTTTTGTGTAGTTAGAAGGAAAAATGCTCTCAAAGAAAGATACTTGTAAGTGTTGCAGGTTTTACTTCATTATTCATAACATTGTATATCCTTATTATGTCAGTCATGGTGAGAGATTTCTGTTTTTAAAACACCCAGTTGCTCAGCCAGGAGTCTAATCTCAAGCAATCAATGAGTGCCTCCTCTGCATCCTGTCAGTGTAAAAGATGTTAATGTAAAGAGTGTAATTAAATGAGATGTGGAAAGAAAAGTTAATTTCTCAATTAAATTTATTCTGCATATTTTCAGATGAACAGCTAAATTGACCTGTCACTCTGAAATGTTTATTTTTAAGTCAGTAAACTAATGTAATAAGAATAAATTTAAAGCATATGAAATTGAAACAACTCATTTAAAAAAATAGATCAAAGACAGAATTTAAAATATTTGATGTTGGGACAGGTTTATAGGTGTTAACCAGAGAGCATAAGCCCAGCAGATTATTTTCTTTTTGTTTTCCTACCTCATGTGTGGCTGGAGTACTGTGGGAAGAGGATTACTTAAATAAGGGGAGAGGGATGTTCAATGTATGGGCAGAAGGGTGTATGGCACTATTATGGCTGGACTTATCTCCAAACTTCTGTGTTCCCATTCAGAGCCTGATCCTCAGAAGCAGGATCCTTCCTGTTCTGCTATCTTGGAGTGCCTTGACATGACCCATGTTCTCTTAGGTCCTAACATGCGGCATTCAGCAATTGAAAATGTGGTTTTGGAGATTTTTTTAGATTCCCCCACCCCACCTCTCCCACCCCCCTGCTCCATGGTTCTTGTTCTCATAGCTTCTTAATCATTCTTCTCTGCCTTGGCTTCCTGAAAGGAGCCCATCTGCTCTTTTGCACTGCTTTCTGTCTGCACCGAAACCACAAAACTCAGATTAGGCTCTTCAAAAGCTTTACCAGGCTTCAGGAACTCCTGAAGCAAATCTGGGCCCGTTTTCATGCAAATCCAAATACCTTTTATGGTTTCGTTTCAACTTGACATTCTGATTTTGAGATTTTTTCAGCTTCTCAGACCCTACGGCTTTATGTGAAACCCAAAGGGCGTGAACTTACATGAACTAAAATGGAAAAAATATTCAGATGAACCCACTGAAAACTGAAACTACGTTCCCACAACTGTGCTTAATAAACTGCTCTGTTTTTCTCTTAATTGCAGAAGTGGCAACTACTGTTCCACAGCTAGGAGCAGCAGCAAGGCTGAGTTTCCAGCTAATGTGTATTAGGTATATTAAATAGGGATCCTGGTAAATAACAGGTGGTTTGTCCTCTTCCAACTGGCAGTAAGCAAATAGGGAACCTTCTCTACTTCAGTGTGACCTGAGAATGACAAAACCAATGTTTTCCCCTGCCAGGGTGTGCTGCCACAGCAGTGATGCAGGTTTCTTGTCACAGTGGGTTGCTCACTCTGTCACTTCCAGGAAAATTGCAGGATGTCCTCTACCTTAGTCAGCCCAGCTTGGTTATGGTGGGGAAGTCCTGGTGCTGCTCTGGCTGAGCACCTCTTCTATTTTTCTTTCCCAGCACATGGTGGCTGTGCCAACCAGCCATAGGAGACATGGCCAGATCCCATTGACTGTCTGCTGAGCACCCCAGGTGAGCAGGTCACACCAGCTGTAGGACACTTGGTGCTGATGGCAAACACATGCACCAAGGCACTCATGGATTGGTGCCATCCCTCTCCTCTGCTCACGCTGCCCACCTTCCCAAGGGACAAATGCCCTTGGGGATTGCCCCATGGCAGGGGGATGGGAACAGGAGGAGAGAGGAGAAAGAGGTGTTCCTTGACTCAGATGTAGGCAGGGCTGCTGATGGGAAAGGGAGCAGTGTGTGCTCCAGTCAAGCTTTAGCAAGTATCAGGGACCTGGCTCTCATGGTAGTAGCCCCAGCTGACCCAAGCCTGGATGCTCTATGCAAAGGACAGAACCTTCAGCATCACCCCCAGTGACTTCCCTTACCAGCACATAGGATTTCCAAAGCTGTTCAGGTCTTTCTGAGAAGACAAGCTCATGTTGCTTTCCAGCCTGAGTGGCTCAGCATGGTGCTAGAGAGCTGTGTGAGATGCAGGTTGTGGAAGAAATGGAGCTTGCCTAGAGCTCTGGTGACCTGTGGTGTCAAGCTGTCTTGTTGGACACCAAAAACAGGATCAGGATCTGTGATCCAAATCACATCTCCTGTGATAAGTTAGTCCTGTGACTCAAAATTGCAAGGTCCTAGTATTGCAAAGGATTTTAGAAATTACAAATGGTGTCATGGAATTCTTTCCCTGAGTTTTTCTCTGCAACTCTGAACCACAGCAACTTTTCTCTACCCTCTTAATTCAGCTTTTCATATTGGTACATCCATCAAGATCTGGGGACTGGCTCTCCAAGAAAGCTCCAAGATAGATGAGAAGAACTGGAAGCTCTGGAAGTTCTCTGTCATTTTGTCAAACCTGCTATGGGACAGGAAAATCTGTCCTGGGTGCTGCAGTGCACAACACTCCTTCCCCACCCAAGCCAAAACATAGAGAGCTTTCAAAAGGATTTTTAGCAAAAAAATTGTGATACTATGATGAACCTCTCCTTCTCATTGCCTCAGTAGTGCAGACTGCTTTCCCTGCCAGACAAGTGCTCCCTGCAGGACAGGTGGGAGCAGAGGTAAAGCTGTGGGAAATGCAAGCCAAGCATGGGAGCTGTCCTCACTTCTGGGCTTGGTCCTGCACAAGAACCCTGTTCTGGCTTTGTCCCTCAGGCTTCAAGCACAAGAAGATGATATGGTAGGCCCTATTAAATGAAACGACTGGTAATAGTGGACCTTACTTCTTCTTCTTCCTTTTTTTTTTTTTTTTAATTAAAAAAAAGCCCAAAACCTGTATAAGCAAAGCTGTTCTCAAGCTCTTACAGTGAAACCTCATAGCCTGTACCATTTCCATATACAGGCAAATGGTGGTGTATGACCTTTTGACACCACGTACCTAGTGAGACCTTACTGACTAAAGAACATGGAAAAATCACTGTGGAGCTGGGGCTGTGAATGAGACTGTGCTTGACACTCAGTTTTCACTTTTTTTAAGAAAATGTTCGTGTGGGAATGAAGATCTGCCATTTCGAAGGCTGGTTCTGATTTTGTGTGTCTGTGTCTATGGGAGAAGTGAGCCAATCCACACCTAGGAAAATGAAGCCTTTTGAAATGAAGCTTTCAAAACCATCAGTTAAGACTTTTTATGTTAATTAAAAGATTAATATAATTAGGTTAAAGAGCATGCAGATCACTGCAGCTTATTAGGGATGTGCTATCTGCAGTTTACATATGGTTCCTCACTGCAAATACCATATGTACTGTGAAGCAAAGAAGGTGGTGAGGTTATTCATGGGTGGAGTGGAGCAAGTTGTCCTCGTTAGTTATCTTGTGGTAAAAAGCACAGTCACCTTATCTCTTCTAGGAATTTACTATGAGCTTGCTAATGCTTGGTAACCAGCTTGTTTTTGTGTTTTCTTTCAACCCTTTCCCACCAACTTCTACTGCACTAGAGGCCTTGTTTCTGAGAGTTACCTGGCTTCTACAACCATATTTTCTCCACATTAGGTCATTTCTGGGATTTACTACTTCAGAGGTCCTACAGGTGGTAATAGAGACAAGGATTTTCCCAGGGTGACAGAGGAAAATGAACCCAGGCATTCCGAGTTAAGTTACTTACTTAGAAGTGGTTTGTTTTGGGGTTTTTTCAATCTCTCCACATCACTCTCTGAGCTTTTCCCCTAGGCCAAGAAGTTAGTTAATATACCACCCCTTTCTCTGGGCTTTAACACCAAAGTTTATATAGTTCCCTAGCAAACTGGATTATCTTTTTTTTTTCCCCTAAAAACTTGTTTTTTTTTTTTTTTTTTTTTTTTTTTTTTTGTAATAGGTGTTAAAAAGAGCACTTAGTCCTTCATGGTGTGGGGACAAAGCTACTGATCAGTGCCTCTCCAGTAATTCTTAAATTTACTTTGAACAAACATGAGCAATGATTGTGGCTTGACTTCCCTTCTAAGAGGCTTACAGACTTCTCATGGATGGAGAGAAAAATAAGGACTGCATTGCTCTCTGGCAGATATGAGAGAGAGCTTCCTTAAGAATATTTACCAGACTTTCACTCTTATTTCTATGTTCAACTCCTATCCTGAAAATGTTTTGCATCAAGAATTATATGTCTGTGAGAGAGCACATGGAAAATTTATTATATGAACATGGGCTTTTTTTATTGTTCAAAGCTTCCTCTAGAGAAGAGGACCATTAACCTTGACTGCTCCTCCTTTTATAAATATCAGTCTGTTCACCAAAATTGCATTGTTTCCTGGAAGCTTGGTGAAGCATTGAACCCTAAAACAGCTTAGCACGACCAAAACATGGCAGGAAGCAGAGACTTGGAGGATTTTAGGCATGTCTGATTGCCATTTGTAATGCTATAGTCATTGCTTTTGGCCAGGCTGACAACACCTTGGAAAATGCCAAGGCAATTTCTGGCAGAGCAGTGCTGTTGAGGATCAGCCCTTCTGCTGGGTTCAATTTCTATAGATCAGCAGAACAGATAATTTGATTTTTTTATTTTCCTTTAACCTGAGGCTTTTCAGCTTGGATGTGTTATGGGTTGTACTACTGGAAAACGTAGTGCATGGCAGTTTTGGGTGAGTCTCACACTTTCCTTCAGGTGGTGGAGCCTTATGGGTTTAAAACTTCTTAATTCAAAGCCGCTAGTAATGTTTCCCAACTTCCCTTACATCCAAATCACAGGGGTGCTTTTCTGTGTTGCTGAGTTTTTAAAAAAAGCCTTAAGAAGTCATTTAAAATGTTGTGCATGTAAAACACCATCTGATCATTTTCCATTGGCAGGAATTGTTGCCAAAAGATGGAGAACTGTGCTGTTGGTCCATCTGGAGTGTTGTGCTTTTTTTATGCTTTCTTTTTGCCTTTATTAACATTTGTCTGGAGCTTTGTATCTTCTTGGTAATGACAGATAACTTGCATAATGTCTGCTGGACATCAGAGTGACAGGTCAGGATGGGTTCTGCTGACAAATGAAGTGGGCAGCTCCCAGGAGAGTGGCCAGAGGAGACAGCTGCCTAGGGGTGTCTCAGGGAGTGCATGTAATGAGCTGATGAATATGGCTCCAGTGTTTCTTTTTGGGAATATAGAAATGATGATGAGTAAGTGCTGAAAAGCAAAGCCCATGCATATGTTTTTAAATACAGAATACACAATTTATACTCTTGGTTCACTGTAACTTTGTTTTGAGAGGCAAGACCTCATCCTTTGAAGGTTTCAGTCATCTCAAAACAATGCTGTGTCTCTGAGTGACATTTTAACCCTAGAATAGGCCAACTGATCTTCTACTAAACAGAACTCAGAAAGCTGAAGAGATGTTTCGATTAGAAAACTGATCTCACCCACACATGGTAGATTCTGGTTAACGTTTCATTGTGATTTTGTCCTTTGTGGGTGCAAGAAGAGGCTGTAGATGTCTATTTCTTGTGAAGATTTTGCATATCCTGTGACGGTTTATTAGAGCTGGCCTATCTGTATTTTCTGAGAAAATTAGAAGAGGCTGGAAAAATCATAAACAACCAAAACAGTTGCTACGGTAGGAGGTGGAAACCTATAGCCTCCAAAAAGGGAAAATGAAAAATTTTAGAGAATAGAAAGCATTTGTCAGTAAAAATGGAGGACATCATTCAACTTCACACTGAGTTGACAAAAACTGCTTACTTGGGGCACCTACTGGACCTTGTTTCTCTCCCCTGCCCCTAATTACTTCTGTTTTCATTAACTGACTGACTGCCATGGAATGGAGCTCCCTTAGCTCTGTATGGAAGAAGTGGAGGGCTGTCCTATATTAACAGGGAACACGGTCTTTTATTGCAATGCAAATCTTAGCACAGGTGTGGAAAAACATAGAAATTACGTGTATTTACCAAAGATATTAATTTGTCAGAAAACTTTGCTTTTTTTTTTTATTTTTTTATATTTTATTTTTTTTTAAGGCTCAACACTGGATGCAATTTCTTTTGCCTGACTTGTCCAAAAACTTTTGGCTCAAGTTTCCAGCTGTTATTTTCTAGAGAGTCAGTGTGGAAGAGAGGAATCATGTGGTTCTTGCATTGGACAGACCTTTGTGCTGCAGCTTTTGGGCATAATGTGGGATGGTTTTAGTCTGAGGTAGGCTGTTACACTCAGCCACATCTGCTCCATGATTATGCCCTTATGTACCCCTAAGTGTCCTGGTGGTAGCAATGATATGTTCAGAATTAATGTTTTTCAGAGAAAAGTGATCTGAAAACTTGTTGGTTCCCTGCAAGGTAGGAGGATAGCCCCTACATTTGACATGCTCAGGAGCATATTCTGTTCCTTCCACTGTCTTGGTTATAATTTTGGCCCTCCCTGTTAGATGCCTCTGCTCCCAGAGGTGAAAGCAGAAGCTCAGCCATCACTGGGCTGTAGCCCTCTAACCCCAAGTACCAAAAATATCCTGCAGAACAAATATTTTCCTGCTCTTCTTTATAATCCATTGCAACTCCATAGTAGCTATGTTCCTCTGCCAAAGTCACTCAAGTCTATAAAAATTTCTGGGAAATGGCACCATCTGCTACTCTAAACATGTTCTATGACGTCTTAACCAGTAATTAGGGTTTTTTTGCAGACAGTTCAATGAGGTGTGGTACTGTGTGTGGCAGTCACTGAACCACCTCCAAAATGTTTACCAAATTTTCCTCTGTGTAGGAGGTTCCTGTGCCAGAGAGAAGCTGGTCAAGAATTTGGAGAGTAAGTCCAGTGAGGAGTGGCTGAGGGAGCTGGGAGTGTTTAGCCTGGAGAAAAGAAGGCTTGGGGGAGACTTTACCAATCTCTACAATCTTCTGAAAGGAGGTTGTGGCCGGGTGGGGTCAAACTCTTCCAGACATCTAATGGCACGATGAGAGGACAAGCTGCCGTAGCCTCAAGCTGCACCAGGAGAGGTTTGGGTTGGACATCAGGAAGAATTTCTTCATGGGAAGGGCTATCAGGCATTGGAATGTGCCACCTAGGGAGGTGGTGGGGTTACCTTGGATGTGTTAAAGAAATGACTGGGCATGGCTGCCACCTGGGTTTCAAAGAGGGGAGAGGTGGCAACCTCCTGGGTTGGCTCCACTCTGTGCTGCAGAAAGTGCCAGCATCTTACATCATGGCTACCCGTGTGTCAGGTGGATGGAGTGGGCTGAAGCTTCTGGTGACCAGCTAAATACAGATACTGGCCTTGGGCAAACCCAAACCTCACTCCACCACCTCACAAAGTGCCCAGAAGCTGTTAGGTAGGTAAGCCTTTGAAGTTTCCTTGCTGCCCAGCCCTCAGTATGCTTGTTTGACCATGTCACTTGGTGTATATATGATGTGGTGTTTAGCCTGAAAGTGTTTAGATAGCAAAGTACCTGCTGTTGGACCGAAAAGATGGCACTGAAAAGTCATCAGGGAGTCAGCCAAGGTGTCCCCATGTGCTGCTGGGAAGAGGCCAGGCTTAGAGGGAGAGGTGTTTGCTCCAGGCAGCTTGGGTTTTTGCTTGCCTGTGTGTTCAGCAAGCTGCCCTTCATTCAGACAAATGCCTGAATCTGTATGTGGTTTCAAGCCTTTATTTCCATAGTCATTGTGCTGTTATTTATTGATCATTATTCATACTTTTCCTTTCAGAATGCCTCAGTCAGGGAGGCAGAAGTAATGCTGGCATTACAAAACAATTTTAACGATTTGTAAACAGTTGAACAAAAGTGTTTTCAAACAACTGTAGGGCTCCAAGCTGTTTCGACATCCCTGTGGCAGAATAAATGGAATGACTGACACATTCTTGGAAATCAAGACTGCCCCACAAATGAATTACAGGCAGCAAAATATTTGCAAAATAGTCCCTGTTGGTCTTTTTGATAATTAATTTCAAAAGTGTCTAGTGCATTGCTTTATACAACTGAACTGAACTGCGAGCTGAGCTCCATTTGACCTTTTAAATAATTTTTTTCAGGATGCCAGTGTTTTGGGAGCCTGGTCATGTTAATTCAGCAAAAGAACCAGAAGGTGTATTTCATGTGGCTTGGTCACTCAGCATGGGTGTCTGGGGCTCATGCAATGGGGCCTTTACCACCACACCAGCTGCAGTTTAACCATATCACTAAAGTTACAGTACTCCAACAGCAATTACTTACACCACAGGCTCTGCAGCATCACATGAATTTTGCTGCTGGATGCAGGGAAATAGCTCAGTAAAATGCTTTCAGCAAGGAAATGAAACTTTGCCTCTTCATTTCCTTGTTTCTAGAAAATATCCACAGGGCTATTCTCATTCCATTCGTTACAAGACAGAAAGTTTAAGTTCTTGATAAAAAAAATACCTTTTCTTGTACCCCAGGTTAACTCATTCTTTTGACCATGTTGCTGAGTGAGACAACTCACATGCTTTAATTCAAGGCTTTTGCTGAATGACCAAGGCTGCATGCAATCTCATGGTAACAGACTTTTCCCGGATGTGGATGCCACTGGAAATCCTGCCTACCATCATGTTCCTGCCACCAAAGCATCACCAGGGCTCACAGTGCTGTCACCAGTTATGGTCCAGCTGTGGTGGGTCTGAAATATGTAAGTTTTATGTATCAAGAGTTACAAGTTATTTCACAGATCCTTTCTTTCTTGAAAACCTTTCTTGCCTTTTCCCTCTAAAAGGTGATTGTCCTGGTTCTTGGGATATATCAAAGGCCACCTTGTCTAGCAGTCCCTGCCTTAATTAATGGAATTAGAACTGGTGTGGGTTGAAACAGGACAGGATTGAGAAAGGATAGTAGTTTGCTTTAAATATCTTTGTTTTTCTTACAAACTAGAAAAGGTTGAGGGAGCTGGGATCACTAGCATTGCCTATCAGATTTGACTCCTTTGATGTATACAGAGCAGGACTAATCTAACCAAAGATCAGACAAAAGGTCTTTCCCCAAAGGAACAATAACCCCATTAATTAACGCCACTCATGCCGAGGTTGTGGGCTCATCTAACCTCCTGTGAGACACCCAGTTCTATGAAAAATCTCATTGTGGTTCTTTTCCCCCACCTCATTATGTTTTAACAGAGGATAATGACATAGGTCATAGATACTTTTGTACTGGATTGCCAGTATGCATCATAAAGTTTGTATAGTGGTTGATTTGGGTTTTTTTTAGATTTGAGTAATTCACATCTATTTTATTTTCCTCATATGAAAGCTCAAGTAGGTACTGGCTGCAGCAAAGCAAGAAAAAAAATTTGGGTATTACTTAGGAAAATGAATGACATTGCAAAACTCCAGCAATTATAGTTGAAATTAAATATTTTAATTTTTCACACTTCTTTCTCCTTTTAGAAAAAACCCTGGTGTTTTTTTTGCATTGTGGAGAACTGATGAACAAACTCCTCAGCATAAAACCACAAATGTTTTCCATGAAGAGGAGTAAAATCAGATGGTTTTAGGGAAAGCAGCTGAAACAGCCCCTCAGACCAACTTTTTCCTTCCTTCTAATGAGAATACAGGCCATGAGCCAAAAGAACTGTTTGTTCTCAGGCTTAATATAAGTCCCAAGAGGGCAAGTGCTTTTGGACCTTATAACCATGCGCTACTCTTGGGTAGCCTGGAGCATTTCTGCTTGGGGCCAAGGACAGGAGCTGTGCTGCTCTGGGCACTGCAGTGCCTCCATCATCACAGGAGGAGCAGGCATGCTGGAAAGGCTGAGCCATGCCCTGTGCTTTCCTTGCTCCTCTCAGCAGAGGGAAAGGCTTCTCAATGTGTAGAATAAACAAGGTGCTGTGGGCTGAATCCCACTGGCTTGTAAAGAAAGAGGAAACAAGGGGGAACAAGGGGGAAACAAGGAGGAAGTGAGGGTCTATTTTAAATTTTAAATGTGCACTTATTTCATTTATCCCTACCTGTGCTAACTTCTTCCTTTTTCCTAGGGAAACACACGGGAAGGGGTGGGAGAATGCAGCATGAACTCCTGTCTGGTGATATAATAGCTGAAGCACTTGCTGCTGCCCCTGGCACTTCTGATGTCTATCTGGAGAGCTGAGAGAAGAGGATTGATTCAGATATGGCCATTCTCTTTTGGGAGGGAAAACCAGGCCAGGAACTGGGGAGTGAAAGGAGAATGGGGCTGGCAGAGGGAGCTGTGCCTCTGGAGCTGAGGAGCTCACAGCACCACTTCCAGCAGCTCATGTGGGCATCACATCCAGTGCTCAACTTTGCCAGCCTTGAGGTCTCTTTTTGTCCCTGCTCTGCAATTAGTGCTCAGCTTTGGGTTCTGCTCTCCTTTCACAACAGCTGCTGTTGTGAAGGGACAAGCTGAAGAAAGAGGCTTGCATTTGTTGATCAGTGAGAGGATGCCATAACAACCACTGTGTCTTTTTTTTCCTACTCAGCAACAATGATAAACTTGATTACCAGGTGAGGGTTTTTATCTGAAGAGAGTCAGGGAAGTATTGGTACATTAACTGGCATTTTATTGGTACTGATATTCTTCAATGAATTATTTTTATAGCTTTGGTTACCTATGGTCCAGAAGGATCAACTAATTAAATAGTTACAGTGAGAAGAATGTATCTTCCTTTGCAAGAGCCATGAAATGAAGCTGGCTTCTGAAACTGGAGACATTAATGATGTCTTCTTATAAGTATGTTTTTGGGAACAGGGAGAGAGGGAAAAATCACAGAGGGAAAAGAAGCATTTGAGTTAAGTGACACTTCTGGCTCCAACTCAACTGGCTAGGAATTGGTCATGAGGGAGCTCAGGCTTGAAATTAGTAAAGCCATTCAAAGAAGAAAGTTTTGGATCAGTCTCTCCAGCAGTGTAATGGGGGCAAAGACCTAGATCCTTTTTAAAATGGAATGTACCAAATTATTGAAGTGATCGAGCAGCAGAGGAAGAAAATTCTTAATAATTAACAAGACATGTCCCAGATAGCCCTGAAATAGCATGTCCAAAGTGATTGGAAAGGTGATTAGGTCACTATTCACATTTCCCTTATTACTAAACCCATGACTGGGTGTGACAGGGATGTAGGAGCCATGGAGGAAGCCCTTTCTTCTCCCCACAACAGATGGGGAGATAGTGGCAGGATGTATGGTGAAGTAAGAAACTGTTCAGTGCTCTGCTGGAGGGATGGTGCACCCCATTTGAGTCCTCAGGTTTAATCTCTGGATTTAGAGCTGAACAGGAATTTTCCTACAAGCCATGTGAGAAGTGCTTCCTTCCTGCCCATGGGATAAGGCATGGTCCAGTTCTAAGATCAGTGTGGAAGCTCACTGTGGTAGCCTCCTTCTACCATCAGCAGAGAAAAACATGCATTTTGGGGGGAGGAAGTGTGTATGTGTAATTCATCTGACCTACATTACATATTTACTTTGGGCTGAGACAAGTGCTCCATAAATGCATATCCCTTCTTGTTGCCCACACTGGGAATTGAGGTGGGTAGTTACATGCCAGAGGAATCCTTTTGTCCTGAGGACAGGGTATGGCAGGAGAAAAAAGGAGCTTTTTCTCAGAACGGCTGCTCTGATGAGTTCCCAGGGAAACAAGCATTTGTTTAAGATGGAAGGAATTAAGTTCTTCGAATCATTGGTTTCCTTGGCTATTCAAAACTTTCATCAGCTCTCACCTCATCAGTCCCTCTCTTTGATGGATGTCAGAGAGAGCTGGTGGAAAGCTTTGTGGAAGGAGAACTGAGCTAAGATGAAAGTAGTTTGTTGTGTGTGTCTGCATGTGGTTAGCACAGCAAAACAAGACTACAAGGCCTGCAGCTTTTCTGAGATACTCTCATTTACATCAAGATGTGCTACCCAATTACTACAGGGTCCTTTTATGGCACTTTCCTTTTGAGATTGTGGTGGATCTCACACATGTGAACGTTTATGTGTGTGTACGTGATGTGCATGTGTAAGCCTTTACTGTGGTATGGGAAGAGGAAATGTATTGTTTGCCCGCTTAAAGAGGAGAGTCTTGGGGGTTTTTTTCTCATAGGAAGTAATCATGCTTTGTAAGCATATTTCTTGTAAGTAGGTATGCTTGAAATGTTTATACTTCACTTTCAAGAAGTAAACTACTCTGAACATAATATCAGTTACATAACACCTGCATGACTGCATTATCATTCAAACCAATGTGGAAACTATTTTTTAAATCATCTTTGCTTTCTGGTGCAATAGCTTTCTTTCTGAGGTACCTGAGAGGTATAAGACTGTTTTCACATTGGTGAAGTTGAAGGTGACTGAAGTGGAAACTAGGAGATTATTTATATCTCAATGACAGTACTGAGACAGAATTATGAATTAAAGCAATCTGGAAGCCTCCAGAGGATGTTTCATTGCCTCTTTGTGTTAGTGTCCTTTCTCTTCTGGAACAGCAGTAATCTGTATTGTGAGGAAGCTGGCAGGAAGTGGCCTTAGTCAACCATTAGGTTAGATGTGTAATTTGTGAATCAGAGGCACAGACTGGAATTTTGCTCACTTTTGTTTGGAGACAAGGCAGTAAATGTAGAATAAACTCCCAAGTGACACTGCATCAGTGACATTGCCATATGGTCAATTGTGGGTGATTGTGCTTCTGTCCAGCTGTAGAGGTGTCATCTACCAGAAAGCATTTCCTTATTTTAGTATGTTTCTTCTGTTCTGTGCAATACAGCCTGCTGAGGTAGGAAGGAGTAACCTGCCTTTATAATCTATCTACATCTGTGAATGAACTCTGTCCTGAAACTTTTGAGGTGCCAGTCATTTCCCCAGAGAAATTACTCTCTTGGCTTTACTAGCTGACAGCTCCATCCACAGTGTCTGCATGCATTTGAACTGGGGGGGGGGTCAGCCTGGTGAAGGGTGGGTGGAAGGGGAGAAAAACAAAGTTTTCACCCCAGTACAACTGGTACATTAAAACAAAAGCACAGCCTTGATTTATAGCCACAGTCACCCCTGGTTACAACTGTTGCTGTTAGCAGAAAAATTACATTCAGCCCCTACATTTTGAAGTTAAAACCAGATCCATTTCTTCACCTGATTTTTGTGTGGAAATAAGGTGGAAAACCATGCATGTCTCCAAGAAGCAGCTCTTTGGGTGAGCATGGCTGAGCCATCCCACCTGGAGCACACATCAACAATTCTCAAACTGTGGTTTTCACCTGTCAGGAAGATGTGGTCTCCTGTGGGAGCTTCACTTTCAGCCACCCTGGGCAGCAGTGGCAGTGTCACACCTTTCCCAGGCATGCTGCCTAGGATATTTCCACCCATGAGTGAGGGAGGACTGTACCTGTTCAGCTCTTTGTCAGAAAGGAGGGAACCCAGGCTTCAAACAGTGTCTGTAGAGTTATGCAGCCTGAAGAAACAAATCCTGAACACCTGCTGAAGTTGGATATTGCTGCTCTTCTGAAGCATGACTTTGCCTGGAGCCCTTCTGGATCCATGTAGAGATTCTTCTGCCTGGGGTGAGCTTCTCATGTCAGCTTGCCTTCAAAAACCCCCTCCCCCTGGAATTAGGAAAACATGTCCCTTTCCTCCAGAGAGATCTTTTTCAAGAAATTTTTTTTTTTGTTATCTCAGTCTGTCTGGGTTTTTCATAGTTGACTTGGCCTGTGTTCTACCACTTTCATTCTAACAAAAAATGCAGTTATTAGGTTTAAGTTGCTTTATGCCTCTACTGGAGTTTTACACTCTGATCTGGAAGTTAAATGGCAAAGCAAACATTACAGAGGAGGTTATAATAACTCTGGGGATTTCAATTTGACACAGACCTATTTCTGCTCTCATCACAAGATAATCTAATCTCCCAACGTCCACCTACAATCGCATAAAATGGATTTCTCTGTTTTGATTGCCTTTGAAACAACACTGCTGTTGTGTAACAATCTGGGTGTGTGTGAACTGACACTTCTTGAGCACTTGAAGCAGGGAGCAGAAAAAGAGAATGCATCAGAAACTAGATTGGTGAAGCCTGCTGTGGTTTAACCAGCAGAGTTGCATGTGCAGAGCAATGAGATACATTGTGAGTGATGGAAAACTCAGTGAAATAATGTATAGCAAAGTATTGTCACTGTCACTTCATGACCCAATAGCTCCTGCCCCACTGGTTCAAGAGGGCATAAAAGCCAGAGGTCTGCTCCCACCTGGGATATTTTTGGGCTGCCAATCACCTCATGCGGTGAGAGTGGGTGCAGGTTTGGGCCATGAGTGGGCTGCTCCAGGAGATGGGACTGCAGTGTGCCCCCTCCCCTGTAAGCCCTGCACAGGCTGCATTTACCTCAGTCAGCCTGCCTGTGCCCACAGTGGCCTGGAGCAAATGCTCTCAGAGGGTTTTCAGCCACCCTCTGCTGCCCTCAGAGGGGACCTCAGTACTAATCTGGCAGGGCTGGGCTGCCAGATAGATATATAGATATATGGATATATAGATATATATATTTATAACTGTTTTCCTGGACTTGCCAAGGGTTTTTTACCTTTGTGGCAAACACAGACCAACAGTGAATATAAAAGTTATAATTTTTTTTGCCGTGGCTTCTCACCTTTTTTGGTAGAGACATTGTGCAATGCACTCTTTGGACTAAAGTAGTCATGGTGTGAGGTATTAATCAGACCAGCCTATTGTCTCTGCCATCTGACAGAATGTTTTGAGTTGGAACAGACCTTAAAGATCACCTAATTCCAACCCCCTGCCATGACCAGGGATACCTTCCACTTTGAGCAGATTGCTCAAAGCCCCATCCAGCCTGGCTTTGAACAGTTCCAGGAATGGGGTATCCATAGCTCCTCTGGGAAACTCTCCTCTAATGTCTCAACATCTACACAGAAAATAATTTCTACCCTCTTTTGGTTTGAAGCCATTCCCCCTTGTCCTACCATTAAATGCCCCAGTAAAAGTCCCTTTCCACCTCCTAGGCCCCCTCAGGTATTGAAAGGCAGCATTAAGGTCACTCTGGAGTCTTCTCTTCTTTGGGCTGAACAGCCTTAACTTTCTCAGCCCTTCAATCCCAATTCCCAGTTTTTTACGTGCCAGGTAAGTGGCAATAAAGTTCAGTCAGAAAGATCTGCTTTAAAACCCAAATCCAAGTACACTAGAAATTCATCTGGAGCACATTGGTAGCAGGGGGTCAGGAGCTGACTCCATGGATCTATCTATTGGCAGTGTGGAGGAGACACACTCTGCTCCCAGCTCAGCTGCAGCTGGAGCAGTATGTCCTGCTTTTCTTTTAGCCCTGACAGCTGGCCTGCAGCAAACCCTGCATGACATATGCTGAGGTAAGAGAGGAAAAGCTTGGATCAAAGCTGTGTTTGAATGCTCTGGTAGGCTCTGATTCTATCTGGCTGTCTGACAAGTCACTTTCACACTCCTTGGGTATGTTTCAGAGGGAAAAGGGAGAGCTATGCTTTGTCACAGGCGTGTTCAGTGGTAAACCTGCCAGCAGTGTGAAAGGTGGTGAGATGAGACAATGTGCTTTGTTAAGGAAAACCCACCTGGTAATGTGCCACAGGTTCCTGGAGGCACCCTGCTCCCAGTCACTGTGCCACTGGGGATGATTGGAGCCAGCCTTCCCAAACCCACGTGTGCCCTGTCTCCTGGCACAGCACCTCTGCCAGGGCTCCCACGCTGCTTTGCATGAGCCTTGCCCTCCAAACATGTCACATCTGGGGCTAGCACCCCCAGAGAGGGTGAACAATGGCCACGGGCTGGCAAAGAGCAGCCCTGGTGCAACTTGGAAAGCCTGTTGTCTAAGAGCCATGTACAACTTCAGGCAATTCCCCTCTTGCCTTCCAGCTTGCAGGGTATAATTTCCTAATGGAGCAGCAGACTTTACTTCAACACCTGGTGGTGACTGGAAGGCATGAACTGAGGCTTTCACAGTGGGGGCAGTGGGTATTTTCCAGATGATGGTGTCACTTTTCTCCTTCCTCAGCCTGGCCCTGCGATGAGGTGAAAGAGCTGTGTGCAGCTACTCGCTCGTGCCCTCTGTGTCCCTGCCCTACAGGTTTTGGTGCCTCTGCAAAACTGGGTCATCTCCCAAGTCTGTGCCTGAGCTCCAGCTCTGGAAACAGCAATGTGTTTAGACTTAGAACAGGTAGGCTGCCAACAGACTCCCAGTTTGGGATAGGTACTGGGGATTGCAATAGGGTCCAGTTCCCCTCTGGTCTCCTAAATGGGACCTCCTGTTCCAGTTCAGGGGTTAGAGGAGCTCTTAAAATGGACAGGATCACTTTGTTGGTTTGTTAGTTTCTGTGCTACTTCCTTTTGCAAAGCTGTAGTTTCTCCTTTGTCATGGTTCAGTAGATAGCATTTATGGTTCAACCAATAACAAAAAAATGTTATTGCACTCAGGTATAAATAACAAAGAGCTTAACTAGGATATGATCAGGCCTGTGACTCAATAATGCAAGCTAGAGTGTTATAGGTTAGAGTGATACACAAGGGAAACCAAAGACAACTAAAGTATCTGACAAAATAAATAAACACAAGGTCTCAGCCAGAATCTAGACATCATTGCTGAGTCCCAGAGTGTGCCTTTGTTCCACATCTTTTTTTTTGCTTTTCTACTTTAGCTGCCAATGTGGTATGACCTAGTTCTGGGGGCAGAGGGAAGGAAGTCCTGTGCCCCCTCCTTTCACAGAGGTTTAACCAGTCTGAGCCACAGGAAGATGAGTGCTTCCATCTCCCACCACTCACAGGGAACAGTGGCAGAAGCAAGGGGGTAATTTGGGGCATGACAGGGTGAGGAAGCAGAACAGCTGCACAGCCCTGTTATGTGGTGTTAGGACCATCTCTTGGGGGCTGGAGGTGAAGAGGGGAGCTAACACCTGCTGGGTCCCTGCTGGGTTTTGTGGAGGGTGTGGGGTGGAGGCTGGGGTGCCCCTCCTCTTGCAAGCACAGCTGCACAATGATGCACATCTCTAGTACAGCTCTGTTTGCACCAGAATCCTACAAACCCCATCAGCCTTGGACCTGCTTGGGTGCCTGGTAGGCAAACCACTGTGGTGTCCTCATCCCAGTGCCCCTCAATGGTTGCTTTTTTTTCCCTCAAACTCTTTTCATCTGTCCTGTGGTAGGTGCATACACGTCTTGCACATCTGTTTCTCCCGGTCACTTCAAGATTTTTTGTAATTTGTCCCCTTTGCAAAGAATTTTGAATGGCTGTGGGTGTGCAAATACCTATTTTTGTCTCTCAACTAGAGCCTCTGTGAGCAGAAATTGTGTACAGTCCAGCACAGCTGCAGTCTTTAAAAAATAAACTGGCTACCTGCAGGCAAACAGTTATGCTGGCATGTAGAAAATATCAGATCCTCATATACTGCAGGATCATCTGCTCTGCTCTGTCGCAAAGATATCTCCTTGTTTGTGCATGGATGAGTGTCCTGTACTCTGGTGGTGCCTCACAGCGTGTGTATGAACAACTCTCATTCATGTGAGTGGCATTCCATCAGGAAACAGGAGCACTACCAGGCAATTAAGATAATCACAGGTCACAATGTGAAATGTCATAGTGCCATTTAAAAAAATGTATAAACAGCTCACAAGCTGTAAATATTTTTCACATTAATTAATTTTAATTTGTGTTTCTGACTCATTATGCAGTAAGAATAAGATGAGAATTAGATCACAAATCAATAAGATATGTATGGAAAATGGAAGAGTGTGCAAAATTTTCTCATAATGCATCATAGAAACAAATCTCAGTCTACTATGTAGTGATTACCCTTGGCACATACAATAAATATAAGAAAGTGGTCTGTGGCATGACCATACAATTTGGCAAATCCAGGACAAGCTCAGGATTTGAGCTTGTCCACATTTGAGGAGGGAGACTGGGAAACAGAAAGTGGAAAATGAAAGACCATTAAACCTTAACTCAAATCCCATTCAGCTTTAGATGGCGGTGCTGGTATCAAATGTGCAAGATGATTTACTCAGACTTTTACTTTTGCTTTCACAAAGTCTAGGTATGCCTTTAATGTTGAAGGTGGGGATAGATTGCACGGTCAGAATACTGCTCCACCCACAGTGAAAACCACAGCTCAGGTGGCTCTACCATGAGATAAACAGAGGCTCGAGATCTGTCTGGATGACTGGTTGATCTTTACAAAAGTGATCCAGAACTCACTGTGATGATAATGTGATATATTATAAAATAGCTGTTGTTGTGCTTGTCTCTGTAACTCCTTCTTTCTCTGATTTAGCACTTATTAAAATGTCAGAAACTATTTACTAACTGCTTTGAATCTATACAGTGTTTCGCTTAAAATGTTTCTTTAAATTTAGCAGACAATGTGAAGTTATGGTCAGTATAGCAAGGATGAGTGATGTTGTTAACTGTGTACCTCTCAGCCTCAGTATATGGATTTTAATCTGTGTTGTATAAAGGAAACACTGTATCACAGAGCAACTGCAAGCAGTGTTTATTCATTATGGAGTGAGGGGGTGGGGGCTGGAAAATGTGACTGAGTCATAAAATCCCAAGCTTTCCCAAAATTTGGGTGTGTTCAGAATCAGAGTTTTCATCCCTGTGACTGTACATGAGACAACTAAGACGGTCTCATTTAATTCTGGAGAGACGCTTGAAAAACATCAATATTTTGAACCCAGTTTCTCACAAGGCAAGATGATGAAATCTTTTCATAAACCCAATCTTACAAGCATAGTCCCTCTCCCTGGGCATTGTGCCTTTCATTACTGAGGCCCATGGGGGCAGTAATTGTTCCACACCTCTCTTAGCCTAGCATTTGCCAGTGTGGGATTTGTCAGGCTGGGTAATTACGGCTGCTGTTCACTGCTGAAGTTCACTTCCAGCTCTGCTGCATTAAACACAGCTGGACAAGTGCTGGCTGGGCATGGTCCTGGACACCCCTGAGGAGTCTGATCCTAAATCCAGCTAAGACCAGCTGGCAGTGCTAAGCTGTTCATCCCTGTGGATGGAGAAGGCACTGGCAGCACCCAGGGCAGGGCTCTGGACTGCAGTGCTGCTGGTCCTCAGTTTCACAAGGAGCTGCTTCCCTGTGCCAGGCCAGGGGCTGGGGATAGCTGGGCCCATTGGGAGGAGGTGTGGGTGCTGGATGCCACTTCCCATCTGTGCCTGGCCAAGGAGGATGCTCAGTGCTGTTGCCTGAACAAATAAGTCATTATTCCAGAGGAGACTCAACTAGAGGATTGGAAAGCACCCTCCCATTTTGGCATGACTTGTCTCTATGCTGGTACTTCTCAGCATTATGGAGAAATTAAATGAACACAAACAACACAAACTCTGAACCTTGGCCACTGCAATCCAAAATAAACAGGGCATGGGCATAGTGAATCCCACTTGGCTTCTTTCTGCATCCTCCAGTCATGGTTGGGAGGGATGAATTAACCCCACTCCTGCTAAGCTGCCCTGCCAACCCTTCCAGGCAGGAGATGGGGGCATTGCTGCTGGCATTGCTGCTGGTGTCCCTGCCAGCCACGGGCACCAGGAAGGGAGGTGTCCCCTGGGGTTGGGTTCCCGTGCTGCCACCTCGCTGTGTGAGGTGCTGCTGGTGCTGACTGCACCCTGTGGGGCTGAGCTCTCTGTGCCGTCCCTGAGCAGTGGGGAAGCTGCACATAAAATCCTGCTCTGATCCTGACAGAGCTGTGCAGGGCCCTCTTCTCCCTCTGTTTTGAGCTACCTGCAGGTGCAGTTGCTCCTGCATGGCCCATCTCTCCCTTCAGCCCTTCCCTGTGTCACTGGTATAGGGTTATTTTGTGATAAGATGGTGGTAACAGGGCCCAACACTCTTTTCAGGTAGAAGTGTGTAACTCTCCTGGTGTCTTTGCTGCAGTCATCCCAAGGAGTGACATCTGTCTTTGAGTGAGTTGGGTGGCAGATCCAAACTGCCACCCTAAAACACATCTCATCTGCAGTCTTCTGGAGCAAGAATAGGGCATGTTGCTGTTGACTGCCCAAAATGTGTAAGGTTTGTGCACCTGCTGTTGAATTTCCTGATCTTTGACAGTGCAGCAAGAGGAGGAGTTGCAGCTGCTCTACCAGAGCCTCTGGGTGTCCCAAAATCCCAGATATGTGCCCCCTGCCTGCCTAGAGTCCCTTGGACTGAGATGTCCAGGCTGACCAGAACTATTGCTGATGCTGTCTCACAGCTGAGATCTCCCAGGCAGAAATATGACTGTTTGTGTTCTGTATCTCCCCTCTCTTTTTTTTTTTTTCTTTTTTTTGCCAAGGTAGGTTACTATTCAGAGCATAATGGGTTTAGAAGCTTCATCATCTATTTTCCTAACCTGAGTTATTGTATTCCCACAGGTTCTGATAATGAAAATCTGCTGATGGCAACAACTCTGTGCATTGACAAGAAAGAGAAATGTTTTTTTGTTACACACAATGACAGGTAACCCTCAGTACCCCAAATAACAAAGTTTTAATTAAGAAAGTCTTTACTGAAGACAGCCTGGAGGCCAAAGTCCTGGGAGAAGAGTTCAGGATTTTCACAGAAGACTGGACAAATGACTAGAAACGGTATTAAGAGTGCCAATCTGGCATTATGTGTTGATTGATTGATTCTCATTGAATACTTTTAAAAAAGTTAATAAACAAATACATAATGCAAATATATAATAAATACAACAGCTATTAGATGGGCCAGGCTGTCCTTCTCTGAGTGGCTTCCAGGAGAGCATACAAGACGATCCAAAAGGGATTTTCTATTTATGTGCTTTTGATGGCTGTATCAGTGTATGAGCTGAACTGAAGAAATCCACACTGGAAGAAAAACTAGAGTCCTTGGCTTTTTTGCTACCTCTCTGGCTGTCTGCTTCTCTGTTCCCAAAACTTCCCTGAATTTTAAGGGTTTCAGGCCCGGGCTGTGTGAGGGGAGATGTGCCAGGAGCCTGGTGGTGAGGAGCTGATGAGGGGATGGAGACCTGCCCACCCAGCACACCAGGCATGACACAGCTGTCTGGCAGTGGCCAGGGAGCCCTTGGCTTCCACACCACCAGTGAATCCCACTGCTGAGAGCAGAGACAGCATGGGCAGATGTCCTGCTTTGGCAAACTGTGTGGCTGAGGTTTTAGAAAAGTGAATGGACCGTATATGACAAGGAGTACTGGAAAAGGCTTGCGCACAATGGCTTGCTCCAATTAATATTGGAGCTTTTTAGTATCGGGCAAGTATGTGCGCTCTGTAGCACTAAACCTAAGATCAGAGTGTATTTAGCTGTTCTGTGTTAGGGCTTATACTTCTATGCATATACTGCTTAACAGCAATTTTCATCCTGGCTGACTCACAGCTCCTAAGCAATTACGTTGTAGGCTTGTTATTTTTTCCAGTATTCCTTTACTCATGCCTAGGATGTCCAACCCATAGTATGGGAGCACATCTGGACTCTCAGTATGATGCTTCTTGGGGCAGTTTTCTTGCAATTGGCCAATACTTATGGGCTAGGAAAGCAAACTCTGTAATGACTTAGGCCTTGGTGTTTGGCAGGGTTTTTTTACAATGAGAGTGGTGAGGCACTGGAACAGGTTGTCCTGAGAAGTGGTGGATGCCCCACCCCTGGAAACATTCAAGGGCTCAGAACAACCTGTCCAGTGGATGGTATCCCTGCTTGTTGCAGGGGGGTTGGATGAGATGACAAAGTGTCTTCCAAACCAAACTCTTTTGTGATTCTACATCCACTTTCTCATTCATGTCTATGTTTAGCTCTGAGCTTTATCAGTGGTGTGTATCCCACAATGCTTCCATAACACAGCATTTCTAACACCAGCACATACACACACAAATTAGCAGTTGAGCTTCTAAAACTGATCTGAACATACATGTTTTTACAAACTCAGGTTTCACTTGCCTTTGGTTTTGATTCTTAAGATACCTGCTTTGAAGCACTTCTGAGCTCTGGGAGCTTAATTTTGTTTTAATGAGAGTCCAGATTGTCTTAATTGCATGATACTTGGCACAGCTAAGAAAAATAGTAACAATCATAAGACCTTTGATATTTTCCAGAGGTGTACCAGAACCTGTAGGTTATTTTTTATGTGTCTTATTCTCCAGCCCAGTTTTCAGGTGTGGCTGACTATTACTGCTTTCCAGTTAGTGGACATGAATGAACTTTAGTCACGAGTAACTTTGTTTTCTACATATGATATGACACACAGTACCTGGAAGCTCTGTTTATTATTTAAGGATAATATGAAAAATCACTTTGTCATAGCTGACTGCCTCAGTATTTATCATCATGGTGCTAAGCCTCAACACTTTATTTAATGTGTGTGAACACGTGTATTTGTGGGTACATGTCACTGCTAGCAGATTTCTCCTTCCCTAATTATTCCGTCCATCAGTTCAAAGTCTGAGAGAGCAGGGAAGGCAGAGATGATAATTAATCACGGATTAGAAAGCTTGTGCTGTTTGAATTATAATAGTATGTGCCAAGAAACAGCCTAATTTTTGGTCATCCTCCATTGGAGCTGGATTCAGTGCCCACTGGAGTCAATGGACTTGGCTTTATTGACTCCAGCAACACAGCCTGTGGAAGCTGACTCACCTCCAGCTCAGAAAAAAATGGCCTTATCTTTAATGCCATGAGATTTTCCCGCAGAGCTGAGTATTTCCAGGCTCTCTTTTCCATTATTCCAGTATAATTCCCCTTCACTGGTAAGTCACTAGCACTTCTTTAAAGGACCTGGGGTGAATTATGTCAAGTGGTCCACCTGGATTTCATTGAGATGGAAAGGCAGCAGTAGGGCTGAGGAAATTGGAAGAGACTGAATAGTTACATCAGTGTGCTGCAGAAGGGAGAATCACCTGTGAAGAGAAGTTAAGTGGGCTCTGAGGTGACTCCTTTGGGCTATAAAAGGCCTGGAAATGCATTATCATATTTTTATTTTGTTGTCTAGAGAGGTGGAACAGAGACAGAAAGATTTGATGGGACCCCTAAGGCTGTGGCCAAGAGGATGCTTGTATGTGAATTCTCTTATTGGCTAAGAGAGCTGGCAGTGAAAAAATCTAACCCAAAGGTATGGTTATTCCTCATTTCTGTATGTGTTCTCCAGGCAGCAGGTGCCTTTTCTTGTCCTGATGCTGTGCAAAATTTGATTTATTTATTTATTCCTGAGTTTTTGTGAATTGTTTTGTGACTCATTTGACTTAGCTGCAACTTCTTTAATGACCCTGCTTTTTCTAATCCATCCACGAAGAAGCAAATAACTTCTGTCAGTGTGACTTCTAAAGGAATATTTGTTAATTAATTCAAGCTACCTCTATTATTTGCCTGTACCCATTGAACTGGTAGTAGCTATGGACAGACATAATGGCCCTCCTTGAGCAATTATGGTTTTATTTCCTTCTGACAAAAACAGCCCAGTTTAATAAGTGTTTGAGCCCGGGCCTTGGTTCTGTTACAAAAGAGGGGTACTCTAAATATGCCTTAGTTAGCACTTGGTGGGAGCCTAGGGAAGACAAAGCATTTTTGTAGCTGTGACTTTGGATAGTGAGCTGAGCTAGCCAGCTTGTTAATTATGGAAAAGAACATGAATGGCCTCAAAACCACTTTGATTTTGTAGATTTGTTAGGTCCACAGATCTGCAAATAAATCTTTCACACCAAATACAGGTGTGAAATAACTTTTTTTGGTGTGCTGCTTGGCTGCAGTTACAAGGAAGTTCTGTCCCTCTAAGTGTGAGCAGAATGGGATTGATTTGGCTTACCATTACCCCATCTCTTATCAAATGCTTGTAGCCCTGGCATGTAGGACTTGCCATGCATAGCTTAAGAGAACATTTTTTCAGTGCCTGTGCTTACCAAGGTGGCTATTCCTTCCCATTTTCCCAAGTGCTCTTCCTCCCTTCTTCAGTGTAATCTCTCCTGCTGCTGTTTGCTTGCCTAAGGCTTTCATTATCCTAGGAATATGATCTCAGCCTGAAATCCAAACCAAGATGTAAACAAAAGAGCAAGTGGCAGAACTGTTGGTTTGGGGTTGTTTTGTTTTTCCCTTAGCCTGTGTTGTGTTTCTGGAGAAGTCACCTTTGTGCTTAGCATGTTGTTTCAATTGCTGAGGTGTTCTCACGTCTTTGAAGGGTAACCCTGCACTTGCTTGTGGCATGCTGCTCCTAATCACCTCCGTTTATTGCTGACACATACTCGGCTGGTTTTATCCGTCTGAGATCCGGAGATGGGGGCAGGAGGAGGGATGGGGATGCTTCCCTAGCCTGCGACGGCAGGCAGCAATGCCGAGCGCGCACACTGCCCGGCAGGGTGAGGCAGGGCTGCGAAAGAGGGGCCGAGGGTGTTTAATGACTGCGCTTGTGCCACAGCCGCCCCCAGGAGTCTGGGTACCCCAGTGTGTCCCTGGCCAGCCCTGGAAGGGACGGGGGCTGTACCTCCTGTGCCGGCTGTGGCAGCGCTGTCCGGGAGCCCCGGGTCCCTCTGGCTCCCGTTCTCCTCCCTGCTCGCCTCCCTATGGAGCCCAGGCTGGGAGAAGGCTGCGCCACCCCTGACCGATACTCGGTGGCTGTGGCGAGCTCGGGAGCGGGGCCAGCCTGGGGCAATGAAATGCTTCTTGTTGCAACACCTCCTTCCAGCTCCTGCGCTCCTCCCCTCCTCGCTGACACACACTGCAGGAATGCGCCAAGCCAGAGCCTCTGGGTTTCTGCTCAATTTTTCACTTATATATTGACTTCTTGAATAAAAGAAGCTAAAGAGATGCACAGTTTTCTAGACCTCTAAATAAGACAATGCTGTGCCGCTGATGTATCTTCAAAAATTAGCCGTGGGATTTTAGGTCTTCCTATTACTCCAGTTAGAGAGAGCTCCCTTCTCGGAGAGTGGGTATTCAGCTCCTGCAACTTGTATCCTTGTATCCTAAGATACATTAAGAGCAGCAAAATCATTAACTGCTCCCAGAAGCTTGGTCTAAAAATTTAAAATATGCTGTCCAAGAGGATATGAAGGTTTAAAAGATGGCTATATTGTAGCTCCTAGTGTGGTCTTCTAGGCAGCACAGAAATGCAAACAACATATGTTATGAAGCTCTCTTGAAAAAGCAAGTGCAATTCATATGCTGTGCTCATGTTTCTGGTGACATCTTCCATAATTATTTCAATGTTAGCCTAATCAGTTACTAAGCTTACAGAGTGGGAACATGAATTGCTACTGGGGATTTTCTTTCTGTTTTACAGCTGGCTGATCAGTGATTTAAAGTCAAGTGGAGGCTGGGATTTCAAAATCTGGAACACATTTTGCAGTTGGGAATGTTTTCATTCATTGCTTCTAACTTGCATACTTGTCTTCTATAACCTGGAATAATGTTTTCTTGCCTCAGTCAACACCATCATTGAAGTAATGATGTTGAATTAGTCATGATCCAGTAACTCACAGCATGGGATGTTTTGTCAGCACAGAACATTGTATGTTTTAGATTATAGGGTTGGAGTCCACTCACGCACTTTGTTTTTAATTTTTAGAAATAAATAGCAGAAGTTGGGATGCTTTCTAAAACTATCAAAAATAGAGAAAGCAAATATTATTTTCAGGGTTCCAGCTCAAGGGGGCAAAGGTCAAAGACCTGCAATGGATTGAAGTTATTAATTAACAGTACTTACTGGATTTTTCCTAATTTATGACTTCATGTATTATAGCTCTTTCGGTAAAACATTGTAAACATGCCCAGTGAGTAATCATACAGTATGAATTGACAAAAAAATCTTGGAGCACAGCAGCTACAAATTAGTAGAGCCTCTTCTTGACTGGAGCAGATCAGAATTTATTCAACAAAATACTTTGTTGAAAGAACCTCTCAGTTGTTTTACTAAAATAAAGGAATCCCCCTGGGAGCTGGAGAGGAGTTGGCTCTGCCAGGGTGTGCTCCCCATGCCTGGAGCAGGGCATGGCTGTAGTGCTGGGGGCTGAAGGGCAGCCCCATACCTGGGCCAGAAATCAGCTGCATCCTTATTAGGGGCACTTTGTGGCTCCCTCTGTGACTGTACTCCAGGTGTGGACAAGGGCACTGGTGCCATCACTATGCTGAACTGACTAGGACCCACTCTGGAGGGCCAAGGAATTGCTGGGCAAGACAGGGGCTCTCATGGGAGACCCCCAAGAGGCTTGTGATGATGGACATTTGTCTGTGCTTTTATTTAAACAGGGTTGTGCAGTTTGAACAGAATATTAAACTTGAAAATTACTTGGAGAGCATCTGCTTCCCCAATAGTCTGCAGAATTTAATATTTAACCACCCTTTATAACCAGGGCATCATGAATGTTTGTATCTCTTCTAGCAGTAGGGGAAATGGAGAAGGGAGAGAGGCAAGTCTGAGAAGTGAGTAGAGTTGGGAGGGTGAAGACCAAAGAGTTTGAGGCTTTTTCTCTCCCTGGCAGCTGGAGAACTTTTTGTGTGGAGGGGAGCCCACATTCCATCTCATTCTGATTTAGCCATATTTCAATAATAAATGAAATTTTACTGTGAGAGTCTGAAACATGCCTGGAAATCAGTGTTAATTAGACAGTGGCCATTTTACTTGTGGGAGATTCGATTTCAGACAGAATCCCCAAGGGATCAGGATCCTGCAGGAGTTGGATCTCCATATCTGCCTGATTGCCTTTCTGCCTCCCTTCATCATGGCTATTTGCAGCCATTAATAACCTCATAACTTGCCTGTAAGGCATTGACTTTGCCTTATGGATTAGAAGCTGAAGTGCCGTACAGACAAATGACTTGCCCAAGGTCATGCAGGAAGTGTCTGGGTGAGCCAAGAACTTCAAAACCAGTATTTGTGAATCATGACTTTAACAGCTCCATACCAGCTTTGGCTTGGTTAAGGCTGGGTCCCTGTGTAGAAGGAAAGAGCAGAAGAAAATCAAAAAAAGCACAAAACACCAAACCCCATGTTCACATTCTTCAGTGAAAAACAGTGCCTCAAACTCAAGCTTTCTCTCATGCTCTGACCCTTATTTCCCCAGCTGTCAGTCACTCTAAAGAGCCTTTCCTAGTGTGTTTATGTGGCCAATGAGTGAACCTTCAGGGTCACAAAGCCTTTTTGCCTGCTGCCTCTTGGAGTTTGCTTTATTTTCTTTTCCTTTTGGTGGTGTTGGACGGCAGGCAAGGGAGGGACCTCAGAGGCAGGAAGCCAAGGGTGTGAGCTGTGCCAGGTTAAGTAATGGCTATGCTGACATGGATTCTCGTAACTACTGCCTATTCCTGCTCTTCCAGGAACAGCCCATCAGGCAGCAAGTTTTGAAAGTCTAATCAGTCCAGACCAATAATCTGTTGACCTATACAGGGCTGCAGGAGAAACCCTGTGCATATGTGTGTGTTTTCTGAGGGAACTTATTAATTAAATGTAATAATATTTAATTATCTTGGTAATAGGTGGCTGGGAGCTACAGGAGCCTGATGAAGCACATGTGAGAGGCTAGGGAGGTTGGTGTGATCACAGTACAGGAGGGAGGGCAGAGGTTGAGCTCAGGGGAGGCAGGGGAGCTGCTCCCAGGAGTGCCTGACCGCAAGGGCAGGATGCTGGTGATCCGTGGTAAGCAGTGCCTCACTCTGCTCACATCTGCTCAGTAAAGGGTATGGTTCCCTCCCCTTTTTTGTCTACCTCCTCTTTTGTTTATTCCTGGTCTCTTGGAGATGGTCTGAAGGGGTGGAGTTGCAGGCATTTTGAAATGCCCAAGCAAATCCTCTGTGTTGGTTTGAGCTTTAAAGCCATCTGAACAGGCTGGATACATCACTTTCTGATGTCCACAGGATTGGAAACCTTATTTTCAGTAATTAAGATGGGATGCTATCCTAATTTTTCTTCATTAAACACAGTCTAACTCTTTAACTGGCTGATGAAGCAAACCCTGATATCTCATTCCTGTATATTTTCCTGCCCGCTTGGAGTTCATGGATTTAGCCATGCCTCCTCTTCATCACAATGTCAGAGAAGCAGCTCAAAGCCTAGTGCTCTGAAGGTGACTGTTCACAAAAACCAGCTTGATGGACATACTGAAGTTTAGATATATTTTGTAGTCTTCTACTGAAAAAAGACATTATGTTCTGGATGCCAGAATATTGTTATGCAAATATTTTGGAGGAAACTAAGTTTGTTCATGGACTTTTTTTTGAATTATCATATTTGTTGTGCAGTCCATATCTGTGATGGAGTTGCAAATATTTTCCCTGACTGGGATTCTTTCACAAGCTTTAGTACTGAGCACATCTGTGCACTTCTTCATGTTATTCCTTGGTTTTAAGAAATTTGTGCCATCAGGGTGACATGAAGAGCAGTGAATTATTTGTGGAGTGCTCTTGACTCAAGTTTTGCTGGGGCATGGGCTTTTGCACAGAATCTGAAGTGGGACTGGAAGGAACCTGTGGGCAGAGGTGAAGGTGCTCAGTGAGACCCAGAGCCTCTTGCTCTGCTGGGACAGACATCAGCTGCTGTGTCACTGAGGAAAAGAAGGCTCCATTTGGGCCTTCTGTGTTGGCACAAAGGAGCTTTGCATCGCTGAACTGCCTTACTGGAGACAATACTTCACCTTGTGGGGAATGCCTCTGATGTGACACCACGATTTGAAACATCTGTTTTGCCTTTGAGGGCTGCATGTGTAGGGATGTTGTCTATTCCTCCTTGGTGTGCAAACTTGCCCAAATCCAGCCTTCTACAGACACCAAACACAGGTGCTGGGTGTCACAAGTCTTAATTTTTGCAGGCTGATTTCAACCAACACATACCCACAAAACCAGCAAGAATAGATTGCTGATTTTTAGAAGTTTCATGTAATCAATTAAAACGCTAAACATCTGTTGTAATGAAGATTTTGATATTTCTCAGATAATGTGAAGGGCAAATACTTGTGACAATAGGAATGTGTTCTACTCTAAACACCAGCTGAAATTTGCTTTTGATATAGTTTGCAGAAGGAACTCCACTCACTGGTAGAGCAAATTTCTAGGCTGTTATTTGTTATGACTCAATCCTGAACAAAAAAAAAATGTCAGTTGGAGCAACTGCACCAAAAGAAAATGTGACTACCCTACTGGGAAATTCTTGAATTCAGAATTACTTGTTTCATTACATATTAAAATCAAAAACATGCAATGATTTGCTAATCTCATGCACAGAAGCTAGTGTATATATTGGTTTAGAGAAAGTGTATTTATGGATGCAAATGGAGTAGGACTGGAAGGTCTTTGAAAGAATTTGCTCTTTGGCTCACTACACGTATGGCTGACACGGCTGATGCACACAGCACACTTTGGTTTCACTATGCCTTAGAAAAAATTCTGTCTTTGACCAAGAAGTGACCAACATCAGTTTTGCTGTTTTTTTTTTTCCCCTGACCAAGTCAGCACTTCTGCTTCCTCCTTTGCTCTCCACAAGGAGCAAATGCCATAGAAACATAGAATGGTTTGGGTTGAAATGGGCCTTAAAGATCATCTCGTTCCACCCCCCTCTGCTATAGGTAGGGACACCTTCCACTAGACCAGGTTGCTCAAAGCCTCAACTATCCTAGGCCTGAACAATTCCAGGGTTGCAGCATCCATAATTTCTCTGGGTAAATCAGTTCTCAGCACCCTTACAGTAAAGGTAACATCTAATCTGAAATGCCATCTTTCAATTTAAGATTGTTACTCTCCATCCTTTCACTACACTATCTGATAGAGAGTCCTTTCCAGCCTTCTCTTTAGGCTCCCTTCAGGTGCCAGAAGGTTACTCTAAGGTCTCCCTGAAGCAGTCTCTTCCCTAAAAGCTAAATAACCCCAGCTCTGTCATATGGGAGATGTTCCAACCCTTGCATCCCCTTTGTGACCCTCCTTTGGGCCTGTCTTATGCTGGGGACCCCAGAGCAGGATGCAGCACTGCGGGAGGGAGGTGTGATGAGAGTGGAATAGAGGGGCAGAGCCACTTACTTCAACCTGTTGGCCACACTTTTGATGATGCTCAGAACGTGATTGACTTTCTAGGCTACAAGGCTGCATTGGCAGGCCATGCCTGGTTTTATACCCACCTGGTGCTGTGTGCTGGTGGGGCTCTGGGGGGTTTGCTGTTCCAACAGGCTCCAGTTACCTCCTTACCAAAAAGTTCACCAGTGATGTTCTGGAGACACTCCAAATTAAATACAGTAGGCTTATCCATGACCATACCCTTTGGAAAGAGGTCATAGTTGATGAATTACATACATCTAAAGCAGGACAAGGCCTGCCTAGTTACAGGCATGATGGGGCCATGTGTGCAGAGGTGCCTTGGCTGGTTTGCAGGGGTTGGTGCTGGTCCTGGAGGCACTGCTGGGGGGCTGGTTCCACACTCTGGATGGCTTTCAGATCCCAGCCATGTGGATGCCTGTGACTCTCTTGGCTCAGGGCTGCTCCAAACCTGGTAGAGACAGAGCTGTTTCTAGAAACAAAAGATGCTTTGCACCCACATGAAATGGTTATAGTGTCATCCTTCTTACATCAGCTGGATTACTCCACTGCTGCTGACTGAACAAAGTCCTTCTGGCTGTCTCAGTCTGAGACTGGCCAGTTTGCTTGCTGCATGGCTGGTATGTAGGAGGGTGTATGAACAAGTGGTGTGCCTGTTATGATGCTGTGTAGTATGGCCCCAGGGTAATTTTGTTCCTTTTTCTTGTGCTGTCAACTCTGGCTACATGGCCATATCAGCAAGCACAGTCACAAAAACGGTGGAGATACAAATTATAGAAACAAGTTATATCTGAGCTTGAAATAACTGTGCCATGCTTCAGGGTATCCAAGTCACAACTTGAATCAGATTGGATTTACTGCCAGTCACAAGAATTTATTCTAGCAGGAATAATCGATACTTCCTCTAAATTCTCTTGAGTGGTGTCAACACACTCATGTCTAAGAGACACATTCTTCCTTGTGATAACACATGACAATCAAAATACTTCAGTATTGATACAATAAATAAGCTGGATGAACATACTGAGGGACTAGACACAAATCTGTGCTCTTGCTCAACCATGATGAGAATATTATCTGATTTTAGTTCTGGAGTGAAAACACACCCTTCTCAGGGACAGATGATCTTGTCAGTCCAGGTAGCTCTAGGCAGAGCAGATGTACTGTGTGTATGTTGTGTTACCTAGCACATGGTAGGGAGGAGAAACTGTGCTGGTACCTTGTGGCCTGGATACTTTTGGGAGAGATGGAGCCCTTTTAAACATGGAGCCTCATGTAGCTGTACTGTATAAACCTGCCTTGTCCATGTATTTTATGCATGTTGGTCATGAGGAGCTCACGTGAGGGTCAGGGTTGGAGATTCTTCTGGTCAACTATCACCTTGAACAGTAACACCTGAAGAGCTGCACTAGTTTGTCTGAACCCTGTCCTCTTTCCAGGAGTGCCCATGTAAACAGGCACTGTGGTGGAAGGCAGAGCAAGGCAGGTGTGCATCTTGCTGCTCCCCTCCTGAGGGAGTGTTCAGAGGAACTTCCTGAAAGTCACCCAGGAATTTCTGTCATGTGCTTCTTCAGGGTTTTTACAATATTATGTGATCATGTGGTTCTGCACTGTTCTCTGCCTTCATGGGGAACTCCCCATGAGTCAAAGTTTTAAGCAGCACATAACCTCTGTGAACAATATGCTTCCCACTTCACTTCTCCCTCGTATTGTGTCCCTGACCCTCAGAGCTGGCAGTGGCAGGAGCCTCAGCTCCTGGCTCTGATGCAGGCTGGCCATGGGCTGTACAAGTGGTTCAGTCAAGCCCACCATTGCAGATGATGCAGTGAGCTTTGGAACAGATAAAGAGGAAGCCTCTGCTCTTAGATGTTGCTGCTGCTCTGCACTATACATCTGGGTCCTTGCTGTGCTAGGTGATGCACAAACAAATGTCCCAGCTCCTGGCACACTGTAAGCTAAAAGAATTCTGCCATGAACTCAGGTAGGAATCCAAACAGACATATCTACATTCTCTGGCTTTGCTAGCAAAGATTTGCGAAGTCACTTAAGGAAGTGAAGTAGTTTCCACAGACTCTAAAAGGCTGTTTTGGCAGATATTTTATTAAGCATCTTTGCCAGGAGACTGAAGCAATGCCATGATATGGTAGGGAACACTTTACTCTCTTCCAGTGTCAACGTAGTGTGAACAAACAGCTGACACAGAGCTGTGTGAAAAGATACACATCAAATACATGCTTGTGTGTAACAGATGACAGATACTTGGCATAACCTTAGCATATAACAATGTGTTGCTATCTGGACCAGAATAATTGTTAGAAAAACACTTCAACTGCATTCTGAGTATTCTCCATTTCAATGCTGTTGAAAGCCAGGATATGAATATTTTAAATTATTTAGCTTTATGGATAAGAAAAAGATCTCAATTGTAAAATGAAATTCTTGTTATTTTCCCATGTCTCTTCTTGAAGTAAGAATGAACCCCTTAGTACTGATCAGCATTTTGTCAGCTTTTAAATTTTATATAGTATTTAGTGAAGACTTGAAATTCTACTTTAAATTCCTTTTTTAAAGGAACAGATTGGTAAATTGAAAGAAAAACAGAGGTGTTGAAGCTCTATCTGCTTCAACAATTGATGTTAGTGAGAGCAAAAAATCCCCTGAAATTGCTTGCTCTACTTAACTTGTATTTCTGGGATGTTTAGAATAACCAAATATGCATCTTGTAAGGTGTAACTGAATTCAGTTAATGCAAAGAGTGTCAAGTGTTAAAAATTTTTTGTTTAGTGACTTTCAAATTTGCTGTCTTTCTGACAGAAGCATATAACTTCTCACATTAAGATAGGCTCTCTACTCTTTCATTGTCTGAATAAAAAGCAGAAGCTGACACTTGTATTATTATTATATTTATACTGATTTATCTTTTGATGCAAAACCATTTTCTTTCCCTGCTTAACAGGCAGCTTCCTTTATGTGGTACTCAGTGCTAGACAATGAACCCCAAGTGATTGTAATACTCTCCAGACGCTTCAATTATGTCACTTTTTCAGATTTTTGATGTGGAACAGGATCATCCAGCCTGCTTGAGCAGCCATCCTCCTCCCTTTCACAACATTTAAAAAGTTTTCTTAAAAGGTGAAGTTGTTTCAAATGCTCTAATTGTTCAGCCAATAATGTCTGGGTAAATCAAATAGCAGAGATGCCTTATTTATCATGAAGTGAATAAAGTTGTGATGGATTCTTGTATCATGAACAAACTGGTTGTCTTCCCATCATCCTGGAAGTGCCCCAATTTCACAGCATATACCTCTGGGGCAGAAGGCATTCAGCATGTGAATGCTGAATGTGTTGAAAGTTCATTTGTGTTTTAACTTTAAAAAAAAAAGCTTGTGGAAAAGCTGTTGGGTGAAGGAATGATGAGCAGTGGCCAAGAATACGAAGGTCCTTTGGCTTTATTGCCTGGCTCTGGCATAATTGTGTACTGGGGTTCTCCAGGAGAGCTGGGATCTGCCTCCAGGGCAGATGCCCTTCACCTATTGGAAAGTACACCTGCTGCTGCAGAACTATGGAAATTAGGCATGTTTTTTGACAAATGGTGGGGCTGCAGGAAAACAATAAGGCTTTCCAAAACACTGTGTAAAGTTGAAATGAATGGGTAGTCAAGCACTGTGGTACCCAGAGCCCCCAAGGATTGTGATGCAGTCCCAGCTACAAGGTGGCAGCTGTGGGGTAGTGGTCAGGACATGGGCATCACTCCTGTTCTCACCAGTTTGGCTGAAAGACATAGGAGCAGCTGTGCTGTTATGCCTCACCTGTACTGGTGGGATATCCAGGGGATGGTCCTGACAATGAGCAGTCCCCAGGCTTGGCCCTCTCCTGCCTCATGTCACTTCATCCAGCTCTTCCACCTCATCCTATGCTCAGCTTGTGGAGTAGACTGTGCAAAAAGAGCTCTATCAGTATTCATACTGATTGTCTTCCAATATGGGCTTATCCCATTGTGTAGAAAGAATAGAGGCTTTAAATTGAAGAAATAGAAAATAATGTGGTGACTGTGTTTTCAAAGCTATAGGAGATTGCAGATGTGGTACTAGGACAAAGAGTGTTGCAACTGGTTATTGGTGGCAACACTAAATGAGACCCTGCTGTGTTAGAGCTCGGGCTTTTCCACCAAAGCAGATTCCTTTTGCCCTTGCATGGTGGGCTGACAGATTGGGATTGCTGGAGGCTGCTGTTGGCCAGCTCTCTTTAGTGCCCTCTTCCTGAAAGCATCTCTTTTGTTAAGGCACTGGGGAATATAATGAGGAAATGACACAGGTAAATATATCCTTACTGATCCTCCTGTTGCTGTGAAAGGAATTTGAATGCACTTTTGAAATCTGCATTGATACAATTCCCCAGAGTCTGAGGTAACAGGGATCAACTTCTGTTGTGCCAGGATGTGAGTCTTGAGATCATCATGGCTATGAGCCATTGGAAATATTTTACTTGGTTTGAGGAGAGATGAATACCAGGGTTGTATGGCAGGTCTAGCTGAATAAAGACTCCAGTTAATCTCCACTGAAGATTTTCAGAAGGAAGTATTTATCCTTGTGCCAAATGTCTGTAGTTGATATGCCTAACCTTGGGTGTTGTGTATTTCTCCTCTAAAATGTGAGACCTGCAATGCTGCTGTTCTGATTTGCTAGGTTTTTTCCCTGAGAAGAGCAGGTGTGGGTGTACTTCTGCTCTGTTTCAGTGCCCCACAGTGAGAAGTGAAGGCAAGCAAAGCAAGGTCCTGTTGAGGGGTGAGAGGGGAGACAAGTGTTGCTCTGCCTGGAGTTCAAGTTACAGTCTCAGACCCTAGAGTGTCTTTGTTTGGGTAGATCAGGGTGTGCAACTGGCCTGCCAATCAATGTATCTCAAATGTATTAAAAATGTAAGATAGAACTCTTCCACCTAAATATTGTTCTTTTAAAAGTGTGGACATAATACACAGAGAAATGCAAAGCTTTGAGGGGAAAGTCTGTATCTGCTGGATATCACTGTAAAAACCGGAAGTGTTTAGTCACTTTCATTTTTATTAAAAAAAAAAGCTTCTGTTTAACAGTGAAACAATGTCTTCAGAATTCATTAAGTTATGGGCTCAGAGCAGAGGGATCAAATTATTAAAAAATTAGCTTTGCTAGATGCAAGAAGTGTGGCTCACCCAGTGGGCTACTGCAGACCTAACCTGAAAGGAGGCTGTATTTAGGTGGAGGTTTGCTGCTTCTCCCAAGTAACAAATGATAGGATGACAAATAATGGCTTAAATTTGCATCAGGGGATGTTTAGGATTAGATATTAGGAAACATTTCTTGATGAAGAGGGTTGTCAACCACTGGAACAGGCTGCCTAGGGAAGTGTTTGAGTCATCATTCCTGTAGGTATTTGAAAGATGTGTAGATGTGGCACTCGGATATGGTTTAGTGGTTGGCAGTGCTGGGCTAATGGTTGGACTTGATGATGTTTAAAGGTCTTTTCCAACCTAAATGATTCTATGATTCTAGTTCTATATGCTCTTTCTGGAGATTTTTGACATTTAAGAAAAATGATGAAAGTGTGTGTACACCCCAAAGCTGAAAGCAAGGTCTCATGGAAGGGAGCAAGGATACACTTTGGATATCCTTGCAAGACAATTTTGTACTGAGAAACAGTGGTGGGCAGGAGAACTCTATTTTGGAGGAAAAAAACCATCCTTATTCTCTTCTTTCCTGCAATCCTGATGAAAATTTGTAATGACCTGACTGTTCAATCAGACATGCTAAAAGCAAACCCAAGTAGTGAGGTGGCAATGCATCATTCTATGGGGTTTCCTTCTATGTAAAAGCAGAAAGTTTGAGTTGAGTATGCAAAGCAGAAAGGAGTAACAAGCTGTGAAGGGAGTGAGAGTCATGAGATGGCTAAACATAGGTTGGCTGAAACTCTGTAGTACTGGGAGAATAAAAAGTGGGGGACTTCATGCTCTTCAAGCAGGTTGTAAAGAGTCTTGATGAAAAGGCTGCAGCAAAATGAGAAGTGAAAGGGTGGATGTGTGTGCGTTGTAAACTTAAAACGTGGTTAGAATGAAAAATAAACTAATACACTTACTTTGATTAGGAATGGATTTTTCTGCTGTTTCCCAGACAATGCTGTCATCATGTGGCCACTTTACTTAGCTTGCCTTGTAGTAAAATATTTTTGAAAATTCTTTGTTTTCTCAGCATCTTTCTGATTGAGGTTCCTAAAAAAAAAAAAAGTTCATCAACACACAATTCTGTTCTCATGGTCTGGCTCTTGGGGATGTCCTGTGCAGAGCAGAGACTCAGTGGTCCTTCCAACTCAGAGTATTCTGTGACTGCTAAACTCAGCTGCTTGCCTTGCCTGCATGTCCTGTGACACTATCTCCATTTCCTAGAAGGCACAAGGAGTCCTAAATTGGTCATTTAGGGTCTTATACTCTCTGACTACTGATCAGTTAGCCTCTTTTAATACACAGAACAGTTTTTAGCTGTGTTTGGCTTTTGGGTCTAAATGAGATGAAGAAATTGCCATGTCCATGGCAGTTTGTGGTGGGAGTGTTTTCCCACTGTGGGGACATTTGTAAGGAGGGGGAGCAATGTTAGAGGACACTAGGTATGCAGAGAGGGAAAGAAACTGAAACAGCAATTCTTCCCAAAGAGGAAGAATGTGGGTGCAAGAGGAGAGTTGAAGATCATTTTTGAAAGACTGGAACAGGAGAGATGATGCAGGGGACAGGACACTCATACAAGAAAAAAGGAGTCAGAACAAGAAGGAAAGAGAGATGCAGTGATGATTTTCATGTACTCTCTGCAAAGGAACAACATCCTGTTTAAGGATCTTAGAGGAGTCTTCTGTGACTGTGTGGGAGAGGAAAACTGTGCATGTAATTCTAAGCTGAGATGATGAGTTTGATCAATCAGGCTATATGGAATTATTTTTACAGCAATACTTCTGGCATTTTTGAAGAATGGAAACCTAAGTAGAATAGCATCTAATACTACTTGAAGCAGAATCCTCATACACTGACCAGGTTGAAAGAACTTTGCAGAAGTGCTCCTGAAGCTCAAGGAAATAATGCTTGGCTAGAGTAGCTTTAATCAATGATACTGGCAGCTTATTAACAAGCATCTCAAGTAACCTGACAGGAACAGAATCTGTTTGGAGAAATTCCTCTTTGAAGTTCTATACATCCAGATAAAATGGAAGACTTGGCAAAAAACATAAACAGTTGGAAAATTATTTCTCCCAAATCTGTTTCAGATTGTATGAAAGGTGATGCAGAAATATTAAATTTATTATAAGACAGAGTAAATGTATAATTGCACCCAAGTACAAATATACAGGGTAGTGGCACATGTTTATATATATTTCTGTATTTATAAACACTTGTGTATATGTATATGAACAGACACATTCCTTTTAATGAAGTTTTTGTTTTAAAAAACTCATACAGGTAAAAAAGAAATGGAAGTATAAAATGTAAAACGAGTGATAGAGCTGTTGTAAAACCTTGTAAAACCAAACAAGTCTCAGTCACAAATAAGTGTCATCTGTCTGGATGCCTGATAGCAGGAAGTGGAAAGTCAGTTACTTGGAAACATGCCTCACTCCAAAGTATACAGTGCTTGCTCTAGAAATGCAGGCATTTGTTTAAATAAATATTGACTATAATTACGGCGCTGTCTTAATGGCTTTTATGAACTTTTTACTATGTGTTTAGGTGATGGGAAATCTTTTATCTGATTTGATTGAGATTTAATGTTTAATCTTGTTCACATTTGTTGCTCTTAGTTAAAATATCTAGCTTGGATTCTGACAAAGCTTCAGCAGGGAGTAGGATACAAAATTCCATAATCCATGATAATAGAGTTACTTGGGCATCTGCCTTGCTTGGTTTAAAATAGATAGTTAAATGTTTTTGCATCTAGGTGACAATTCAAAGCAGAGCACTAAATTTCTTCACCTTTATCACTTGGAATGTAAGTGTAGTTTCCTGTGAAAATTTTATTTATCTAGACTAGACCCAGGAAAATCAGACTAATTTATCTTAGTACTGCAGATCCATGAATTCAGGCTCTGCCTTTCTGTGGTAGATACTTTTCTGCAGCTTCTATCCCAAAGGGAAAACACTTTTATTTCTTTGGCTATACATGGTTAAATATGAAGAGTAATATATGCACATACCTGTTCTGTATGAGGTTTGCTAGACCATTTGGTCATACAGACTGCTGTTTCAGCTCTTGTTCTTAGAAATTTTGATAACAAGACAGTAAAGGTACTGTGTGTGCTGTTTTATGTGCTCTTTCAGGTCAATTTTAAGCAGGAAGCTGTCTGCATTGTTAAAAGTTGTTGGGGTGGATACAAATTGAACTCACCAGTATGTAGAGGTTTTACAGTTGGGAGTATGATTTACTGGAAGCTATTAAATAAATTTTCCTAAGTGTTTTGAAAGGGTATAAATGGCTAAAAAAGAAAAATTAGAAGTAAGTGTGGCTGGGGAGAACATGTTCTGCTTAAATGTGGAATTAGAGAAAAGGTGAGCTTTTTGTAGAATATGCTTTCTCTAATTGTAGCTCTGCCTTCTCAGTTCTCCCGGTTTGAAGAATTATAAATTCATTCCTTAATGTTTTAAGGGCTTTTGCATAGCTCTCTGTGTGAAATGTGGGATGTATAATTCACAATGACCTTAATAATTTTGGGCCACAATATTCCTGATATCTGTGTAGCTTTATCAGAGCCATAGAGAGGAACCCCTGGCATGTGGAAGTGAAGTGTATCTTTACAAGGCAAACAGGCTTACACCTCTTTCTTCCACAGAATGAAACTTCCTTTGGTTGTGAAAGAAAAATAATGAGCTGGTTGAGGGTTTTTCTCAACTGTCACTTCCCCGTTTCACTCTGGTTTCTCAGTGGGGGCAGAGCAAGTAACAGCTTCAGATACCATCAAACATGATAGCAAGGCATACTTTATGTTCTCTGGGGTATTGTCTATGAGTATGCCTTACAGGAAGGACTGACATATCACATGCAGTGTAAAAGGATGTGCCAGAAATGGACAGTATTAAAATGTTTGTTGTTGCTGATTTCAAATGTAAGTCTATTTTCAGGGAAAGAAGAAAACATGCTAAATATTATCTTTTTTTCTTTTTAAGGGGAGGAACGAGGAGACCTTCTTACCTAATTCAGATCATGGTTTCTTACCTAGTTTGTTAAAGATCTAAAGCCTTAGCCGGGGCGTACCTCCAAGTTTCTTTGGTGGCAGAACTCAATAGGGAGGTTTCAGCCCTAATTTGTGAATGGGAAACATCACAAGAAGTAGAGTACAGACTGAGTAATCAGCTCAAATGCCCCATGGAAAATTTGACTGAACTGGAAATGATGTCAGATTCCCCCATGAACTAAACTATTCTTTCCTTAAACTTCTGAAGAGGCCAGCCCCCTGGCAATGGTAGGAGAGCGAAGTTGCTCTTGCAAAAAAGCCCATAACAAACCAACAAAAAATCCCCAAGCCCAAAGAAATCAGGATTTGTAAGACTGCATTCATGCAGGAATTGTGGGTTTTACTTTTGGGGAAGAATGGATAAAGTGGTAGAAATTCACGATCAAAGCATTCTTTAAGGATAACCTTGTGGCTATTAAATTCAGGCTGAATACCCATACTTTCCTGGGTTGTACCTGTTGCCACCCAGTTGAGGATGGGCAGGCAGGAAGGTAGTGCTTAGTTAAGTGCCATGAGAGTTGAACAGTCCTGATTCAATACATGTGAGGATCAGCAGGAAGGAGGATTGCATTTGGCTCAGGTGGGCACTGTGCTGGCAGAATGCTGCCTGCTCAGAAGGAGGCAATGTGCAGTGAGATACTCCCTCAGCTCTGGAATGTAGGAAAGGAAGGAGTATGAGGGAACTTAAGCAGCCATTTAGATAGGCTCTAGGTTTTAGATCTCATATGGAAGAGACTGAAAAAAACCACAATGCCTGTCCATTTTTTGCACTGCTCTGGAGCAGAGGAGCAAGCAGGTGTTAGGGCTTGGGCCAGGTACTTTCTGGTAGCCCTTCTGGTTGCCTTGCTACAGGTGAGGCTTTGCCTCATCCATCACCAGAAGGATTTGGTCTGTGGGACTGGAGGCTGATGGAAAAGCTTGCAGGGCTGTTCTGTAAAATGCAAAATATGTGCTAACCTGAGGGAAAGAGTGTGGGAGCTACACCTCAGTGGTGAGGCTTGAGAATAAGTGCAAAAAGGTAATACCACAAAGGGTAGAAGGTGTCCTATGGATCCTGGCTGTGGACTTAGTGCTGTTGGAAAGCAATTGGAGGGGGAGCTTAGCATTAAAAATCCCTCTGGTTTTCTGGTAGAGGCACACAGGATTTTGTCTGCTTAACACATCCTTTCTCTTTTCCCTTCCCTAGCTGTGTTTCTATCTCATTCCCACCTTACAGCATATTTAATATTTTTAAAGTTTTATTTGGTGTCCTTGCCATGGCATGTGCTCTTTTGAGCAAGTCACTGTGAGCTTTGTAGTCAGTGTTGCTTCTTCCCCACACAATTGCTGCACTATGGTCTATGCAACTGAATTTGTTCGCTGCTGCTGTTCTCTTTCCCCAAATACTTATCATAAGAGATATCAATTTTGGGATTTTTAAACTTAAGCGGTGGAGTGGGTAATTGAACACGTGAGACATGGAACTCTTTTAACATCTCTGAAAGAAATCTGGATACTTTTTGTCTCTAACGTTTTTCCTTGGTGTGCTTGAGCTGTCTATAATTTATAATCATTCAACCCTTTCAACATTTTTAATGAGAAAAATACCCCTAATATATAGCAATAGCTTCAATATAGTGTATCTTACCCTGGTAATAAAAACATTCTACAGTATTTTAATCTAGTATTGTGGGATACTCTTGGGTATTTTTTTAAATGAACATAAAGGCTAAATGCTGGCAGATACTCCATGAAAACAAATTGTATTATTAATCAAACCAAAACACAGAATTCTACATATAGTGATTTTAAAATGCCCAAGACAGTCTTTAATTGAAATGTTACAGAAAATAACAGAATGAGAAACTGTGTACTTGATGTTTAATTAACTTTACAATGTATGTTCAGAAGCTTATTAGACGGATCAAAATGCAACTATAGGATGTAAGAGCATGTTGGCAACATAAGTCCATTTATGTGTTGTCCAATAATAAAACTCAACTTAGATTAATAAGCAACTTCCTAATTAAATAGTTTTCCCTTGTTGCATGCTGAAATATCTGACGCTAAGTGCCATTTCCATTCATTGTCTCCCATTAACTTCAGCTCTTGCTCTTCCTTATGAGCATTATCTGTCACACAAAGAAACCAGGTTTTAAAAATGATTTTTCTTTCTGTCATGTAGCTGATTTTTTTTTTTTTTTGCATTCTCTTATTGAAATCCGGGCTGTATTTTAGTCTTCTGTGGCTGTGAAAAGGGTGCAGGAGATATAAAGAACTCCCTGGAGGTAGGCACCAGAATGACCTTGTCCACTTTGTGGTTTTGCTCTGGATCCTTTTCCAAAAAGCTAAAGGAGGATATCTAGATTTTGTCAAAAGGTCCACCACTTGAAGTAGTGATGGATAGTGGATGACTGCAGGGGAATAGAAGAACTGGCAAAACCTCTGATGATGCGTTCCTGTTATGCTCTGTCCAAATCACATCACCATGACTTTGTTCAAGCTGTGGATCTCCATGCTACCAAAAGCCACTTCCATAACTGGTCAGTGCTTGGGCCCCAGGGCTTTTTCACCTGTGCCCATTGTCCTCTTGGGTGAGCAGATGTGCTCTCCCCTTCTACCATCACAGCAGCTCCAGCTCTGCCAAGCCCAGCTCTGCCTTGACACTGCTGTTTTGGCCCTGTCCTTACCACTTTAGCACTGGCTGGTGAAGCCCCTGGCTATGTCTAGTGTGGTGGGGCCACAGGCTCAGTCAAATATAAGTAGTTTCTCTGAACCTGACAAAGACTCCTCCCTCTTTTTTTAACTTTATAGCAAATTGTGTGGGTTGGATTGTAGTACAGTGCTGGCACCCCTCTAATTACCAAACAATACAGCATGGCTTGGGTTAGAAGGGACTTTAAAGTTCATCTTGTTCCAAACCCTCTGCCATGGGCAGGGACACCTTCCACTGGACCAGGTTTTCAAACCCCCATCCAGCCTGCCATTGAACACTTTGAGGGATGGGGAGCTACAACTTCTCTGAGTAACCTGTTCCAGTGCCTCACCACCCTCATTGTAAAGAATTTATTCCTCATATCTAATCTAAACCTACCATGTTTCACTTTAAAGCCACTGTCCTATCAGTACCTTTCCTTGTAATAAGTTCCTTTCCAGGTGTCCTGTGGGTCCCCTCAGGTACTGACAGGCTACAGTAAGGTCACCTCAGAGCATCTGCTGGGCTTCAGCATAGGACGTGGGGTAACAGTTTGAAACAGAGGAGGGCTGATTTAGAATAGATGTAAGGAAGAAGTTTTTAAAATGAGAGTGGTAAACTGCTGGAAGAGGCTGCCCAGAGAGGTGCTAGATGCTCTGTTCCTGGAAACATCAAAGGTCAGGTTGGACAGGGCTCTGAGTGCCCTGATCTAGTTAAAAAAGTCTGTACTTCTTACTTCAGGTTGGTTGGATTAGATAGTCTTTAAAGGACCTTTTCAACTCAACCGATATATGACACACCCCAAAAAAGCAAGGGAAGATGGTGAGCAATCATCTTGCTCCTATTCAAGTACCATTTGGTACCTGAAGCAAATGTTTAGGACCACTTCCCTGCTGCTTTTTTCTAGCTGTGCTTGTCTCTAAAAGAAAGAGTGTCTTACCTACACACGCCTACAGAATTCAGGTCAGGGCTGCCCCAGAATCCCTGCTCTGGGCAGTGGGCTGCTGTGAGGGATGTCAGGATACCTGTGGGGTTTTCTGGACTGCGGGAAGGGAAGTGCTCCTGCACAGCAGGGGTGGGGTGACAACAGTGAGGGCAAGCAAAGGTTTTCCTCTTGCTCAGATCTCAGCCACCTGACCCAGGTGTATATCAGTGTTACCTTGCAATATCCAGGGCTGCCTCTGCTTTGTCACTTCTACTAGTCATTAAGCCCTGCTTTTAATGGGAAGGGTCCTGTCTCTGTTGTACAAAGGTACCAAGTGAGCTGAGTGTGGCCTCTAGTGGTCTGTTAATATCAGATACTGAGACTCAGGGCTTTCTGGGCTGCTGATCTGCTGGGGCATTGGTGCTCTGTGTTAATTAGGGTCTGCAACTCTCTGAAAGAAAAGAAAATGACCACCAGAGAGCTGGGGTAAAGACATTGCTTACTATCAAGCACCTGCTCGGGTGAGGTCAAGCAACACCTCAGGAATCAGTCCTGCAGTAAAAGAGCTGCCTCTATGAGGCATGAGCAAATTTTCTAAACTGATGCCACAACTGGATCTCACTGCCAGAGCATCAGTACTTTTGTTGTATATACAGTAGAAACTTTCAATAACCCAAAAGCTGTAATAGATAAGAACATTTAGACAAGGACAAAGTAAATATTAGACCGCAGTAGTTGTAATTTATTAATGTTTACTTCTCTAATTTGCCAAGCTCTGTTGTAGAGCCTTTGGGTCTGTGTATCAGAGATGTTTTCCTGCAATCTGTGCAGTAGTTTCTTAGCAGCAGACATCTGGTTTGGGTGTCAGAGGACGTAGTTTCAAGATCTCCAGCCCATCTCACTTGTCTATAGCACATCCTACTGTCTTCCACAAGAGAACTGCAGAAGCAGAACTGCTCACTCTGAGTGTATTAGGAATGAAAGCAAGCCCTAGCCCAACAGGATCCATTCCCTGAAGGACAGATTTAAATGATAAGCAACTACCATGCTACCAATCAGCTTATTTGTTTATCTGCTATCTTTCGTTTTAATCCCAAGCAGTATAAGCATCTAGCAGATAAGGCAAATCAAGTGGCATTTCTGTTTAGCTTTTAGTTTCTGGGGGCTTTGTGCTTGGAGGATATTTCCCACCTTTCATAGCATCCTGAAACAGATGTGTTCACACCTGTGAGGTGCCCACAACTTTGAGGTGCTTAGATGTCTTGACATTGAAGAAAGTTGTAACTAGTGTTTAAGTACAAAACATTCTTTGTAGTAAGAAACTTTCTCAATTCTATACTTCTGATCTGTGGTGCTGACTCACAAACATAAGTAAACTGTAAAAGTGTGCTGATGAAAAGTGAGCCTTCCCTGGACATTCATCATGCCCTTGACTCAGTTGTTATTTCCCTCTGAGGTACCTGATGCTGCTTCAGCAGTGACTCAACTGTTTGTGGCACTGAACAGCGCAAATAACAGCCTGGTCTACTGAGGAAAGCTGAAACTGGCACTGATTATAAATTAATATGCTGCAGCAAGGCAGCTACTTTGTGAGCAGCTGAGTCATGCCTGCAGCTAGCCCAGAAAAGTCTGAGGTAATTGGGAATCAGGCATGCTGCAACTCACGCTGCTCCTATCTCCAACCAGAGCCCTGTGTCATTTCAGTACTTCAGCAGCTAGGGAGAGCCTTCCTCCTGCAGGAGAGAGAAACCTGGGAAATAAAAAAGAGCTTAATTCCCCTTCTATCTGCTGCAACTTAGCTTGCTTGCAGTGGTTTCTGTTGTGTGATCTGTGCTGAACAACACATGCCTGCTAGAGCACTGTAAGCATCATGAGGGTACATTTGAGTTTTCAGAAGTGTGTAATACAGAACCCATAATAGTGTTTCTAAAAACTGGCTCTTGAGTATCTGTCTATCAAGGCTTTCTAACTGTCTCAGTTGACTTTTTTTCTTCCTATGTAAAAGGTTTGATTTTTAAAATTTTTTAATTACTTTTTTTTACTTGTCTAATAGGGACATGGATGCTCTCACTGGTGAGGTTAGTCACCCTTGGAGAAAGGTGATGTGAGGATGCCTTGAAAAAGCATACCTTTTGCCCTTTTTATTTTTTCTTCCTATTTGAGGGCACAGTAAAGGCTTTAACAGCTGCTTTCTCTTTAGACAGAATCTGCCTCACCTTTGCTTTTTAAAGCTGTGCCAAGAAAAAGAACTTTTTGGGGTTTGCATGAGAAATACAGAAGAAACCATCTCAGACTGTTATTTTTCTTTGTAATGAGACTGGGAAATGGTGATGTCTCAGATTACCCTGAAAAGATATGGCTGGCAAAAGCTGACTTGAATGAAATTGCTAAACTGTATTTTAGCCACAAAAGTCTTCCCTAACTGATTCCTACAGAGATTAGGAGGTTGACCATAAAGAATAGTGCTTTCTTCATATGTGGAAAAAAGCAATAACATTTGGAACAAAAAAAGTATTCAAATGGATGACTAAAAAGTGTCAGTAACTGGCAAACTGGAAAAGCTTCCTGATGAAGCTGCTTTTCCTGGTGAATAGGCTGTGCACTCACCACCTTCTGTCAGCAAATGCATGCTCAGGAGAGGCAGGATGGAGTCAGCTTTATCCTGCATGTGCAGGATAACACCAATCAGTCTGGGGCTGGGAAAAGGATCTGTGCAAGGGAGAAAGGATAGGGAAATAGGATACAAGACAGGAAACCAGGCCTTTGTTTGAACAGTGTTTTCTAGCCTATCTGCTCCTCACAGGCCTAAACTTGATATACAACTCAGTTTATAGCAAGAAGATGTAGTACCTTTGAAGTCCTTTAACTGAAAGTTTTGTTACATTTGTCTTTTCTCTGCTAGCTCAGATCTTGTTTGTTCTCATCTGGTATTCTAACTTCTATATGAGTGGATGCTTCAGGGAAAGGCAAAGAAATAAAATGAACACCTTAAAAATGTAGTACAAGTGTATAAAGAGTGGAGAGCTATGTGTGAGAAATGCTTCCTTGTCTGCAAGGGTGATCTACCTGTGCAGTGAAGCATGAAATTTGGTTATCATCTTATCCTAAATTCTATTGTAGGTTGTGGAGCTGAAATCATTATTAATGTAAATAAAACGATTCAGCCTTTCCTAGGTAACATAGCATTCTTTAATTTTCAGAGGTGGAGAGTCCTGCAGATTGGTTCTGTGTGTCCAAACTGGCAATTGGTTTTTTTGCCCCACAACTTGCTTTCACAGTACCTGTGGGATAAGGGACCCACAGAAGGTCTTTGTGTTCCAACTCAGTGCATGTAAAACTGAATGTTTCCAAGTACAGTTTTTTTGTTGTGTGCTGGTCTCTTTAAAAACAAAATCCCTTGCTTGTCTGGTCCGAAGCATCCTTTTTATCGTGGCAGACCAGAAACACATGGTGTGAATGTCAGAGTATTTGGCAGATGCCTCAAGTCCAGGCTAAGTCTGTACCCTGGGCTGGCTCTGCTGGGTGCCAGGGGGAACGAGTGAGATCAGAGCTGCAGCAGAGCCAGGCCCTGCAGATGGCAGCAGAAGAGCACCGAAGGCAGAGCCGTCTGCTCGGTGCAGCAGCATCCCCAGCTCTGCCTCAGATGGAAAACTTCAGGCGTTCTTCACTGAATCCTTTTGCGAGGCTGAAGAGTGAGGGTAGTGAGTTCAGATATTCAAACCGTGTGCAAAGGTGTTGGAGTTCATTGCTTTGCTGACAAAAAAGTAACACTTTGGAAGACAGTGAATTATAAAGAGACAAAAATCCTTAAACAAAAGTGCATGCTAATAATGTATTTTAAGGTGATGTCCTCTCAGTGTGTCCTGTTATTGTCCTGAGTAAATACTGACAAAAGAACTCAAACTAAGGTGTTGTTTTCCATCATGAGGTTCTTAACTGTGGTTATGATGAATGCTCTTGTTCTCAGACTGAGCTCAGGGATGCCTTTGGCAAAGAGAAACAGGGTACCAATACAGACTGGGAGACACCTACTTCCAGAGTAGCTCTAACTTCATATTCAACAATTTCTTCCTTGATACATCAGATCAGAAGCCCTCAGACAGAAAAAGAGGTGAAGTTACATGAATGGTTCTGACTGTTAAGTAGCAGGGGCTGTTGCTGCTGCAGCTAAGGGGTGAATTGCAAAAGCTGCAGGACTCTCAATATACCTTGTCCTCAACGCTGTTACAAGGTGGGAGGCAGGCTTCAGCTCTGAATTTCCATCACTTCCAGGGTGAAACTTATCCTGGGAAAATCTTCAGCCAGCTGCTGAAGCTAGTTATGAGCCTGTTTTGCATGGTTAGCTTATGTGCCAGGATCTAGCTCTTGGGTGTCTGTTAAGGTTATTTATTATTGTGGGTGAATGTAATCATTGTAGCAGGCTGAAGAGAGGCCATTTACTGTATATAATAATGGCTGATTTTATTTGATGGTATGTTTTACTGTTATTAAAAGCCCTCCCAGCAATGGATCTGGTGTTCTGATATCAATCAAAATAAGACTGCTATGAGAAAAGGCTATTGCCCATGCTACACAGCTCTTCTTCAGCAGCATTTTTATTATGTATTTTTATACACATGCAGGTGGTAGTACATAACCTCTGGAAAATGTGCAAATAAACAGTGTACTTGCACTCTTTTTTTCAGAAACCATGCCAATATACCGATTTTGTCTGCAGTCATGTTTCTGTTAGTGGTTTCTCACAATCATTATAATAATAGAAAAAAAGGCAGTGTTCTATATAATGGGGTTTATTAGGCATATTGAGCAGTAATACACAGCTCAGTGAACCTGTGTGTAGCCAAATAACTCTTAAGTTGTGGATGTAGTACTTGTTGGCTTGAAAATGAGCTCAAAATGGAGTTTGCTTTCAGCATAAGGGTCGGCAGGATGGGTGTTTTGTTTTATTTGCCAACTTCCCTGTTGACCTCTAGAGCATCAGACAGACAACTGGGAGGGGATATCTCCCCCCACATATTTATTTTAAATAAAAAAAGCTTCATCTGGCCCCTGATATTTTGCAGCACTGTCAAGTCTAAATAGTCAAGTGCTTCTAGCTGAATGAAATATGGGGAGTCTCAGTAGTTACTCATTATGTCACTAGTTTCCTGATCTAAATTGGTTTGATACTTAAGGCTGTCAGTACCAAACAGATAATGTCAGGAGCAAACAGAGTGGATCCCAATACAAAAATTCACCTGTGGTATGAAAAATGTAGAGTTTAAACATGTAGGTTTGGCTTGGCTAGAGAGTGGAAAAAAGACCTGTCTCAGAATAGTACCTGCTGCTTAAAGGATGTCACCAGATGTCTTGTGCAGTCTCTTATTGATTGATCTTGATCTGTTTTGTTCAAAATTCTTACAACTTTGAGAGAATGACATCTGCAATGGTGACAGCACTTCTTGGCACAAGAAATATGAGTTCAAATTTTAGTTCTGATAAAGGATTTCAAAGTTTTGTGCTTAGGGTAGCAGATCAGCTAAAAGGACAGAAGACAGGTCCCGCTGTACCTTAGCTGGCAGTTAGACACTTCTCTTGGAAGTTGATCTAGTCACAAGGATCCATACATCCAAAGATCCTTGGCTGTGTTTTGCACTCAGTAACTGTTCCAAGCACTGGATCACCCTAGGCTATGCAAGTGAAATCACAGTAAAACCATTGCTTTGTCACAAAAACATCTTAACATTATAATTCTTTGAGCTCAGCTTTTTGCCTCTGTCAAAAGTGGCCATTGGCTTTTTTCAGGTCTCTCCCAGTCAGTGTTGGAGGAGGGGGGAGTGGCTGACTTGCTATGGATTGAATGGAGTGACCTTTGCAAGATTGTTTTTGGAAATATTTCTGAAGTAATATTCCTATCTTTGTTCCCCTTATTTTAGACCTTGGCCTTGAAATATGTTCCTTGAATGCTCTAGCTAGTTTTCATGTGAAGCTCATGAAAGCTCACTGGCCTCTGCCCATGTTGCCTGTTATGATTATTCGTTATTGTGGGTGAATGTAATATTGTAGCAGTGAGAGCTGTTTGCCTGTGTTGCTCATGTGCTGTAGTACCTCAACTTGAGCTACTTCTCATCCAAAATCCATTTTCCATATTAGCTTGGTTTGAGACAACAAGCTGATATGGCACCTCCTTGCAGAGATGTCACATCTGCGTGCCACATCTGACACTAACAATGACCGTATCTGTCCCTGTAGCCTGGCATACAATGCAAGAACTCTGTCTTAGGTGGGATTTTGTTTGTGAGGTGTGTCTGTAAATTTAGGCACTGTTGACTGGAAAAAACAATACTGGCAATTTCTAGCAAAGTACAGGTTGCTAACAGAGGTTGGCACTGAGGCAAGTAGCGTTGGAGTTACTGTCAATAAAGTTTGTATGACAATGGGACTTCCCTGAGTATCTGCTGTTTCCAGAAGACCTCAGGGTGACTCCTTTGTTCTACCTCTCCCAGCACAGCACCCTTGTACAGCACAACTATAGGAGTGGATGTTACAAAAGGTGGAGAAGGACCTTGAGATCATGTGGGCCACATCATGAAGACACAATGAACTCTCTGAGCCAGAGAAGTGTGTTTTAGATGAATTGGACAATACAACAGATGCAGAGATGAATGGAAATGGAATTCAGTGGTTTCCCACCAAAATGGGAGAACTAAGCAAACCTGGACAGTGTGTTCTGGAGCCTATACTGCTGAGAAATTACAGAAGATAGTCACTGAGTGTAGTAGTGCTGGATGCTAAATTTCCTGGGCTCAGAAGAACTGCAGGTAGCTTGGAAATGACAAATAGCTTGAGAAACCAGGAAAATCGTGTGTAATAGAGTGAAATAGCATAGAATAGAAGGAAAGAAGAAAAATATAACTCAGCGAAACAAGTACGAGACACTTTGCTTAAGCAGGAACAATGAACTGCACAGAAGCAGGATGGGGGAGTAACTCAGTGGGTATAACTCAGGAAGGGGAGGAATCTGGTCTCTCCTACAAAAAAAGAGGTAGGGAACAGTAATTTATCACAAGTAGCATATGCATCAGTAGTGTCATGACACTAGGAGAAGAGGCAAATGTGTTGCTAAAGTGTATAGTAGACAGGATTACAGTCAATCAGATGTGCTGAGCAGACGTCCTGCTTCACATTGCTGTCCTGGCAGTGCTGGAGTTTTGTGAGCTATTCTGTATGGAGTGTTCAGGAAAGATGTGATCTCCTGGGGAGGCCCCAGCAGAGAGCACCATCAGAGAGCTCAGCCATCTGGCAAACAGAACCTGTGACAGGTTGAAGCAAACTGCTGGTGTTTGGCTCAGAAAATGGTATTTCTCTGTGGAGTATTGTAGAGGAGGGCAATGATCTGTTCCTTGTCTCTGTGGTGGGTACGATGAGACTTGATGGACCTGAATTGCTGCCTTTGGTTTAGGCAAAGAGATAGGGGAAATGTGTGGTGATTAAGATGGCTGGGAGTGGGAAGGCAGGCCAGGGGCTGGAGTGAGGGTCAGGGGTAGGAAACCCTTGCTGCTACCCGACAGGGAACCACTGGAAGAAGTTTCCCAAGGCAGGGATGTGGTGAGCTCTGTGTTGACAGGCGTATTCAATAAGACAAATTAGCTGATTTCTCTCAGTTCTTGTTCACTTTCCAAGCCTTGGAAAGCAGAAGCATGGTCTCCTGGTCGTCCTTCCCAGGCTTACCATTTTTTTTTCTTTCTCTTGAAGATCCAAAGCTCGCTATGAATGCTAGTCCCATTCTTCCAGTTAGCTGTCCAGGCCCCTGAATATTACCTAGCTGTCACTTTAGGTACTTGAGCACCTTCTCACACCTTTATGTTTTAGACTTTTTCTGTCCTCTTTAGAATGAAATTTGAAGCATCCCTTAGGTGAATTTTGAGACTTTAGTCATTGACAGAGTAAACCTACCCTGTTTACTGGCCACCTCTGCTCTGAATTCTTAATACTGAGCACTTGAGTAGCTTAGCATGTGACAATCTCAAATTCAGTGTGACTCGGTTAACTCTTATTGCTCAATATTCTGAGAATATGTAATTCTATATGAGACCCTTCAAGTCCTATCACCTTCTCAGGGGCTGGGTGTGAATCCCCAAGATTCCTGTTGTTTTGCTTTGTTAGGTAGTCCTGTCTAAGGAAGAATGTTTGGGATGTACTCCAGGCCCCTGACAGCAGGATTCTGCATGGTTGGAAGACCTTTTGGTTTGACTGAAGCTGATCCTACCCTACAAAGCTATCTGCAAGCTGTGTCATCCCTCTTGTTCCCTGCAAATGAAAGAAAGCATTTTGCTATTAATTCACTTTCAACTATACTTAATATGAATAATAACGATCTCATTAAGGGCTGACAAACCTGTCTATTTTAGAAACTTTATTTTAACATGGGATGATTTGAATTTCTGTAGATAAATTAGGTGCTAGCCTTGAGTAAGTACAAAATTGCAGATAATTAAAATCAGGATTAGTGAGAGAAGGGGTGAAAAATGGGGGTCAGATGCAAACCATCATGGGTCAGGCACCATCAGTTTTGTTCTTGCATTTTTGTGCTGTTCAAAAAAAAGTTTTTGATTCTGCTGGTTAGAACATGTTTCTAATAGTTTGGTGCACTGAGCTACTCATTTCTAAGCAGGGCCTTATATCAGCGACAGTGATAAATTCTCTCACTTAACAAAAAATTGCAGACTAAAAGGTTTAAATATATACTGAGTGGCCTTGCAGCTTTATAGAAATGCTCCAAAGACACCTAAAATAGGTGCAAGAAGCTCAATTTAGTTTAGGAAATATATATATTTTTAAATAGGGGGATATATTCTTTGAAATCACTTTGGGATTTCCTTATGGACAGTGCTCTAAATATTGTGTGTTTCTTGTGCTCAGTGCCTATCTTATCTTTTGGCAGCCATTTTGTATGGGTGATAAAATGGGGATTCAGTTTAACATGCTTTGAAATGGAACTGTTATTCTTGGAATAAAGTAAAGTGCTTGAGGTAACATGCAAAATTCATGCTGCTTCATTGTTCAAGGAATGAGACAATCAGTTATAAGAAGTGCAGGATTTAGAATTTGTTTCAACCTCTGGCAGATTGCAGTGGTCCCCAGCTTGAGATCTTTTTGTGATATAGTTAAGGGCAAATGCTGGAAAATATAAGTTTGCACACTTTTGATTTGAGCAATAAAGAGCTTTATTTCTCACTGCTGGTGGATCACCATTAATGCAAGTCTATCCCTTTTTAATGCACTATTAGAATGCTACTGCCAACCTATAGGTTTCAAAATTTTTAACAGACCTAATCCTTTTTACGGACTTTCTTTTTGTTACATCAAAAGTTGTACAACTTGTAAGTGTTTCAATGGGAGTTATTTAGTACTGTGCAGAAGGGAAGTCTGGTATAGGAGATTCTCCTGTAATTTAACCTAGGAGGTGTGGAGAAGACATCAGAGCCTAGAAAAACTATCTTGTACTTTGAGTAACACAACTTCTAAGCATTGCTGAAATTAAGCCTAATGTATCATTCTCGGCTGCTTGAGCAACAATAACGTAACCTGGAAGTACCCTTTTAACAGAGGCAGAAACGATAAAAGTAAATCCGGGTTACAAAATTTCCCAGAAGGTAAAATAGAGGGAGGGGTCTGATGATAAGCAACTCATTTGTTTGTTTTGTTTTTTTTTTTTTTTTTTTTTGGATAGAAGTGAGGAATGCCTTCATTCCTTGGGCAGTCCTATGGACTAACACAGGCTTCAGCCTTTAGGGTTGGCTTTGGTACACGGCTTTGGGACCTTGAGTCTAGACCAACTTGATATTCTTTGAATTCTCTACAATTAGAGCATCCACACACCACCAGTGACTCTTCTGTTAACAAGAGATCAGTGAATCAGTGATCAGAGCCATCTTAAATTTTCATTTTTACTCTTTCCCTTTGTGTTAGGTATCCCAGATGTGCAGAAAGGGGTTTGTTGTAAAAGCATGGTCTTGTTCCTCTGAAGATCTCAGGTGGAATTTGGATAAGTGCTGAGGTTTCTTTGGTTATTTTTAGAAAAGGACACCCATCTTCTGAGATACTGAGGCTTCATCCTGTAGCTTGAAGGGAGTAGGGGGCACATAAGGTTCCAACAGAGGGCTCAGGAACCCCTACAGGAGTGAAAAAATGTAACTGCTCTCTTTCTTTGTTTCTGATATCCACAATTTTTATGCTAAAAAGCTCATTTCTGTTCTGTTTGAAGAGCTGGACCTTCGCTTTAGTTGTCACTTAAAAAAACCTCAACCAATAAACCAACCAAAAAAAACCCCAACCAAGCTGGTGCATCCCCCTTACTGCCCCCCAGTTTCCCTAATAACTAAAACTCTAAGAACAGAAATTCATTTTGCCACTGTGGTAAGTTGCATGTTGAAGATCTTTCAAGTGGAGAGGGGGAAAACCCCATCACCTGTAGAGCTTCTAGCTACTTGCAATTCATTCATTTTCTTATAGGAGAAAGTGACAAGTCTCCCACAAGATATAGAGGTGATAAGGAAAAAATCAATACTCTGCTGCGTGTTTCCTAGACATATCAGTGGCCTGGTTCATACCTCCTGCAGTTCTTCAGGATTTTATGTGGGAATCTTCTCCTACTGTCCATCAGTTCCCAGTCCACCAGTGTAACATCTACTGTAGCTGCCAAGTTTCTGCCCCTCATCATCACTTGGCTGTTCCAAAAGGAGGGAGCTGTGGAGTGTTACTGGGTGGCAGTTGTGTGGATGTGAGTGGAATTCCACTCCTGCAAAAAATCAGGAGCAGAAGCTGGTGAATAGTGGTTAGCATATACTGAAAGACCTGAAGCTTGTTAGAGGCCCATGAGAAGGGCACCTGGTCAGGGTAGAGCAAGACAAGCAGTTGAAGGTGGGCAGTTGCCATTATCATAGTGCTGAGTTTGAGGCTAACTTGTTCCATGCCTTGCCCCCCTGAGAATGAGCTGCAGGGGTGGAAGGAAGGAGTGGAAGAACTGTTCTTATGGAGATGGTGATTGAAGGAGAACAGGCTTTTTAGACTGTACACCAATTGCCTCTATTTTCCATTAATGCTTTGTAGAGGTATTCTGCAGAAGCTGGATTACTTCTGGATTAGCTGTGCATTTTTTGAATGCGTTTTCTATTTATTTATGGAAGTTGCCCTTGGGGTGACTTCCATATTTACAACTTTGGTGAAAAATAACTAATTATGAATAGCTATTTTATGTCATTAGAGTTACTGGAATCATATGTGGATATTGGCCTTTTAAGATGTAGCTGAAATGAAGCCAGGGTACAATTAGGACAAATTACAAATTAGGACACTTACTTTTCATCACTTGTCTGGAGTTTCCATGTATGTGCTCTTTACAGCAGTATGAGAAAATGAGAGTTAGAAATGAAATGTATTTCTCTGTGATTGATACAGTTTGCAATAATTTCAGCAAAGCAAAAGTTTCCAGCAAATAAAGAGGAGGTTGAGTCTTATGAATTTACTACTTTCATTTTAAAATTGCTCCTGAGGTTATTGTAAGTGCTTGGAAAGATTAGAACATTTTTAGAAACATTTCCCTTGGGGCACATTTTTTATAGTATTACCACTGGGAAAGAGGTGGTTGGGAGGAAAGCATTTATACTGAAACAGCAAGGTCAAGAAATATTTTTCTAAGTAATACACTACTGAATGTACAAGCTGGTGCCCCTTCACTGTCACAAAGAAATCCTTTGCTAGGCAGAGTGCCATTCATTTCCTAAGTGCCCTCTCACCTCCCTTACTTGTGCACTGGCAGTATTTTTTTTCCTCTAATTTTTCTTAAGGTATTAGACATAAGAGTCTCCAGCTGAACCTATTCAAACATGGGTGTTCTGGTGAACTGGGATGTACTTTTTGGCTTTTCAGCATTCTCTACCCAGTCCCTTATTGTCACATGGCACCTATGGAGAACTTTCTTCATCTCACTGACAGACCATACAAAACAGATTTTCTGTTTTCAGCAGCACTCCAGCTGTGAAAGTCCCTTAATAGGCTGTAGGATTGAAGGGGAAAGCAGGAAAAGAGTAGGCTGTGGGGAGGAAAAGAGGGTGGTGAGACCTGTCCTTTGGTTTCTGTGATTCTTTCTTAACTGGGTTTGGTCTTGCAACTTTTTTGACTGTTGTTAAATCTGAAGAAAAGGTGATTGGGGTCCCAGGGAGCTACTGCCATTTCCTACTTGTGGATATAAAGATTGGAATTTGTCTTCTCACCCCACGTGGTTTTTGTTCTGCATCCAAGGAAAATCTTCCATGGGATATGTGGTGGCTTGCAATGGACAACTGCGATCCTCATTCTTTGTTTTCCAGTAAAGTAGTGCTTTCTGAGATGAAAATATTTCCTGCCAACCTATTTTGGTTTAAATATGTTTCTACATATTGTCCTATTTTCTTTCATAAGGGTTGAAAAATATTTTTGAAGAAATTTTTTATTACTTTGCTCATTTAGTTTACCGAACCTCTGGCCCCAGTCTAGGTGCTGTACAGAAAAAGGTATGTTTTTATCAGGTTCTTTCAGATCTTCTATCTGGGAAGGAGTGTTTTTGCATGCCCTTTCCCTTGCAACTTCCTAATACTGAGGTTGTAGAACAGATTCCCCAGAAATCTCAAAATAGATGTAGAGTAGCTGGGGTAGCTTTGGTTTTTTTCCTCCCTCTCCTCAGTGAAAATGTTTGCCAGTTTTAATTATGAGCCCTGGATGTGCATCTTGAGATTTGCAGCATCTGGAGCATGGTGCAGTGATTTCTGCTCTGTGAGAGGCATGCAAATCAGCAGCAGCTTAAACTTGTTCCCTATTCCTTTTGGTATCTGTGTCACTTCTGCATGCAGGCTGCCTTGTCAGCCCATACAAATATCTGCCTCCTTGTGTCAGTGGGAGACACATTTTCAGACACCCTCAGCTCTCAAGGCAGAAGGATGGATTCTCTTGGGGAAAACCTTACATGGCTTCAGTGGCTGACTTCTTGAATTAAATGAGTATTTTCTAATTGGGCAAAGTCAAGTGAGTCATGCAGCTACATATGATAGGGGAGGGAAGATTGGCACTGGAGCAGTTTGTTTATTGCTAAAACCCATGGATAATATTCTGTACAATACCAAGTTTTCACTCCCACTTCCCTGTCCTGTCTATCACTTCATATATTGCCGAGGATAGCTCTGAATGAAACAGCTGTGCCATCTGCCGCCAATATTATTTCAGTCCTCACTGTTTTGGGATAAATTTCATAAAGTGTATTGCACATGCAAACATTTAATTGAACAAATGGGAAGCCTCTCCAGTTAAGAAAGCTTTGCAAATGACAAGTAGTGTCCAATTTCCGTTCTAATGGTTACTCTGGGGCTTTAAAATGTGTGAATTCATCTAGCAGGGGCTGATGGTATATTGGAGGCAGATGGCTTGGTTCTGCAAAGAAGAAATGCAAGTGGCTTTTACTATAAATCTTATTTTTTTTTTTTTTGGCAAAGTGTTAACACAATAAAGATGTGACTATTACTGAGAGTGCTCTTTAATAATCATACTACCTTATGTTTTCCCTCAAGAATATGGCTAACTGACTAGAAAAATCTATTCTGAATTTTTATGTTTAACTATACCAGACAGTTTAGGAACACCCTTTTCTTCCTCTAGGAAAAAGACTGAAGAGTGGGCAGGTGATTAAACAAATGGCAAACACCAGGCCTTACAGAAACACTGCAACCTTTGGAAAGGTGTTGGACCTTGTGAGAAATGAAGCCCAACCACACTCAATGTCCTTGCCTGCCTGAGGACCTTAAGACTAAGCATAGATCTCACCTTCCCTGTTAGACTCTGAGATTTTTAAGGCAGTTAGGAAGTGGGCAATCAGAAAATATCTGAAATGTTCCTCTTAAAGCTGTGCTGGTGACCTTTGCTTTAAGCTTCAATGTCTTTTACATCTTAATGCTCATGAAAGCTCAGCTGTGAAGCTCAGGATTTCTCAGTTGTTTGGGGGAGTGAGCAGAGACAAGAGTTGCTGAATGCAATGGAGATGCACATGCCTATGAGATGAATAAAGGGGGAAGATCTTCTGAATTTTGATAGTGTTTATCTGAATTTGTATTCAATGAATGCATGGAAATCTAATGTAGGTTTAGCTGTTGTCTATGGCTTTGAGACACTTATGATAGCTTAATGGAATAAAACATGAACAAGTATAAGTTTGTCAGTAAATTTAACTGCACAATAAGGACAGGCCTTGCTAGCAGGTGCAGGAAGGGTGGACACCCCAGGTTTGCATAACTGAGAATGTCTGCATGTTTGCCACAAATTTGGTCAAAGCTGCATGGTCATTACACTTTTCTTCTTGAGGTTTACTGAACTACACTTCCATGGTATTTTCCTTACAAAATAAACTCTTATCATTTTGTTTCCTCCTACCTCAGGATTTGGACGTATGTATGGATTTTTGTGGATTCTGGTGTTAGGATTGTAAAGATGCTACTTGGATAGTTTTCTGAGCTCTCAAGTTAATTTTAAATCTATCATAAACATAAAATTAAATGGGAAGAGAGAACTAAATGTGCTACCTACCCTGGGGACCAGCACTTGACATTAAATACTAAAAAGACCTGAATTAAATCCTAAAAGTTGCAGTAACTATTGAAAAACTCGCAACAATTACACACAACCTCCAAATAATAATTATCTGGTGTAAAGTCTGGGCTTATGTGCTTGAATTTGTATACTAATGAATACTTGCATGCGCCTTAAATATTAAAATATGCTAGTCTGGGCTCCTTTTATAAGAACAGACTGGTTTATTGAGTCTTCAACTGGCATTTTTTCATTGTTACCTGAGATGAGTTTTACTAGAAAAGACAGACACAATGAAACCTTGACAGACTCCTTAACTAGGATACTTTTGGCAGACACCAAACTAGTGTTCTTAAGCCTTCTCAGTGATTCTTATTCTAACTGTAATAAGCAGGTATTGACTTTGTTGTAATCAGCATCAAGATTCATTGACCAGAGAGGTAAATAGTGATGAGAGCAAAGCCAGGGTCAATACAATCCTCAAGGGACTGTTAATGTCTGTAGACTGAAGTCAGTATTGGTGGTATTAGATGATTCTAGTGTAAAAATTTCTTTTATATGCATGCACAAAAGAAAAGAGGAAGGATAATCTGAAAATGTAATGTTGCGATTTCAATGGACCATGTGTGTAGCATAAAAGGTCATAAAAGTTGATTTAATATTCTACATGTAATTTGTTCTTGTGGTACAGTCTGAATTTGGATCAAAAGCAAAGGAAGGCTCTGAGACAGTGTGACAAGTAGATGACAAGTAGAGTTTTTTCTACCTGGTGGGCATAACCTTGAAAAATGCAAAATATTGTCCTCTTAATGCAGCAGACTGTTGGAGTTGCTGTCATTGCTCACTGCAGAACAACTAAGTGCTGCTGCTTCTCAGGCTTGAGAATCACAGCTCTTACAGGAAAGCAGGATCTACCTCAAAGCTGGCTGGTAAACTGGTCTGTGCAGACCAGGTCTTCTGGTTTGCTTTCCTAAACAATTACCTGACTTTTAACTGAGCTGTGGTTTTGAACAGTGCATGTTTTTTTTTTGTGTCATCTTGCTCCCTGCTTGTCCCTTCCATGGCCTCTGTTCAGTTCTTCTCTGGTCCATCTCTATCTCAGCTTGGATACAAATCTTGGAAACTACCTTATTTGATGACTGTTCCATAGTTTTGAATGCCATGCCCTTTGAAAACAGCGGTGAGCTTTTGGAGAGCTTATCTTGGATGGGCTCTTGCAATTCATGGTTTGTACAGTACAGCAGCAAAATGGCATAGTGATGCTGAAGAACTGCTTATGGACGTCTGCAAAACGTGAAGTCTTGCCATTGTCCTAGGGAGGTCAGTGGTCTGAAGGGTGCTTCTGGGCTTCAGAAATAAAAGCAAAGCCATTTTGAGAGCCTCCTGTAGCATTTTCCCTGCCGTCTGTGTCTGAAATGGGATTTGCCTTCTGATGAAGCACCCTGCCAGTCCTGCTGCTGTGATTCATGAGTCACACTTCTTGATGTGCTTTCTGAGGGAATATTGTCAGCTCCTAGACAGCTAGGTAAATATGACTTTTCACTAGAAAACAAAATTGGCTGTTCCTGATTCGTGATTTGTTATTCCTCTTGTATGGATATAGCAGCTTGAAGTTTCACTCATTCACTTGGGGAGTAGAAATAAAGTTGTGTGACTTGGGAACCTGCTCAAACACATTGGATAATGGGCAGGGAACAGTAAAAGCAAACAAGCTTGCAGGCAAACCCTTAGGGTGAATTTCCTTCATATAAATTATTCAGTGAGTAATTTGCAAACAGCAGAGATATTTGTAGAGAATGGATTTGGTTTGTGAATGACTCAACAAAGTAAAAATAAATTTGGAAACACTGGGCCATTTACTCACAAAATGTAACTAGACTTTTTTCTCTCTTAGGATAGTCTGCAAGTTTCAAAATCCACATGCTTTTAAAAATACATACAACTCCTCTTTTGGCACTTAGTAATATCTACTTATCTACCCTTCAGTCTACAAACACATGCTCTTTTTGCATAAAAAGTATTTATTGAATTCTTAAATAGGAAATAACTCTTATATAGGAATATAACTTAAGTGATATATTGTTTACCTATGCTGTATTCCAATACATGTACACATAGAACAGAAATATTTAGGTAATTCTATAAAATACGTTTTAAAAAGCATTTGTCAATAATAAGAAAGGAAATACTATCTTTTCCACTGTTAATCATCCTGACAGTTCATCTTCAAATAGACTTTCTGTAGGTATAACCTCCTAGAAAGGCATGTTTTGAAAAGTGAAGTTAACTTTAAGTATGGCACTTATTTGCTGTTATTTCAGGTTTATCATGGTGCAGGATGGAATTAGATCAATAAAACTAGCTTAATATGGTGGTGCTGTGGTTCTAGCTATTGTAAGCTTTGGCAGCTCCTGCTGTCCTTTTTATCCTACCCCATCATGTCTCCAGCTACTTGCTCTTCAAGAGAGAATTTCTGTCTAGAAAAACTTGTTTTGTTGGCTCTTTAAATGTTAGTGCAATACCTTGCAAATTTCACAAAATGTGAGCCAGACTACTGAGAGGTAGTTTTCCTTGATTGTATACAAGTTAATTTCCTTTTCTGAATGTTCATCTCTGGACTTCAAGGTAGTTTTCCTGCATGGACAGTTATTTTCAATCCAGCCTTCTTATCACAAGTTGGGTAGAGCTCAGAAAGCCAGACTGTTTTTGTCTCTTCAGTGCTGTCCCAAGCCAGAGATTTTCCTAAAATGAAGTGTTGCATTCAATATTGAGAAGTGCAAAGAAAGAGGGTGCTGCTTTTCATCTAGATGCATGTTAGAAGCAACTGTGGCTAGATAAAAAAAACATGAAACAATTGAACATTTTCTGTCCAGAATTAGTAGAGCTGAAAAACAGGAACTGCATAATTGTGATTAACTTCATTAAACCTTGAGTTTCAAACAGTTTTTTTGAAAAGAAAAAGAGGAAGAGAAAGAATGATACTTCTACAAAATACTGGGGGCTTTGATGCTGTTGTTGTGTTTTTTTAATTTTTTTTTTTTAAGGGAGGATTTTGCTTGTTTTCATGTAGCTCTTTGAAGTAATTTACTGACACTCTGTAGTCATGGGATTATATCCTAAAATGAGGAAAAAAATCAAAAACTGTCCCTGACACATTGTGTCTACTATCTTGTTATCAGGTTTCTGTTGTCTGACATCTCTATTTAATAGTAATAATGATAGCTTCTGTTATAATTTCTACAGAAATTGGACAATTCCTCTTTCCTGAGGTAGAATTGTATTTTAATCAAGGAAAACTTGAGCAGAATAGTAATCTGCTGAAACATCCACTTTTAGAGAATTCCAACATTAGGGGGTAGATATATTAAAAAAAAATATTTAAATAAAAAATATTTAAAATAATTTGAGAGAAAATCTTTTAAAAGCCTTATGCAAAAAACTTCCTAGGCAGGAAACTGTACCCCAAGTGCTCATTGCTATGTGTGCATATTGTGAGTGCTTTAAATTGTGGAATGTATGCCCTCTTAATCTGTCATGAGTATATTGATTTGTCAAATATTGATCAGCTGCCCATCACAGATTTGTGCAACTACTTTTTGCTGCTGAATGGTAACACAGTTTTGTTTGAAATATTCTTGCACAATCCAAGTTTCTTTTATTATTTAATGCAAATGAGACTGAGATATGTATAACCTGGTAAAAGGGAAGAAATGCTTTTTCTAAAAGCCCAATATTTCAGTGTAAAGTGTTCATTTGTCCCAGGAGCTACTTGCTGGAGATGTTGTTGCTGTTGGCCCTGAATGGATGTGCAATTTCCAGGCTCACAGCAGTGGAGCTAAAGAATGTTGCACTGGTATGACTGAGTGAATCAGACACGTGGTGCTGAACTAACAAATTCATGTGCTGAGCTCAATGTTAATCAGCTTCTACCCTGTGGATTCCTCACGGTTGCTTTTAAAGCATGTACTATCCATTTTATATAAAGGGCAGCTGTGCACTTCCAACATATGGTGCAATCAGAAAAGACCAGAGAATAGTAGAGTACATGTTGCCCATATTTTTTTGGGGATTGGCAGCATACTGATAGCACATAGAGCAACTCTCTCAAATTTTTTATCTGTTGCTTTGGAATGCCCCATCTCTTTTCTTGCAAATTGCAGTTCGAAGTTGGTAACAGTTTCACATTTCTTCCATTTGCCAGAAACTCTGTTCTTTTCAGTTTTCATCTACTTGTGTTCTTTGTAATACAAATTCAGCAGCTGCAGACAATTCCCTGCCTGTCTGTGGTCCCTTGTTTTAACTTTTGAAATAATGTAAGATCATGTGTGTGTGTGGTTTTTTTTTGGTTTTGTTTTTTTTTTTTTTTTTTTTTTTCCCCCGTGTCAAAGCAAGGAATAGTTTTATTCTGTTAAGGTCTCTTGGAAGGATGGACTTCCCTAACTTCTGAGTTTCCTTAACGGACTAAGGGTAGTCTAAGGATATTGTAAGTCTTGTAAGAGCCCTCTTGTCTGAAGTCAGCTTTGTTGTACTTTGGTGGCAACAGTCAGTACAAAAGTGGGTAAGACATGCTGCCCACATTGCAGGCTGAGTTTATAGTGTGCTAAATCTAATTCTGGATCCTTTAGCCAGATAAACCTCCTGTTCTGCCTGCAGGCTAAAATGTTATCCAAGTTTGTTAGTTTTTTTTTTTTTTTTAGGTTATCCACATCAGAGGCTGATCAGACTTTTGCTTTTGCAAGCTTGTCTTCTGGTTTCTTCCTGAGCCCTTCACAGTGAGAAAAGGAGTGTAAATTTGTGCTTGTCCTGAGGCAACATTCGCCTGGGTATGGCTCTCTTCTCCTGATCCAAGATCTTGGAATAAGAAGTCTTCATTAGGACTTGGAGGTTGGAGAAGGTTTACACTGCAGAACTCTCTCATTGTTCAATCAAAGTGGCCAGAAGTCAAAAAAAGCTTAGTTAAAGTTGAAAAATAATCCTTGTTTCTATGGAATTTTGATTATACCTCATATCTGTTCTTCACAGATACTGAGCACTCCAAATACTGTTGGCAAATGATGTAACTTCTGATGCTGCCTGATCAGAAAGCTTCTAAGTAATGACCCTGTAAACACATGGAAACTCAGTAAAAAGATTGTTTGCACAGTCTCACATGTGGGCATTGTCAAATGATGGGGCTAAATGAAAATAACAGGCAGATGCATGCAGAGCTGTTTCCTTGTCATAAACATATGGACAGAGTTCCCAGAGGAGAGTAGAATAGAGTTTGTCAGGGTTTGAGATGACCTTGCTGGTTTCCACTTGGGAAAGTGGATCTGGTTGGGCTTCTCTGCCCCTCTTCTAGTTGTTCCCACCTGCCCTCAGAGGGTTATGCTGAGGGGACCAGGGTATTGGTGTATCATGACTTGTTGCTCTCTTGGTGTGACTGTAGGAGGTAAAGGAGATAAGATCTCCCTGCAAAGCTCCTTCTGCAATGCCTGTGCACTGCTGTCCATTCTCTGTGTGCCTCTGGACTAGGCCCTTGCAAGCATTAAATAGTTGTGACAGACTGATGAACAACCAGAAGAGTAATCTGTGGGCAAAGGCTGGTAACTAAACTCCTGTCCTGATGCTTCTGTTCATACAAGATTGGAACTGGAGGAATAATAGCAGAGACTCCAGGCTCTTGTGTGTCCCCCACCCCCAGCTTATGCATTGTCTCTGAAACACTGAAAAGGGATTTCTGGGGCCTTGTCTGAAACATGATTTCCCTCCTGTCCATTACCCAGATAGTGCTATTATATGTGTATCAATTTTCATCTTTTTTGTAAACCCCCTTTTATCATTGGGCATTTCTGTCTGTCTCATCTTATAGGTGTGTGGTGGGAACCAACTAGCCTTTTGTTTTCTGCAGATGGAAGGAATATGACACCAATGTACTTTTCTGGTATGTTACCAAAAATTAACATATTTCCTTCTCTGCCTCTTCAGCAGCGTTAGAAGAGCGATGGGAGTGATTTGCCTTGGTTCTTTAAATCTGTGGCAGGAGGCATCAGGGAGAAGTATATAGCTGCATGTTTTGCAATGGCACAAAGCTGAGAGAAAAGCTGCACGGGTAATGTTCTGTCCTTAATCTAATAATGTTCCTTGTTCAGTATCAGTAGAAAATTACTCTTTCTGCATTCCTTCATATTGCTCTGTAATAAACAATAGCATAATGCTGGAAATATGAAATAATTTAGTAAGTTCAGGTTTTGTTACAGATAATGGATAACTATGCACAGGAACATAGTAAGTCTTGAATGACAGTTTTATTTGATTACCAAGCCTGAATGCAATGTTCCACGGCACTGCTTTGCTGTAAGGCCGTGTCATGCTGTAGGAAGTCTCATTGCTCTCAGATCTAGTTGAGCAGTTCTCATTCTGTGGCCTTCTGCCTGATCAAATCTGAGACACTATGCTCCAGGAGTGCTTGGGTGGAACCTCTGGAGAAGAGTTATATGCGACAGGGAGACGTCCTGGTGACTCAAACCCATCATCCCCTCCTAGTCCAAACTGAAACAAAGTCTCTCAGGTAGTGCTAAGGAAGTTCAGGTTTGGTGCAGCTTCCATTTTCAGGTGTGATGTACTGCTCAGACTCACACCAAAATATTGAGCCATTAAAATAGGTTCTGTGGTTTCACTTCTTTTTCTTTTTTTTTTTTATTTTTTTAAATTAAATTAAGGGTTTTTTTTAGCTATCCTTGCATTGTCCCTTAGGTTCATTTTAATGATCAGTGAAATGGTTTCTAATGGAGTAGAAAGATGGCAAAGTACTTTGCTGTATTAAATACAATGTATCTTTCTGTTAGAAAGTCACAATTATTAAATAATTATTTCTCAGACACTGGTAGGCAGATGGAATATGTTCCTTCCTTCTCTTGTGCCCTTTTTTTCCATTCATCTTCTTACCACTGTGCTACTTTGGCAGGGTGACTTTGAGCAAAACAAGAAGACATTTGCCAGCTTTCTAACGAAGCACTGACACTGTCCTTTAATCCTGCCCTTAGAGAAGTCATGGTATTTTGCTTTTGCTTGATAGGAGGCAGCCAAATGTTGTGACATTTTGTGATGTGCGGGAGCTGGGAATGAGATTTTGTCCTTAGGCACTGAATTAGTTAACTGTTACATTTGTTTTGCAGTCAATAAAGTTCGGTCTGGGCTTGCTGAACACCCTATGGATGTGGAAGGAGCTGCACTTCAGGTAGTTTGCTGTTTTCTTTGTAGACGTTTCCAATTTTAACAAAGAATTTACACATATTTTAAGAAGGTATAATGTTAAATGGATTTCCAATTATGTTTTTTGATTTTTTTTTCTTGTTGTGTATCTCTGACAGAGATCCTGGGACAGGTGGAACTATTTCTGAATTAAAAGATAAATTGCTGGAATGCTCTGTGCTAAAGATTGAAGCTATATCATAGTACTTTGCTGGAACACCACAAGGACAAATAACTTGCTCTTTGCTAGAGAGAAAGATTTGAGTCTGGAGAGGTCATTTGGATATGTTCCTAACACTACTGTCAAGTCATAAGACTGCAGTAAAAACAGCATTGCATCAGGATAACTTTTTTCAAAGTGTGCTGTAAATGGTCAAAATAGGACCTTCTCTGTATCCCAACCAGTGGATATAATTTATTTTGACTTTCAAAAGGCTTTTGTTATACACATTAATAGAAGATGGCTGAGAATTCTTGGGTAAAGTGTGAGAGGAGGGGGCCCTTTGAGAGAAGAAACAAAGGCTGAGAATAAATAGCTAATTCTCAGTGTGGAGGGAGGTTAATAGTGGGGCAGACCAGCTAAGATCTTGAAAGGAGTACTGGGAGATCAGAGAAGCAGTTTTAGAGTCCATCACCTACTTTTTAACATCTTGTTCACTACTGAAGCTAACTTACACATCTAAGCAAACTTCTTTTGTCTCCCTAATTAGACTGAATATTAAAAAGCAGCTTAACTTCTGCAGCTAAACTGAGGCCAAGTAGATGAATATTGGGGTTTCAGAGTCCTATGAAGGCAGTATAAATACAGTGTGATGAGGGCACTTGCAAGGCAGAGCTCTTGCCTTCTCTCAACATTTGTGAAGAGAATGCAAGTTTGCAGGGTTTGATTCATGTTTTATAATTCTAGACAAAGAACTTAATAGGGAAAACCAGCTAAACTTTTTATTTCTCTTTGAAGAAGGTGTTTCTAGGGTTGGTCTCAATAACATCTCTTGACAGACACCAACTGTTATATTGTGTGTTTTACTAGCTGATTTATTTAGATCACATCAGTGCATTGAGCAGCCAGTGAGGGGACCAGTAATATGCAGCCTGTGGATATAGAACTCAGATGAGAATTTTGCTCTAAGGAGCTGAAAGTCAATGTGGAAAAAGGATGAGCATCACCTTTTTTTTTATCCGCTTCTGTGGATTTCTCTAATGTGGCTTTTTTTATATGTAATGAGGCTCATTTTTGCAGAATGCTGTGTTTGGATTATGCATGTTGTGTTTGGGGAGAATAGTTAAGGACTGGAATGAAGTAAGGAGTAGAACCTGATTTACTTCTGGTCCCTTTAGAATTGAATAATACTTATTAAGTATTTGGCCCCAATTCACTTGGCAGAATGAGCTCTCTATAATAAAGGTCTGTGCTATATATACCTCAATGTCCTTATTTGCAACCAGCTATTAATGTACTACAGTTGAGTAAATAACACACAATCAGTGATTTAGCCTGCAAATAGAATCTTGTCTTTCTCCTTTGGAAAATCCATGATCAGTGCAGTCATCTTGGCACCACGATCTGTTTAAGTGTAACACTTGCTTTTTGCAAATATCACCTTAAATTCTTTTGTTTTCAACCATATCTGCTAGTGTGACTCCGTGGCATAAACATCCTGGAAAGTGAATGCAAAAGAAGTCCATGTGGTCAAAGGAAGTCTTCTGTGTATTTTGAGACTTAAATATATAGCTATATGTATTATTTGCATGTAGTATTAACTCAGATCTTAACTCTGTTCTTTTACTCAGGGGAGTTGCTGAAGTTATCACATGTCTGTGAGGTGTTAGGTAATATGCTGTCTAAATTAAAACATACTTTGGGAACAGCTTATTTTTTTATCTAATCTGTGTATTTTTGGTCAGAAACTGAATCCAGAATGCAGCCAATTAGAGATTGCCCTGATGGTGTAATGGCCATTGGTTGCCTGGGGAGAAAGTGGGTGGAGGTGACGGAGCACTGCAGGAACTCCACTCTATTTGCCTGCATTTCATCACGGCTTTTTATCAACTCTCACTCCCCCACTTTTCTTTCAGAATATCAAACTGATTTTAGGAAAAAACTGTTAAGCCAGGAAAAGAAATCCATTCTTTGCTGTTGAAAGGTGACAGCAAGCACAGACATGATCCCTTGTGCAAAGTGCAGGTAAAATTTCTCTAACACAGCCAGGTTTGTTTATAGTTAATACGATGATGGGAGTAGGTCATGGCTAAACTGTGTCCATGTTATTTCAGGAGACTAAATTGTGCCCACTGAAACAAAGTGCACAGCTTGCCCAGAGGAGGCAGGATATTGCCCTGAGTGATGGAAGAACTGGTATTACATGTGAGAATGTCAGGCAGAAAGCCACTAGAGCTTTAAGTGTTGTTTTTTTCCAGCTGGATGTAACAAGTTAAGTCCTGTGTCTAGGACCTGTGTAATGGGTCCTAGACACCTCCTTTGGTGTTGGGTATATAAGGTGATCTGTAATAGATACAAACAGCACTTGCACAGCAGTAAAGACAGCAGGCTTTTATTTATTTAGGTCCATCCTTAAGCAGTGGATGAAAGCATCCATAAGCATGCAAAATTAGGATATTCAACAAATAGTGTCTTTGCAATTAAGCAACAGGCTGAGTTTTAGCTTAATTGTTAAATTTCATTATGACTGTGGCTTCAACTCACCTTCTGTTACTTCCTCTTGCTTCTGCTGCATATATATACAGTATCTTATGCTAGAATGGCTGAGAGGAGTCTGCTAAAACCATCTGATCGGTATTATAGAGAGCTGATACACATCAGAATACTAAATTGTGTCTTTGGTGCCAGTAATCCACACAACCCAACAGGCTGTGACTGCATTAAATTGCTATGATTTTTGACAGAAGAGATCTTGTTTGCATAAATCCCTTGAATACCGATGGGAGTGTGATTACAGCTTTAACAAAGGGAGAGGTTGAATACAAATTTGGGAGGGCCAGAAAGTGTTTAGTATCTCTTATTGTTTTCATCAGAATTCTAAATCTTATTCATGCTGGTGACTCTGATCTTTATATCAATGCACAAAAAGAGAAGAACAGAGGAGCAGAAAGACTTTTCTCTTTTGCCTGAAACACTGATTTTGTTATCATGTTACCAATGAGGGTCCATTTGGGATATTATCCAAGCACAGAGATTAGTGCTGGCCTTTTGTAAGAGCCCTTAAATGTTTGGAATACATTTGCCCTTGAGGGAGATAACCTACTGCAAAAAAGTTAGATTCAAAAGACGAGATAGAGAAGGTGGGATTTTGCTTTGCACACTCATGCTTGCTGGCAGAGCTGTTCTGCCTTAACCTTAAAGCTACCTGCATTCTTTTGTAGCCCTCTGTACTTAATAGCTGGGCTCTGTTTTGTGTGTCAGGTTTTGTTCGTGAAACAAATTGGCAATTAGCCACTGGCTGAGGCAACAAAGCCTATTTGTTTGGGATAAATGTGGTGATGGCGATGTGTCTTGCAATTTGGTTTCTTTTGCGATCAAAAATACCAAGTATGTGGAGTTTTTAACAAATTAAATTAAACAGACTGCTTATTGTACTTAGAATACCTGTTCAGTTTTATTTTCTATGCCCCTTATTGCCCCTTGTTGCTTCAGGGGTGGTAGGGGTGCCTTCCAGACAGACCTGGACAAACCTGAGAAGTGGGGCCACAAGAGCATCGTGAGGTTCAAAAAGACCAAGAGCCAGGTCTTCATATGGGTTGGGGCAATTTCATACATGAGCACAGACTGGTAGGGGCATTGAGAGCAGCCCTGTGGAGAAGGACTAGGGTGTCTTCATGGATAAAATGCTGGGCATGACCCAACTGGGCTGTGTGCTCACAGCCAGAAAGTAAACCACATCCTGGGCAGTATCCAAGGCAGTGTGGCCAGCAGGTGTAGGAGGGTGATGCTCCCCCTCTACTCCATCATCGTGAGAACGTCTCCTGGAGAACTGCATCCAGATCTGGGGTCCTCAGCACAAGAAAGATTGGAGTGAGTCTAGAGGAGTGCTGGATGATCAGAGAGGTGGAGCACCTCTTCTGTGAAGAGAGACAGAGTTGGGATTGCTCAATCTGGAGAAAAGGTGGCTCCAAGGAGATATCATTGTGGCCTTCCAGTACCTAGAGGGGGCTTTATAAAAAAGAGAGAGCAACTTTTTACATGTGAATATAGCGAGAGGACAAGGGGAAATGGTTTTAAACCAAAAAAGGAAATTTAAACTAGATGTTAGGAAGGAGTTGTTTAATCTGATGGTCATGAGGCACTTGCACAAGTTGCCCAAAGAACTTTTCCATGTACCATATAGGTACAGGATTTAGATGCCATTTTCTAGTTCTGATCATTGTTTGCTTAAAGTTGTTTAAGAACTGTCCTGACTGCCTGGAATGTTCTGTATGCAAGATTACTCTCCATATAGGCAATGTAATGGTATACTTAATCATAAGTACATAAACCTACTGGCATAGGTTTTTCCCATGGACTTCCATAAATGGGTCTTTTTCTGTCTTTTTTCCCTGCTTATCTTCTTTCTTCACCTTTCCAAGCTAGAAAAGCTGCCAACAAAGGACATTTCTTCTTAAAGGAATAAGATCTGAGTAATTAAAATAACCTCTTTAAGGATTACCATGGCTCATTAAATAACACTGTAGAGAAAACAGAAATATAAATAGCATTATCGGTTTATGCTTTTATTAATGCATACTGCCTCAGAAGTGAGCACTTTACTTTGGGTCATCAGTTTTGACAATCTCAAAGAAACAGTTGTTAAAAGAATGCTCCTAATCAATAATGCAGAGTTTCTAGGGATACTTATTTATTTTAGTTACCTTTTTTTGTGCCACATGTATGGACTGCCATAGGTAGCAGCTCATGTACTGCAAAGGAGATAAAAATATTATGGATCTTATCCAGTTCTTCCAGTGAGCATGCTGCTCTGTACCTTCATATTTTCTCCTGCTTTGTCAGTACCATAAATGCTACCAGGGGATCATAAGCACAAGAACAAGAATACTTGCAACACCAATTGTCAGTCTAACAGCAAGGTGCAGTTGTGTTGTGTTGTCCAGTGTTATTTTTGTCATAACAGTGACAAAGATGGATACTTCAGCAGTGCTCCTCTGGGTTCCAGCTGATGCGGGGTGCTTGCAGCTGGAAGAAACTGGACTGCAGCACTGTGCCGTGACCACTCTTTGTGGTTGCACAGGTTTGTGGCAGCAATTTGACCCAAGAGCAATTGCCCTCACTGGTCATAGGAAAATGACAGATTGCTGTCCAAATATTTCACTTTATTAGTCCAAGACTACTGTAAGAGTTGTTCTGTGTGATAATTCAAATCAGAATGATCTTTAAAACTATTCTTATTCTTCTTTTTTACTTTCCAAATAAAATTATGTTTGTAACTAAGGAAGTCTTGGTGTCCTCTATTATATTTAAAAAATGAAGTTAAAAATATTAAGAATATTGAAGTAACTCAATGTCTTGTTGCTCAGTTAGTGCTGTCTTTTCTCAGATTACTTCAGAATTAAGATGATGCTGTTTCTAAGTTGCTTTCAACTTTACTGGAGTTACTAAAACTGGAGTTTTAGAGACATTTAAGCTAAATATCAGCTATTTGCAAGTTCCTAGTTTTGACTTTCTTGCTATACAGTGACATGGCTAAAATGGAAATTAGCCATGAAAATGGCTAAAATGGAAAATAGCCAGAATGAACTGTGGTTCATTCTGATTCCCAGTAGACTACTTACGCCCTAACATGCTGTCACCTATTTCGTATCTTGGCTCTTATCTGGGGGTCTCGAAGCAATTAATCAGCAACCACTTAAAAGAAGTCAGTGAAAACTTGCCACATTCCTTTAGCATCATATGCTGGCTTGAGTAGCACTCATTTGTGAAGGGAATTCTCCTCTTCACATTTCATTTACTTTCATAGGAATTAGAACCATGCATATCTTGTGAAGCCTAGATCCTAACACAAAGAAAGAAATGAAGGCCCAGCAGTAATTCCTCTCTCATCTTCTTCCATCTTCAGTTTGCAACATAACACCTTCCACACACCTGATTAATAATCAGATTTTGAAAGTTGAATCTTGCAGATTTTTAGCTCTTTACTCAGCTAAAAGAAGATGAACCATCAAACCAAATGAAGCGTCTTGAAATTCTAAAGCACTGCTTTCAGTAGGCTAAAAAATAATGGGCATCAATATTTAGCTTGCTAGGGGAGACTAGTGTTGTCTGTAGGCAGAATGTAATCAGTGATTAATGAATTTTTCTTGTGTGCAGAGATTGAGACTGCCTGAACATATGGAGGTTAATCATGAGAGATGTTGAAATAAATAAATAAAAATTAGCATACAATCATCACCACTGTTTCAGGGAACAAATGGGACAAATGATATGCTGGATTTTTTCAAATTCTAAGTGGTTGATTATTACCTTTAATGGCAGACTTGTTTCACCTTGTTACTAGGTTTTATGGAGCAATACTTTTAATAGGAAATGAGTATAGAACAAACATTCTGTAACTTGAATTTGCCTAGTTTTGATTTGAAATGTTGCTCGTATAAGCCTGTATTGATAGGCATGAAAGCAGATATTTATTTTCCAAATGTTTGATGAAATGAATGGACTTGAGGAATGTGCTGCAGGCCGAAACTTGACCATCATGTCCAAGTCAAGTCTGAAGCATGAATATGGCTTGAAAATTAGCAGTGGAGAGAAAACATTATTGGGGGTTTTCTTTGCAGGGTCCCCACTGCATTAGAAGGAGTCTTTCTCACGAATTTGCTTTTTGTTTTCCATGTGAGAGCTTGCAGAGGGACCCATCTTGCCAACTTCTTGACAGGGCTTTTGCCTGATCCCTCTGTGGATTAAAGATATGCCTCTGGCCCAATTCCCATTAGCTAATGGGAAAAAAAAACTTGCTGTCTGTGGGTCTCAGTTCTGATAATTCAAGTTCTGCCTGTGTGAATTCAGTAGTTACCATCCCAGTTCTGCATCTCTGGGGCTAGGATCTGCCCATGGAAGCAATCATCTGCTTTGGCTTGCACTCAACTTGCACTGAATTGCATGAGACCAGCAGGGAGAGTGGGAGAGCTGTGAAAACCTACTCACAGAGGAGATATTTCCTTCCTCCTTTCTTTGTGGAAGGAAATATTGTCCTCTCTTTGCAAGCATGTTGAAAAGCCTTGGGAAAGACCTTGTGAATGTTGGCTTTGTCTTCTGTGTTTAGGAGCAGGAAAAAGGAGAGGAAGGAAGACGTCCTTTGCTCTGACTGTTGGAGGGCAAACAGTTTATAAATAATGAAACACTGGGTGCTTATGTGAGGTGTGCCATAAAAACATTTCTCTGCCTATCTTGCAGGCAAACAGCGTTGTGGATTTTTGTTTTACTTCTAAGGAAAAAATGGGGGAAAAGACCTGTAGAGGTACCAATACTATAGTACAGTCTTCACCCCTGGCAGCAAATAGTTATGGCTATAGACACTTCAGGTTACAAAAGGGCTGTGTAATTTCTTGCTGGCATGTGGTACAGCTAGTATTTCTCTGCTTGGGCAGGGCTGTCTCATCAATCAGTGCTTGTGCTGCTTGTCCAGGCTGGGAAAAACATATTGTAATAATGACAATAATAATAGCAATCAAAATAAAAGGGCTGCTAGAAGAGCATGATGGGCCCTCCTGTTGAGAATGCATTGTAAACATATTGACAAATGGAAATGTACTTCAGTTCATTTAGTGCTCTGCTTCCTTGAACACATTTTGATGATATAGGATTGCTACGTCTTGTTTGGGGTGGAGAGTTGCTTCATGTTTTGTTCTGTTTATGTGTGCTGTAATTATGAAGTGGGAATGGAATTTCAAGTTGTCTCTCACCTGGGGTATGAATCTTCTGCTCAGTGTGGCTGAATGCACACATGCTTGTTTTCACAGCACCAACAAACAACTACATTAGAGGAGTGTTAAGGCTGTGAAATAAATGTGGAGAGTAAGAGATGAGGAGTGAATCCCCAGCCCAGTGATGTGGAGTTTAAAGGAATATCAGGCTATTGAACCACATTTGTCTGCTACTCAGCAGAAGTTTAATACTTGGGGGTATGTTTCTGTGCTTATTTCATTACTTGAATAGATTTTCCCTGCTATTTAAAGTCCTATGTCAACTGATACTGGTGGGCTGGTGCTTCTCTGGATATTCTGTGAAATAACAGAAAGCAAATACCCTTATGAAACAACAGGGGTGTATGAACAGTGCCTGCCATGCATAAGAAACAAGTATAAATTTATCCATATAAGCTTGTACTTGATATATATTTACATTGTATAGTTATATACAGCTAATCAATTTGTGTAATTGGCTATTTTCAACCATATATTTGTATGTAGAGAAATGTATGTTCTATACTGACCACAGTTTTTTTTTTTCAATAGATTGTATTCTGAAAGGAACCTGAATATGAAGAACTTGGCCTTCAAAATAGCTGCTTGAAAATGTGGTTTTTATCCAAGAAATTTAAATTTGAAGTAACCTTTAAAGTACCTTTCTAGTTAATGCAGCTGTCAGAATTATATCTGGAGTTGTTGCTGTTTATTGCACATGTGGTATTGTGTGTACAACTCCATTGGTGTTTGGAAGATCCTGTTTTAAGAAAATTGCATTAAGTATCTGTCTTCTCTTGTGAGGCTTCTGGTGCAAATTGTTGTATTTCTATCACATGAAAGTTTTTCAAGTAGTTTCACAAATGGAAAAAAGTATAGCATTGTTAATTAGGTATGTTTTGACAACTGTTTTTGGGTTTACATAATTAATTTTGAGGCTTGGCAGGGCTTTTCTTTGTATTTTGAATGCGCATCCTTTTCATGTATTCTTTTGGCTTGAGAGTTGTTCCTAGAAGTTAATGGAATTTAAACAAGAACAAATGAAGTAAGATTTTTCATTAGCTAATTTTCCCAATTCTACTTCTAGATAAAGTATATAAAAATTCAGGATATTTGCTCACAATATATTTAAGTTATCTGAGCCTCAAATATCTTGGTATTTCATAATGAAGTACAATTTTTTTTAATCAGATTTTTTCATCTTGTCTTTTTCATCTCTAAGAACATTAATTTTGCTCTTCTTTTGTAATTGTTTCCTTTTTTTGTGTGTGTGTGTCTGAACTTTCATCTTTTCCCTAGAGCTGAAGCACTTAGTAGCTGGTGCCTGAAAAAGATTTGGAGTAAGCGAGCGCTTCTAGCAGACAATGTTCTATTGCTGTAAAGACTAATCAATTTTATCATCACTTTGTCAGCTGTTGAAAATGTGTTGCTGTGGTTTACAGAGTAAATTTAAATAAGGGTATTCATTACATTCTCCTATAATGCTTCTGAATTAGGCAGAGTTCTCAGATTCTAGGGGCAGAAGCAAAAACTGTAGGGAGACAGTCCTGCTTAAGCCTCTCCCTTTCACAAGGGAAAGCTGTTCCATACAGAAGTCGTACTTATTGCTAAAGTCTGAGCTTTGTTAGACTAACTTTGACCTGAAATAAAAAAAAATCTCTCCTTTATACAGCATGCCTCTGTCTCCATCTTAATTGATGCCAACTTACTTTATTTATTTTGTTTTTTTTGGGAGGCCGGTGTATGTTTGTTCAATCCCTTCAAAATAGAGAGATTTCCTCTGATCAGATATGCTGCATTCTACCATTTGTATCTTTGGCCACACTCAGCTTCTCTGCTGATTTGGAACTTAAATCAGAGACATAGTTAACCACTAATGAGGTATGACTAAGTGTTGCATGCCTTACCCCACTAATAATGTATGACTAAGCATTGCGTGTGTGTTAGTGTTCATCTAATTGCAAGTTTGATATTGATCACTGGAGTATTTGAGGAATATTGTACTGTTTGGGATAGCAATTTAAGGAGACTGTTGTTCTCAAAGCTTGAAAGATTGTATGAAAGTAAGGACACTTGTTTCTGTACTTGTGCAATTTATATAAGGTGAATAAATTCATGAATGCTAAAGGGAATGCATAGATCAAACCCACTTTTGGTCATTGATCCAAAACTCTGATTACCATTTAATTTTTTTCTGTCAGCACTAAGATTACAAAATAAACCCAACAACTATTCAAGCAGGAGTTAGAATCTGAAATAGAAAGAGCAGGGGAGGTGATCTGTTGTGCAAAAGCTCAGACTAGAACATTACAGGGGTTTCTCTGGTCTTCAATATAGATTTGAAATTAGAAGTCAGATTTATGCTGTTCTGAGATTAATTGCAGCCTAGAGAGGGAACTTACAAATGTTTCTGATTGTGGTGGAGATACCAGTAACTGAACTCATGCTAGGGAGCATGAATTTTTCTGCCTGCCACTGCCTCGATGGTTCTACACTTTGGTACTTTGCAGGGTTTGGAACAAAACCAGTTTTCATATGATATATTTTTGCTGGTGATGTTTTCCCTCTATTGTGCCTTTTCTTTATTGGTGTTTGTTTTTCCTGGAGGTGTTTGGTCACAACTCCAGCAAAGATATTTTCAGCAATAAGACTTGACATAAACGTGGTACAGTGTCCCTGTTTAATTGGTTCCTGTGAGTGCATTTCTAGGGCCCTGGCATAGGTACTTTGCAGCTGAAAATAAATGGATGGAGTATTCATCTGGAGGCTGGTAACTAGGGTAATTAGTCAGCATAACAAAGAGTCCATGACACTGATGTGTTTATATCCTTCTGGTATATATAAGTAAAATAAGAATATTTCTGATTATTCAGTAATCTGGTTTAAGAAATCAAAATAAATTAAGAGTAGCTAATTCCTAAAATGGACTTTTGGGTGATTAATAAAACCAAACATTATTCACAGTCTCAGAGGTGCATTCTTATATATTAGCTTGATGAGAGAAATAAGCATGTTTAAATTTGGGAGCAGGCCAGTAGCTGTGCTATGCTGTGTCCATGGGATGATGGGCTCCTGCATCTCCTATGCATGAGCAGCCAGCCCTGCATCACGGCCATGTGAGGCTGCCTTTCAGGGAGGCATGGGTAGCAGCTGCAGTGAAAGGCAGCAGGAAGCCAGGCTCATTTCCTTGCATGTTACTGAAAAGGAAGTTCCAGACCTGTGGTTGATGGGTGGAAAATCCCCCTGTCCCACCTGTGACAGCACAGCCCCACCTGTGTTTGGCTGGGTGAGCACAGGGACATCACTGCCTGACTCACAGCAGGGCTGGGCAGAGAGCTCTGTGTGGTCCTGCCTGTGGCTCCCAGCGGATTTAGTTCCTCTTTTGTTTTGTCCAGAGCCACTGATGAATCCCATGACCCACGTCTGCCTCTTGTGCCCAGACCCTGGAATCTGGTGTTGAGGACCACCAGGGCTGCTGGCTTGGCTTGCCCTTTGCTGCTGCCCGACACTGGAGGCTCGGGTGCCTGAAGATATTGTGTGCCTTTGTCAGTGCTTTTTTGAGGAATTGTGTCCTGGAAACCACAGTTCTTGATTTGACTGTTTGTTTATCTGAGGGGTTAGCTCTACAGGGGAAATAATGTTAGTATTTCTGGTAGCTTGTGACAGAAAATATCTCTTTGATATCTTGCTTGCAGAGCATAATGAAGCAATGCCATGATGGCCCAAGACCTTTAGTGGTATAATAACTGTGGTTTTCTGCACAGTGGTGTCTAAAACATGGTATATATGCCATTTCTTTTGACAGACATGCGGAACTTGAAAAAACTGGGTTTTCAACTACTGAATGCTTCTTTACAAACCTGAAATGTGCTGGTGTCATGAAAGATTTTAGTGAGATGTCAATGAAATATAGTGAATGTGGGTACCAGCCAGAAAGGTATTTGCAACAGTTCTACATGTGAAAAAACCATGGAGCATATACAGTGCTTTCCTTTGTGACAGGAGGGGAGAAGGTGACAGTCAGCAAGCAAAAGCTTAGCTGTAGAGGCAATGAAAACTGTGATTTTTCTTGGAGTCGTCATGCTACAGGATTGTTTCAGAGGTGCTGGAACAAGGCTGGGAATAGTTTGGAGTTGTTCAGCCATATGAAAACATGGAGAAATTATGGTCTTGAGAAATGTTTCAGCTGCTGAAAACTTCTTTTTATTTTTCCTTTTTCTATGACAATTTTAAAATTAGGGAGGAATTGTATAAATTTTATTCATGTTACCCACATTAACACATCTCAGCCTTCAGTGAAGTCTCCTTTATGCATCTCCTGAATGGAGAAGAGAAGAATGGCTACATTAATATGTTGCAGTAAAATGGGAAACCATGGAAGTCAGTGGTACAAGCTTTTGTGTATCAGGGGAGCATACAAACCACATGAGTTCTGCAAACAACTTGATTCCCATCAGGATGCTCTTTAGAGTTTGTGGATTTCTTTGGTTTTTGTTCTTGTGTGGAAGTAGGAGATGCTAGTGGCAATGACCAAAGCTAATGTGCTAAATATGGAAAGTCTTGGCAAAGGTGAATTTTGGGGAAAGAAGTCACAATTTTATTTAACTGCCTATACCATATTATCCTCTTACTTCCCTCTTTTTAGAGTACTGGATTGTGTTGCTAGCTTCTCTGTACCAGTGCTGCTTGTAGATTATATACCTTTTTTTGCCCTCCATACGTGCTTCCAAATACTTACCCTTCTGTCCTGATCTACACAAGACATATAGGCACTTCCAGCTTACTGTGGTCCTACTTAGTGTTTAAAAGGCCTTAGGCTGGATCTAAGCTAAGGTAATTTTTCTCCCAGATAAATAACTTAAAGGTACAGGTAATGAAATAATCATGTCAATATAAGACACCCTAATTTAGTAGAGCAGCTAAATCTACTTCATTAACTATTTACTAGAATATGATGAATACACATGCATAAAAATAGACTGAAATCTCAGCTAAGTCTCTGCCCATATTTTTCTTAATATAAATATTTAGATGGAAAACTTAATTGAAGTGTTTTATTGCCTGATAACCATTTCCATAAGGGCACCTAATTTTACACCTATAGGTGTATTTTAGCTCCCATACCTTTTCATAAATTTACCATGCTAACTTAAGTCAATAAATGAACTCAGATGAAACTTATTAAAATCTAACACTGTCCACATCATTAATTGCATGATGTTTTATATTCCTAGAGCAAACATCTCTAGTGTAAAAGAACCTGCCCGCAAGGTCATCTGTCCTTGCAAAATTATGGATTATAAATCTGGCCCAAGTATTTATGCTGATGGCAATTTTTGTTCTTCTCTTGCTCACAGTTCATAGTATTTTTAAAATAATGGCATAATGGAACTTATTTTAGCCCAATATGAGCATTTGTGTTATTTACAAGCTGAGAGCCCTTGTCTGGTGTAATTAATGTAGATTTTTGTAATAAAGTAATGAAATGCTACAGTTTACTGTGTGCATGGGAACAATGTGAGTATAAGTAGAAGTAAGTAAACTCTGGAAGTAATTACTTTCAAACATTAATATGCACACCCAGTGTATTGATCTGTGTTAATGTGATTATCTCTAGGCAGTGTCTAAGTATTGCAGCTCCCTTCTGTGAAATCTCCAAGTTTTTCCTCGTTGTGCAAGCAGGTGAGGCCACTCTTGTCATTATACTGTGTCTTGTTCCAGAGATGGGGGCCCTGCCTCATTTGGCTTTTGGCTTGCTGAGTGTATACATGCTCTGCTTGTGCTCCTCTAGGATGTGAAAGTACAGTTTTTTAGCTGGCTGTGTAAATGCTGCCTGTTTCTTTGTTCACTTGTCGCTACTTTCTTCTGAACTGACTTGTGTCTGTGCTCTTTGCAAGATCCCTTGTGGCTTTAGATGTTGCAGCTCCTTCCTCATTCAGTACTGATAATCTTGCCTTCTCCCTGTAATCAGTGATGTGTCCTGCTTAAAACTTAAAATATTATCTTCATTATTTTGCTTCCTCTTATGTAGGTAAGAAATCCTAACAAATATCTCTAAATATACCTGTTCCCCTCCCTGTTAAGGCTGTTAAGGCCTGAACACTCCTTAGCTGGACTGCTCATGGTCTAAACCATTTCTCTTCCATTCCCAAAAAAGATGCTTCAACATGACAGGAAAGAGCACGGAAAGGCTGGGAGCAGGGGCTGGGTTTATGGTTGGGGATGGGATTTAGCTGGCTTGTTTTCCCTGCTGCTCAAAGAGAAGGGCCCAAGGACCACAACTCCTCATGCTGCAGCTTGGGGTCTCATGGCTGTCCTGTCTGTAAGCCTCATGGTCTCATGTATTGCAAATATAATTATTAAGTTTTTGAGACAAATACTATGGTCTTGGTGTTTATGCAGTCTCTGGCACAAATGTAGGATTATTACAATAGAGAGAGTATAAAATAATCAATGGACTTTATAGACAGTGCTTTATCTGGCTAAAGTTCTTTAACTAGAGCTTTAGCTGAAAGAAAATAGAAATACAAAGCCGAAAGAGAATTGAAAATGTTATTTATTTAAGAAAAATGAATTTAAGTATGGGCTTTTTTTAAACTAGTGCATTATGTTGCATGTTCTTTTCATATATTATTTTTATTCCCACTTATAGTGTTTGGCATTAAACTAGACAGTAAACTCTCCAAAGCACAATTGTTTTCCCAAATGTATTTGTCTTGCAAGTAGCATGCTTTCATCTTAAGAGAGCAGCTTCTTGCATAGAATAATAAAAAGCAATAGTAGTTACTTTCGTTTGGAAGTAAAGCTGAAAATGATGTGGACTGTATAGAAAAAGTGTAAAAACAGTAGGTTTTTTTTATGATCTCCCTTCCCATGTGCCAGCTTAAGCTATAAGCATAGTTGTGGTCTGTGGATATACTGCTTTAAAACAGATAAAAGATCACATCCTGATGCATCTGTTCAAAGATTATTGTAATCATTAGTAATAACAGTTGTAGATTATTTTAGTAAGTTTTTGTCTGCTTTACTCGGATTCCATTTTTTATTACTGATAATGTTGCCATGAGGTTACATCTATTTTAATATCAAAAACGTGACTCTCTAACTCTCATGTAATTGTCTCCAAGGTTGTACATTGGTCCTGTCGAGGGAAAAAGACTTTTTTAATGTATAAAAAGATTTATTACATAAATAGAGTTTGTGTGTATGTGTTGGGCAGATTTTTAAAATGTTATCTTAATTTTCTGCAGCTCTGCAAACTTATATGAGCTTTCTAGTTTTCTCTAGTATTTGTTTTAAGTTAATCATAGGTCTGCAGATCTTCATTGCTACAAGGATGCTCTTGAAGCTGTGATTTGTCTTTTCTTTAGGAATAGTATTGCTAAAGTTCTTGCTTTTTCTCTCTTTTGTGACCCATTGTTATTCATATGTTCTTTTCTCTGTTCTAATTTTAAAACCGTCTGTGTTCCAATTTAGCTGAAGTGTTCAATGTATTCCTTTTTATGTTGCTTAAAAGTTTTTGTATCTCTTAGTGGCTTGATTTCAGAAAGAGATCTGATGCAGCCAGCTGGCTGAGAAGTGGATTTCTCCGTTTCACAGAACTTCCCTACACTTATTTTAGAAAAACGATCTCTATTTCTCCAGCACCCCGATTTGAAATGGAAATGAAGTTCCAAATGTTCTGTGGAATTTAGTTTCTGAAAAAAATTCTTCAGATGTATCAAGCTTAAAAAAAAACCAAACCAAACTCTAATGCTGTTTTAATGATTTATTTAACATTTTACTTGAGATATTTTCAACAACCAACATGCTAATGTTTTGGTCCCTTTAATCTGATTTAACTTTCACTGCTCGAAAAAGTGTAGAGAAAAGAATAAGTGACTTTACACACAATAAAGTGCAGGAGACTCTCCAGCCACAGTGTGAGAATACATAGAAATAGAAATAAATCACTGCTTTACCTAAAAAGCCATGTTTTGGTGAGAACTCTTGTCCTTGTGTAGCTGGTAACAAACATGAGAGTCTGCAGTTATCCCTGCATCATTTCAGCCACCGCTGCTCGGCATTCAAAAGCCCAACACCACTTGTGCAAGTTGTGTAGGCATAATAGAGTGTGTTTTGTCCATGTAAATGTGCTGGGTATTTACCTGATTCGTGTATAGAATTTTTTAAATGCTTGGGGTCCCCTGCTGCTGTAGCCTGGCTCCCATGGTAGAGCTGTATGCCTGAAATGTGCTGAAGTTAAACACTGTCTCATCTTGCAGAATAAACTTTCAAAACATATTTGGTGTGGTTAGTGTGGGTCCTGGGGCTGAGCAAAAGGGGGAGGGCAGTATTTCTTTATCAAGGAAAGGCAAAGATCTCCTTCTACAACTCCAAATGTCTTTCTTGGCTGTAGCCATGCCGTGTGTCCTCAGTAAAGCAAGATTTTTGTGCTGCCACATGTAACTGTGGGCTGAAAACTGCTGTGGTATGTTACTGCTCTATTTAGCAATAGCAGTACTTTTAAATCAAGTGACTTCTGAGTGGCTATCTTGATTAAAGCACTTGAATGAGTAAATAATGCAGTGGACTTAATAGTAAGGAAAGAAATAGATAAAGTGGAGCTGTAATTCTTGAGAGGCTATATTTTCTTCACTCTTTGATTTTGTGGATTATTTCAACATATATTTAATTGCAATGTTTTTTGTTTTTTAGATTTTTTTGCAGTGTTTTTATTTAGTGTACTAACATAAACTTTGATCTGTTGCTATGGTATTTAATAGGCAATTCTGATATTTAGCCTACAGTATCTTTCCATAATGTGCAGACTAATGAAGATTTGCAAGCATTCATTTCTTCTATGTTTTCCTCTAGAAAATGAGTATGAAATTTAGAACTTTGTAGCTCTTTACGCTGGTTTTGCATGGAGGAAGATGAAAATCAAGATGTGTAATGCTGAACCACCAGTAAGTTCTAATTTTCAGTCCTAAGAAGTTGCCTCTCAGACTCTTGTAATGCAACAGCAAAGAAGGGACAAAATCACACACTAGGTAGGTTGGAAAGGGCCACAATGGATCATCTGGTCCAACCTCCTGAATCAAGCAGGGCTGTCCCAGAGCCCAGGGCACAGGGTTGTGTCCAGATGGGACTGGAATATCTCCAGTGAGGGAGACTCCACAACCTCGCTGGGCCCCCGGTTCCAGTGCTTGATCATTGCACATAAAAGTTGAGAGTATTTCACAGAAGGGCAGTACAAAGTTGGAATTAGTTTTACCAATTCAGATGGATCTGCTAAGGTCTGGTGATGGGCATATTCAAAGTGAACAGAGCTAGTGAACAAAGGAAGGAAGCATCAACTTTGAGTTCTCTCAATGAAGAGAGTGGGGTACGTTGTTTCTTGCCTTGGGAGGTAAACTGTACTATTAAAAATGCGTGTTCAAACAATCAGAGAGAGTAACAGGTTCCTTCCCTCCCACTCTCCCATAGTAATATCTCATCTTATTTGACTGACTACTTAGGTAAGGGACCTAATCCTCATTCTCCACTGAAATGAGCAGCTCAGGGAATGTGTAACTTGTTCAGAGACGTGACAGGATGGAAAAAGGAAATAATATGTCCAAAGATCGGAGCATTCCTCCCCCTCAAAATTCTATGCCTTTTGCTAGAGCAAAAATGATTTTGAAGTACTAGTGAACTTTGGAGTACAACACCAAATTTAAACAGAAATAAACAACTCAGCAACCTATTTACTTTCCCAGTCTATACCATTTTTTTAATTACTCTACTCTCTAGCAGAAGATAAATAGCTCCTGAAGGTAAACAACATATTTTTATTGAATTTTGCCCTGACAAATAGCTCCCTTGGAATCCAACCAGGTCCTGGGATAAAGATAACTCTTTATAAGAGAAAATTGTGCCTGCTACACAGCAAAGAGGTGATGTAATAGACAATTAATACCCAGTCAGTCTAAATTGCTGACAAGAGCTGGATGCAGTCAAATAAAATGAAAGCACTGGAGAGTGAAACAAGTGAGAGGAGTTAACATTGAATTTTGTACACATAAGTCTTAACTCCAAATACAAATTATAGAGGAATTAAAAGAATTAATGCATAGAGGAGTCAGATGGCAAGACTGTTGCTTCTGATTTCAACCTTTCTCCTGAAAAAATCCAGTGAGACCTTTTAGCATAGGGCATTTTTGGATTGGTGATGTATGGGTGGGAGAGGAAAACAAGCTTGACTCACGGTATCAAGACTGTGGATTTGTGTATGGATTTTGTGTGTTGCCTTAAAAAATGAAATCAATTGTCAACTTGAATGAAAAGACTGTGTTTTTGACTTCTGTTATCCCTCTTGTGATGTTATTTGCAAAAGCGTTTGGTGGCCATTATAGAAATCTGCCTCTGCAGGAGCTCCTCTCTGTTAATTGAGGCATCTGGCTGCTTGACTGAGATGTAGAAGACCTAGGCTTAATGCTTCTCTAGTCTGAGAGCATTATTTCAACTTTGTTTCTCAGGACAGTGCTTTAGGCACTGATCTAGAACATATGCTGGACTGGATTATTCTCTCATTTGCTGTAATTGACATTAGAGACTTTGTATAACCACTTCAATATGAGCTGGTGGGGACAAAACCTGTTGCTGCTAACCCAGGTATTTCATCCTTTGACCTACTGGAGTGGTCCCCAAGGTGGAGCAGGAGGAGGGACATTCAGTCTCTCCTCCTGTGTACTGGATAAATGCCCTAATAGCTTTGGGATGGAGTGGGATGAGAACACAGTCTTGGTAAAACCACAGTGATGACAGCATCACTGATTTTATCCTCAACTTATTATGATTAGCTCTTTGCTGTAACTGTGAAGATGCCCAAGAGAGGAAGCAAATATTTTTCAACAAGGCATGAAAATGCTTTCATTCTCAGCTTTGATAATGGCCATGAAATGTCCATCTTGAGTGGATCCAAAGTCAGGTCCTTTTTAGCTGATGCAACCACTAAGCTGGAAATTCCTCCTTGCACAGGGAGAGCTGTTCTGGCACATGCCGCTGCTTGGTGGGAACCTGGGGCAGAAAGGTGTTCTTGTGCTGGGTGCTCATAAATGATCTGAAGATGAGTGAAAATCGATGCACCCTTGGCAAATTATGATTTGAGAGCTCATTATCTCTTTGTGAAACTCATTTTCCAGCCTACTGATTAGGCTTATAAAAGCACAGTTTTAATATGCCTCCTGCCCTTTTTTTAATTCCCCGGCTGACAGTAAGGAAAATTCTGACCAACTCTCAGGACAATTTATACTCTTCTTTTATCTTGATGGCATATTGATCCTGCTGAACATTCCTTCTGCAAAATAATGAACATGCATCTTAAATGCAGTTCATAGGAGTAGTGTAAGAAGCTTTTTTTCTTCCTAGGGGCAGTTTGCTGCCTTTGTATTCTGAGATCAGGTGTAACCTAGGAGGAATGGGTCGAGGCTCTTGTCTGGAAAAATCTTTCTGATTTCTGTCACTCTTTTTTACTCCTATATTAGAGTTTCCTGATATTTAATGGTCTTATTTTTTTGAAGTTTTAATCTTGCATTAAATTATAGAAAATTGTCCTAGTAACTACAACAGTGACTGCATTTGGCTGGGAAAAACCTTTTTGAAAATGGTCTTAGAAATCTGTCCATGACTTGACTAAACATGGGAAAATCTGCATTATTCCACTAATGTGGCAGGTTGCTTCTTTTTCCTTGAAAATAAATAGCCTCAATCCCTGCTGCCTCCAAAAATAAGAGACTCCCAAAAGAAGCTTCTAAAGCTGAAAAAATCCACTTATTCCAAAGGAGGCGTGAGGAACCATTTGGCCTGGAGAACCTCACTGGTGTATTAAAGTACATTAAACTCTCATCCTACCTTACTTGGTGATTACTATCCTTCTTGGAGAAGCCCCAGGCTGTGGGTGCACACATGGTCTGCAGCAGTGCTTGGTCAGGCAGCCCCTTTGCCTTTGGGCTCTCACTGAGCTGGAGCAGAAGCTGGGACTATCTGCATGTAATTTTTCCCCATTGTGAGCAGGGCCTGACTCTCTGAAAAGGAAATAAAGGTCTCAGGATTCGTCCCTGGAATAATGACAACTTCAGGCATATTTCTTTGCAATGCAAGCTAAACTACCTGTATTTTTCCAACAAATAATTATTGCCTCATTCGCCTTACACTCTGGAGGCGAACAGGCTCGCAATCATATGAATGAGGTAATCTTTCAGCAACTTAACACTAAACTTGAGAACAGATGAAATAAGGAAACCACTTAGAGGAAAATGACCTCTCTGTGATGGCCCTTTCTCAGAAATAGAAGATTTGCTGTTCAGCACCAGCAAGTGTGTAGGGAACCAGCTGAATGGGAGAATCTGTCTGCTCCTCTAAGCACTTAATGGGACACTTATTTCCCTTTTCTAAAGAAAGGCTGGTGACATCTGCATTTAGTTGAAGAAGCTAATGGCAGAGAGAGACAAGGAAAAAGGCTATGCTGTAAAGCAACAGGACTGAGTGAATGTTCCTTTCAGGTCAAAGACACCCTTTCTTTCTCATTGGAGGGATGAGGGGCCCTCTGAAGAAGAAAAAAATGCTTTAACTACCGAAAAATTAAGTATAATCTAGGACAGGAATAAAGACTGTAGGTTTGGCTGGGAGGTGGAAATGTATTCATAAAGGAGGGTGTCTCAGTTGTTACATACAAATGTGTAGTGTTTAAGATTCATCTAATGCTACCAAAGAACATGCATATTTGGAAATCATAGCCTTAAAAACAAACTTGTATCTTGTGTGTGAAGAGTGTAACTTTGTATGACTGGAGATAAGATAGCAAATGGTAACGTGGTGCTTTTTGGGGTGTTTTTTTTTTTTTTTTTAGATTTGGGACAAAATAAAAATTTGCCATATAATCCGAGAGGGAATTGAATTTCAGATTTATTTTCACACTGAGCTGTCAAGTCAGTAATTGTCAACATGAAAACTCATTTTCAAAATAGCCACAGGTGAGCTAAGGTCATCTATGGTGTAGGTGTAGATCAGATGTAAGCCAGTAAGGGCTTAAAGATCTAAAACTAAAAAGCAGAGTTGTGAAATAAAAAGGAGTTTTTAATCAAGAAATGAGCTGATTTTAATGCTGTTCTAAAGTATAGGGAGTGTGCATTTGTTACCACTGAGCAGGCAGGTTTGCATAAATTCAGAGAAGCTGAAGTATTCTTGTGTGTATTTTTTATTCCAATTCCCAGTTTGTAACCACAGCCATTTCTAATTCACATTTACCTCTGCTAATACTGAAACATGTTGGTCTTTTGAGATATATTGTTGTGTGCTAGTAAAACTAACAGGGATTTGTCTATCCTAGTTCTTTGGTCTGCACCCAAATAAAACTGATGCCAGGATTATTTACAATCTGTTCAGGTCAAATTTTTGCATTTGGTAAAAGCCTAAACTGGATTTAGGTTCTGTGATGTTTCAGTTCATGTATAATTTTATGATTATTTTTCTCACTTGTGCTCCCTGTTCTGCTAACAGTTTGCATTAGAGAGATTGAAATTACTGTTGCTTTGGCAAAATAGAAAGTGAACTAGATGGTTTTGAGGTTGAATACTGTTCAGTTAAAACTGGTGTGCACTTTCTCTAGATGCTGATAATATAAACAGCCATGACAATTTTTAAGCCATGTGTTTGTGTGAGTATATTTGATTACAGCTAGGGAGGAATCTCTCATGCAGTATTGATTTTAAATTTTTTTTTCCTTCTGGCTACAGCACACATTGATTAGGTATAGTAAGAATTATATAAATTGTTAATCCAGTATAGCTGGGGTTCGAATTAAATCTGATCTTTTAGAAAAGAAACCTGGGTAGTTATGTGAATTGCTTATATCAAGGGGCTTAATGTGGACTTAATACTGAGAAATACCTAGAAAAGCAAGTGTGTGGGGAGTTTAAATGTAGATGAATACAGCTATGAGAAACACAAAGCAACTGGAGAAGGAGTGGGGGGCTGTTTGGAGGCTTCCAAAATTTCACTGTCAGAAGAACTGAATATGGATGATGATGTCTAGGGAGAGAATCCATGAGAATACTCTCAAATATAAGCTTATATACACAGATATACGTTCCAAAAATATGCCAAACTTTGACAGGTTATTTTGTCAGAAAGATTTGCTTGTTTGTGTTGACAGCTGAGGTTGTTCTTTTAACTATCATCATTTTTTTCAGATATATTTTAAACATGTGATTTTGACATATTCTACAAAAAGCATATGAATAGAAAAATTACTTATCTAAATGTGTATAACACTTCCTCTGTTCCTAGACAATGGAGATGTGCTTTGGCTGAATTGTTCCATTAGAAGGTCATTTAGGCTGCAGAACTCATTTCATGGACGCTCCAGGAATCACTGTGCACCTTCAGAGCTGATTTCCAAAAAAAACCCAGAATCCCACTTCACAGAGCAAAGCATTTCACTTTTAAACTGAGAATGGAAATTTCATATGGCTTATGACATTAAAGAATATTTTGTTTTGAAGTAGCCTCTGTGCTTCAAGCTAGCAATCTGGCTGAGGTTTGTAGAATTTCACATTGTGTAGCTCTAGTGTGGTCTGTGTTTGGTAGAAGCAAATGTAAGATAATTCTAGAGCTATCTATAAGAGGATAATAGTGATAAAATCCAGGAATTTTTTTCTGGTTAATAACAAAAGATTATATTATCTGTCTTTTATTAAAATAATTGCAAATCTGGCAAAATGCATAATTACATTGCGGACAAAACAGCAGTAGAATTTGGCTTGCATGTGGATTAGTTAAAAATCTTTGGACATAACATTTTATTTGAAATTTGTTTTTCTCTATTGAGTTTTTCTATTCTCTTGCAGTTTCTCTGTCTCCTCACAGGTATTTAGATATGGGTAGCAAGGTGTGGGGGCTTTCTAAGTCCTGGAGAAGAGGGGAAAAATAAATGATTTTGCTTATGTGTTATACCTTTCTATACAAAAAGAGAAAGCTCCTTAGAAGCTAATTGATAAAATTTAATAATCAAACTGTGTCCAAATCTCCTCAAAATTTATGGTTTAGAATTGTCCAATTTCAAATAATACATAAAATATGAGTGAGATGGGCAGAGGGATTTGTGGAATGAAGACAGATTTTTAATTTAGAAATGAGCAAGATGTCTCTTACTCATAATGAGTTACATTTGGAAACCTTCTTATGATCTATTCATAGAACTGTGGTCTTATATTTTTTCTGGCCAGAATAACTGTTTGAAATCATACTGAGAACTTTCAAGACCATTGAATATTATACAGGGTGAAAATAATTTTCCTTATGAATACACTCTTAGATTAGAGAAACAAATATTTGGGGGCACATTCTCTCAAGGGTTAATAGTGAAATAGTAATTTTTTTTCCTGTCTAAGAATTCAGGGATTTCTTTTTATTTTAAATGTAAATAATAGAGAAATAACATATAGCAGAGGAATTACTGAATTCTCTATAGAGAACTTGAAAAAGAAACTTGGATTTTTGGGGGTGTGTGGTATATCCTTCAGGTCACTTATAGGTACAGTGTTGTAGCAGTGAAGGGCTTGTATTTACTAAGAACAGGGATTTGTTGATTGATATCTTCTTATAAATAAGAACAGTCAATTAATGATGAAACATGTTGGGCTGTTTTTCACCCTGCCTATAGAGTTTTAATAGATTGAGGAGAAAACTGCTACCCTTCCAGGTGACAAAAGCTGCTTGGGGTTGGGAGCATGTAGCTAATCCCCGTTTCCCTTATCCCTGAAGGATGAGGTGAGACGTGCTCGTCAGCAATGACTTTCATTGGGGTGCATGCTGCGACCTGCTGGGGTGAAGGTGATGCAGCCACTGGAGACTGTGCTGCCCAGCCAGCTTTTAACCCATTTCTGCTCACACATGTGGGCAGGGAGAAGCGTGCTCATCTCAGCCAAGCTGCTCCTACAGCTCCTGGGGAGAGCTGTGTCTCCCAGAAGAGCACAGCCACAGCTCCTCTGTGTGTAGCTGCTGGTCACCAGCTCCTTGAGTAAGTCTCACATAACAAGGACCTGTCCTGCAGTCTTGTGCTTTGTCTCCTTTATTTGTTGAAAAACAGTCTGCAGCAAGGGGGAAAGGTGGGATGGCACCTATTGGGATTTCATTGTGTACATACTCCTGCAGAGGGAGGAAAACCAGAAGCTGCAGAAGCTGTGATTGCTGTCAGTGGAAACAGAAATTGCACTGTGATTTATGATGATTTGATGTTTTCAATAGTTTCATCTGAAGACCAAAAGGCAAGGGATGGCTTTTGGTATATTATATATCTTAAGTAATAAAATAATATAAATAGCAATTCCCATTTTGGAAACCTACTCAAGGTTAGACTGTTGTTTAAATGCACTTGCTTGTGAAAATGATATTACGTAGAGAAATTTTAGTTTGGATTTGTGTGACACTTCAGCGTTAGGAGGAAAATCTGCTTTCCTCTGGCACTAGAGGATGATGAGGAGGAGGCGAGTCAGTGCTGGTTCTGCCATGTCTGCTCAGTGGGGCCTGCCTGGGTTGCCATCAATGTATGCAGTGTGCTCTGCAGCATTTGATGTTTAAGAGGAGCCAGCCAAAGTGAAGGCATGGCAGAGGCAGGGCTTTTCTCTTCTAAAAACTATCCCACATTCCAGCAAATCTAGGCACCTCAAAGCTGTCTCTACGATGCAAAACCCTACAAGGTACTGTTTTCCCTGGCCAAAGGCGTAATAAAAGCTTCCAGGAATAGATGGTTACAATGTAAACTGAAGGGAGGGGGCAAGCAGAAGGAGGAAAAAAGTCTAATACCAGAAACGGGAGTTAAACTACCCCCTCCAAATCCCAGAAATAGAGGAGTAGATATTATGAAGCAGGCTTAGTTTCTAGCAGCTTGATCTTTGCCTTTGTGTGCACTTGGCTTTGTGTGCATTGATGTCCTGTTGGTAATTACCATTCTGTTGACACCTGTATTCATGATGACACCCCTATATCACATTTTCATCACAGCGTGAAATGTTGCTCTTTTTGCTTTTGTTTTGTTTAGTATTATGAGTTTAGCCCAGAGCTGAAAAAGAAAAAAAAAATAGACACTTCTCACAACACACAACGGTACATTGATAACCTTGCAGTTTAGTTTCTGATCCTATCTCAATGCTTCCATCTCTCTCCTTCCTCCCACCCCTCTTTTCAAGCAGACAAGGTTTTCCCTCAACAAGCTGATGACAGAATAATTTCTCCAGGTTGATTGTCTGCCCTACATGGTCCTCTGGATTTCTTCATACAAGTGGAGAGAAGCAGATCAAAAGCCTGAAAGAAAAAACAGGCAGAGGATTGAAAAAAGCCACCATAAAGAACCTACTCAGGTTTCATTCTGATGATGAACAGGCTTGTAAAGTATTCTGAGACCTGTCAAATTTTCCCATCTGAAATCCAGACCTATTTTAAAAAGAATTTTCATAATGAATGTCTCTTTTCCTCCATCCACAGGCTGAGTATTTTCTGAAAAAGTTCTGCAGGGCAGAGGAGTTGTACAGTTGATCACATGCAGGAGCACGGGATAGATGGAGTACAGCTGACTCAACAACTACAGGGGATTTGGGTAAGTGCCCACCATGTCAGCCAACTAGAGCTTACTAAAATATTGGTTAATATCACAGTACTTTTAGGAGGAAATTCTTACTTTGCCACCTGTCAGACAAATTTAACCCCATTAGGAAATCTCAGCAGTAGTTTGTTGGGGAAGAAGTATGCAGGGAATGGCTGATGCAAACATGAATTCGTTAGCATCCAACTGTGATTGACTTTTGCAACTTAACTTTTACCTAGGGGTACCCAGACCAGACTTATGCTGTTAATGCTAGGGGAGGAAGGTTATAAGACCTATGCAATGTGGAGGCTATGTGTGTGTGTCAAACCCACTCCTGTTGCTTTCAGGAGGCAAACATCAATTGCTTGAAGGAGACAATGTTATCCAGCTTGTGGTGTCAGTCAGCCTGCTCCCACAATCATTGCATTGATGGAGGAAAATTTTGATAAGCAAGACTTCTTATCTGGCTCCACTGCAGTTGAATGACAGGAGTTTGTTGATTGGAAATTACATTGTTTCTGGTCACAAAGATGGCTGGACTTGGTAATTGCACCACTTTTGTTTATTTTTAAAGTAATAATAACAGCGATATATTCCTCAGTGAAGATCACGGGGATTTGAAATCTAGTCTGTGGTTAAGCTGATGAACTGATACTGTCCAAATTGACCTAGTTACTGTAATTGCCTCATGTCCTGTGGGAAAAACCTTAAGAGCTGCAGAAGACAGGAATGCTGGCCCTGCTTCCATTTTCTTGATCAAACAATGGTTTTACCAGTGCATGATATTTTGTTTTCTTTCAGCTAGATCTTAAGCAATATGCCTCAGACTTTTTTACAGGTTGGCTCAAAAATTACTTAAAATCTTGTTTTAAGTCCCACATGGATAAAACATGGACTTGAAACATGATGAAAGAAATTGCGATAAGTGAATCTCTTCTATTCCACAATATAAATAGTTTTTCTTTTTAAATATAAATCTGGGAACAGAATCTCTTTGTTTCACAGTTTATGAAATCTGTGGTATTACATGCTTTCTTTGACCAAGATATTAGCAGCGTTATTTACTACAAATTTCTTTAACTTCCAATGATTAGATAAGGTTGTACTCTACGGCAGCGTTGTTCTACATCCTTACTGCTTAATTGTTGTTTCTAAAAGTGAGGAAATTGAAGTAATCATGATGGCATAAACTCTTGGATCTTTTTGTCGGGAAAGTCTTATTTTACTGGTAACTTTTCAAGCTGCAAACAGATGGCTGCAGTATAATCTCCTTACTAGTGACATCAAGCATCATTTTACTGAAGATTTATATTTATATTGCTCTCTTCAAAAGCATAAAAAGAGTAATTAAGTAGAATGATACTCATTTAGATCTTTCTCTGCCATGTGATTGCAGGGCTCTGGGGTCAGGCAATAGGATTAAGAGCATCTCATCACTAGATCAGTGCATTTGAATCCAGACCATGGTTAGAGGTGACTGAAGGCCAGTACAATGTGATGACACTTCAGCGGCCTGTATCAGATGGTTTGACAGTCTCTGTAAATTTGCTAGCTGATGGAACCCCCCTAACGATCAGTGGTCTGAGAAGGAAATCTGTGGACTGAATGTGCATGCATGGAGAATGTATTTAAGCTTAGGAACAGTATCTTAGTTCCAGGCTTTAGGGACAGTCTTTGTACACGACCTGTGCAGGGGACATGACACAGCTTGTTACTTTTGTGCTTCAGTCCAAGATGATCCTTGCTTTAGTTTCAGTGATTGTCAAATTGCAGTGTCTCCACTGAAAGTGGAAGAGAAACACAATGTAGACCAGCTGTAATAGAGCTAAATAGTCCCATTATTTTGCTCACTATTGGATTAACTAGACAGTGTCTTAAACACTGTAGTTGTGTTCATTACAGAGACTTCTATATGTGCTTGCCAGTCTGTAAGTGAATGTGGCACAGCTGGTGTTTATCTGATGGCTCTTGTTTTGTAATCAGCTTGTTTATATTATTTTGTAGCTGAAGTAAGATAAAGAAAATCCAACATGATTTTTATTTTAGTTTTACGGTGTGAGTCAGAAATGCGGTGACCTCAGTAGGGCATCTATCCATGTTTTCAGCTGGTTTTTCTTCTTGGGGTTTCAGTTGAATCCACTGAAGTTGCACTGAAGAGTTTGACTATAAACCAAAAAATTAAAGAAAAGCAGAGCACAAGAAGACAAATTATGTAGATTTTAATGCTTAAAAGGAGGTCTGATTTGTCAAGAACAACCAAATTTGAGCTAAAATGATCTTTTCAGACTACTCAGTGCAATAGTCTCCAATTCTTATATTGAATTTCCTTTCCTTTTTTCTCAGGTATCTTGCTGATGTCAAAGTTTTTCTGATGCAGTAGACAATATGAAGAGTGCAAAAGTGAGAGGATAATCTGTTCAAAATTGTTTAATTCAGGTCCAAGGCCTTGACCGTAAATTGCTTCCTTAAGACCAGTTTTCATCGCAAATCTGCTTTCACTGGCAGCATTCTGTGCTTTGTATCTGCACGAATGTCCTGTGGGAAACACTGGTTAGTTCCTGCAGGTTGGAAGAATAGGATAGAAATGAATCTTTTCTGTGAGGCTCAGGAGATGTCATTTTGTGCGTGTCTATATGTGGAACTTAAAGCTGATTTGTGTTTTCACACTTTATTGAAGTGTATCTGTGAACCATGGATTTGAAAACATAAGTTTAAACAGAGACTTAGATTTTTTAGCTTATCTCTCAGATACGTAATTATGTACTTCTATTGTATGATATGATTAGCATGATTTGAAAAATGCTATCATTTCCTTAGGTTGTTAAATGTCTCAAAGAGATATAAACATAATGTTGAGGCTGCTTTTGGGGGACGGCAAAGCATTCTGGCAATATTTCGACTAAAATTCAGCTGTTCCATCACTAAGCAGAGCTATGGTGAAAATAATATGGAACAGCATAGGGAGATGATCTCGCATTTGAAGAATATTATTTCACTACTAGATGTAGGAAACACTAGAATAAATGGTATTTAGCACAGAATAGCGGGTAAACAGTCTACTCCATGACCTCAACACCTGCAAGTGAATAAATAGACCTAGTAAGTCAGGATCTCTGGCTTGTTCAACAAAGAACAGTTTGTTCCGATTTATTTATACTTTTATAATTGTATTTCCCCAGTAGTCTGTCTCCTAGGAACAATATATTATGCTGCTTTGTATAAATCTCCTGGAAATATTTCATATAGGTGTAGTACTCACTTGATCACTCGTTCTCTTACATTGTAAATATGCAGTTAACTTATTTTCTCTTCAGACTAGAGTAAGAAAAAACCTCAGTGCATCCAAGGACTGATTGTAAAAATAAAGACATACGAAGGTACAATGTTAAAAGTTTATTAGGAATGTTTTGAAGTGTTAAAAAGTAGGTTTTTTTTTAAACAGCTTTTTGGCAGTATGGTACACCAATTAAATTTCCCTAGTCATTAGGCAGGCAGAAAAAGCAGCTCAGCTGGATTTTTGCCTATCTGAGGCTCTGAGATGGAGCTCCAGATGGACCTGTGCTAGTGCCTCTCTCTAAACACACCTGTTTTTATAGATTCAAGAGCTGTGCATGGCTGTAAGGCTTCTATTATTTACCCAATACACACATTTATTTCTTGCTACAGTAATAAGATTCACAAAAAATACTGAGCTGTGAATTCTGGAAGCAGATGTAGGTTTTCATCCTTTTGGTGTTCAGCAGGGTTTAGAATTATTATTTCATTTCAATTCATAAGCACACTATGTATTGCTTCCATATAAATATTTTATGATCTTGAATATGAGTTGCCCATTGTAGTGTGCTGATGAAAATTTGAGTCTTTCAGATCAAAGTCTAATGATTTTGATGTGGCTTCCTTTTGTGGAAACTTAACATCTCTTTCTCAGATCCTTTGGCTTTTTTTATTTTGCTCTGTGAAAGAGATTATTGTAAAAATACTTGAAAATAACTCAAAATTCTTTTAACTTACACTAGAATTTTTTTCACTTTTGAACCAAAGTAAAAGCTTTGTTTTTCAAAAATGGCAGAAATTTCTTTTCCAGTCTCATTTTCCTTGAACAGTATGGGCACCTACTTGATTCACAAAACATCTTGGCATCTGAGACTTTAGTTATGATTTAGAATTGGTCAGGGAAAGCTCCTGTTTGGTTCTGGTAGAATTTTGATTAAGGAGGTGTTCCAATCTTTGATCCAATATTTAATGACAAATCTAATATATTATGGAGCTAGTTCAGGATTCTTGTTTATAAACATCTCAAGAATTGAGGGGAAAATATGACTAGCAAATACATACAGGTCATTCTGGGGCCACATAATTGATGCTGAAGGCCAGACTCTGCCCAACTAATGTGTGTTTTTAAATCATGGTCTTTCTCATTCAGTCCGCAACTGCTGTGCTCTGAATAGCTATGAGAGAGACTAGTTTACTTATTTAAAACAAAAATATTTTCATGTTTCCCATGTGTGAAAAATCAGCCAATTTTGTACGTTCTGAGGTGCACTGACTTCTGACTGACTTAGTTTTATTATTTCCTCATATGTGTCAAATTACATTTGCTGTGAGCCCTCAAATACTGTAGTTTTGGGAACAGAATACAGGCTGTTCATAGGTTTAGTAGGAAACTATTGAACTTCAAAGCACATGTGTGTGCCTCTATGTATTTGCATCTGTCATGTACGTATATATGCGTGTGTCTGTGTATATTTATCTTTTACATTTTGCAGGTTTTGCTAGGTGTCAGAAATGTGATGGCACACTCTATAAAAAACTGTGTTTGAAAGTCTCAGAACCAAAGATTATCCACAAACAGAGAAATTTTGTAGTTGAAATGTGTCTTAAAGTTCTTGGTATCTCAGTTGCTCTTTTTTTCTATTAAAAAACCTTTTAAAAAAGGAAATTATCACCTTTTGATAGGCTTATCTTTAAAACAGTTGCTGTGAAGATCCAAGTCCTGTTCTATCTGCATCATAAGACCCAAGGATATAAAGTGGAAGGCGACAGTGAAAACGATCTGGATAATTTGATTTCCATAGGATGTACAAGCTAAAAGAGAAAGTTCCACTGAAGAACTTGACGTAGAGCAGTATTCTTCTGTTTCTGTTCACTGGGTTACTTTTAAATGATGGCAAACGATCTCGTGTCTTTAGAAACAAAGTGGTTCTGGAGGACCTGACAGTGGCACAGTAAATGCACTTCACAACTATTCACATGCAGAAGCAAGTATGGCAGAAAGATGAATGCAGGCCAGAAGGACAAGGAACTCTTTTGTCACGAGATGATTGAGATGGACTTGTTGAACTATGTAATGATAATTTGAAAATATTTTTATGGGCAGAAGTAATGTTCCTATTCCATTACTTGTAGATACTTAATGTACATTGCTAGACAACATTTAGGCAGTTACTAGGTACACTACGTATATATGAAAACATTTATAGTGTGTTACCAGCTTATTGTGTGCTCATCACATCTGTAATTTTCTTCCTGAAATTTTTGTTATTATTATTAACTGTTCTTTTTGAAAGATGCATCCAGTCAGAAGGCATAAAGATCACCATATAATTCTGCTGAACTACCACACACTGTGAATTAAAAATTGAGAATAAGCAGTGGATTATGGGAATTTCTTATAAAATACAGGAGATATATTTGAAATAATAATGTACTCAGAAGTTGCAACTGGCTCACAGATGCATTTCAGTAAAAATATGGGGCTGAATCAGTGAATGCTGTTGACAATGGAAAATTTTTGAAGATCTTTTTAGAGAAGATGGGAAAGAAGAGAAATGAATATCAGGTCATGACAGAGGAAAGAAGTGGGAATTAATATCAAACTACAGCTTCTCAGTGGAATTAAATTCCTAGATTGACTGCAAAAGCTTGTCATGTTTAAATCATAAGCATCTTTACTCAGGAATTCTCTGCAGGTTTTCTGACATGGTGAAGTTTACGAAAGCAGGGACAAGGGCTTTGTAAAATGATAACAATTAAAGTGAGGACTGCATGTTGCATCTCTGATGCCTCTGTACTGTTCAGTGATGTGCTGCACACAACAGTAGGGCCTGCGTCTTGGTACATCAGTGAAACTTGGTATGGTTTTGTTGTTTAAGAGTTTAATGAATAGAAAGGGTCAGATTTCCCTTGTAGTATGTGTTGGCATCTTTTTAATCCTGGAAGTCTTCTTAACAGCCAAATATGTTTATTGTAGATCAAAGAAGCCTTTTTTTTTTTTTTTTTTGAAACCACCAAGAGCTGCATTCCTCAAAAAAACATACTAAGAATTGCATACTAAACGAAGGAAAAAAGTTTGATATCTTCCTCATTAATTTCACTCCTGGATTATAAATAATTCCATTCCTGACACTTGCATGTTATTTTACAGTTTTGTACATGGATTTTTAGTTTCATATTCATATGCCAGCAGTAATGTCATGTTCCTGTTATAATTTTGATAAAACTTTTATGTTTCTCTAACTGCATTAAATGGTCAGCCATATCAGTATGGTACAAACCTTTTGGTTAGGATGCCTTATATGTTTGAGGGGCTGAAGTTTAGAAATTTCTGTTGAGAAATAGCTTCCTAGGGGCCTTTAAGACCAGGCTGGAAAAGCAGGAATGGCTGCCTTAATTCTGTCTGGGGTGGGCAGACCAGTGATTTTGACCTCTCTGGGTGCTTTCTAGCCCTGCAGTTCTCTTGAGAAATGAAAAATAATGCATATTCCTAGCTTATTTAACCAAAAGCAGCAGGAGTCAGCTCAATTGGTGATGTGGATCTGCATGTTGATCCATATGCAAATGACTCAATAGCCAAAAAGCAAGTAGGACATTATTGGTTGTGTTAAAATCTGAATTGTTCTGGATGCAGCTAGAGAAATAACACTATAAATACTTAATGTCTTAATTCAGATTTGTTCCTTAGCATTCATCTATCCTTCCTCTAAAATGCAGCAGTATAAATTATGTTTAATAATTAAAATTTTAGGATTTATTGTGAAGTTTTGCTTTTCATCTAAAATAATATTTACAGCTTTATCAGTGGCATCATTCATTAAACTCTTTTCAAACTGTTTTTTTTTTTTTTTTGCCCTAGCAGAAAACCACTGTAGCTGTTAGAAAATTAAACTCAGATTTAGATCTTGGTAAATTGTCCTTGATATATCCCATTGTAATTGACATCAGAAACCAGCCCATATACAAGAGAACAATAATACCCACTCTATCGGTGTAACTGCTGTACAAGTAGAGGTAAGGCTCCAGGACACTGGAGAAATGCCAATTTTCTGAAGGAAAGGATGTTTCTTTGAAACAAATGTATGAATTTTCATAGTAAACAAAACACTGCTGTGTTTCTCCATCTTAGAGTGATAGGGTGAAGAGATCATGAAAATACAGAGGTTTCATAGCAACCCAGTTGGAAATTTTTTCTCTTTCTTATGTTTTCACAATTCTTCATCAACATTAGCTGCAAGTGCTGTCAACCTCCACAGGAATTTAATGGAAAAAGCGGTAAGGGTCAAAGAGTGCTTTTGTTTAGAATTTAGTATCCATCTGAAACAAAAAGGAGGTTGCATTGTTTCTGTAACTTTCACATTGAGAAAGTTGTGAAGAACTAGGTGACAGAGCTGCTTTTGGATGTGGCAATAGCAAAAGTTACACCAAATGTACATGCTTAGCTGGAAGCTGGTGTTTCCAATTCTGTGTTTTATTTCATGTACTTCCAAGCAGAATTACACATGAATCATTGGCATACACTTGATCATACCTTTGATTTCTGAGAAGATTTTTGGGTCAGCGTTTTGTTGGAGTTGATCTGTTCATTGACAAAGCATGTGGGAGTGTCCTCTAAGGGTCTTTCCATCAACACAGAGCATTAAATGAGTGTGCTTTGAAAATTAGTGAAAGCCTTTGCATTATTAAGGAGAAGTAGCACTGACTGCTGTGTAGCCTTGAAAGATCCAGTAAAAAGAGAGGGTTTGTTTCCAACGTTCTCTCCATGTGCTGTGGCCAGCTCTTCTCAAAATGCAGGACAGTCTCTTGCCATGCCAGGTATGGCTGCATTTAGGTGTGCTACATCTCTGGAGTTTGCACATGTTCCTTATCCACTTGGAGGAAGGTGATCTGTAGTCTTAGAGGAAGCAATTTCCTAAATCTTAGAATTGCTGAGTTCCTGTCTAGACAAATGGAGCATTGCCCTATTTGGGGTCTACATCAGCACCTATGTTCTCTAGAATGACAAAATCTCATATATATAAAAAACCAAAACAAACCAAGTAAACCAAACAAAAAAATTAGTGGACTTGGATTCATTGACAAAAATCTCAATATTTTGGGATGCTTTTGACAGACATGTATAAGGAGTTGGGGATTTTTTTGGTCATGGTAAATACCACAGGTATTATACCTTGGAGCTTTCCTTTCAAAAGGAATTATTATTGAGAACATTAGAAATTCATATGTTCTGATTGCCAGATACAATTCAAATAGGTGCAAGTGTCTGTACCAGCTCTTTGTGTAAGCTCAATTTAATTGCGTTTGTGCTGCAAAGAACAAGTGTTTAGCAAATAAATATGAATTGATTTTTGTTCTAGGATCTTGAGCCTGAGAATTGCTGTGCTAACAATTTATTTCTATGGTTTTCCATGACTTGGACCAAGTTTTATTTTAGCAAGATGTCTTTCTCAAGGAAGTTTTACACTGAAATATCATAAAACGGTTGGAATTTAAATATTCAAGCAATTCTAATCTATCAATATATTTTAGTTGCTTTTTAAAAAAAACCTTTTCTACTACCCTTGAGTACCTTTTATTTTGCCACAAGTTATGATTAAAAGTTGTAGAAGTTAATAGAAGTTACACATCACTCAGGAGCAGAGAAATGGGCCCTGATGTCTGTGACCTCTTTCCCACAAACTTGTGAGCTTTATCCCTAGTTCCTTTGCTGGAGACCATTGCCTTCTGAGCAATAGAATGTTTGCAGTAAGCATCTTTAATGCAGTGAACAGATGTGTGTAATAACCACTTAATGTTTTGCTAGGTTTTGCAATGGAACAGGTATGGTTGCTGCTCCTGCTGACAATTAAAGTGCTTCCAGTGACTGCTCAGTTCAATGGATACAACTGTGATGCTAACCTCCACAGCAGGTTTCCTGGTAAGTACTTAATAGACATTTTTTCCAAAGGCTTCTTTATTGTCTTGGTTCAAAGCAGTGCTTATTTTTAAATACAGAGCTTTAAATCTGTCTAAAGCCTGGGGATAGGACTCCATATTAAGTGAGTGTTAATTGTTTTTGTGACAATGAACTTGCCTAATGCTGCACTTTACTTTCTTCTTAATTGCACAATGGGTCAAATTCATCCTGGTAGCAAGAAAAACAATTCCCCACTCACCAGTAGGGCTTGACCTGCTTTTGCCAGAGCTCTAAACTGTCCAAGACATTCACCAGAGCTCATATTGTTGTAAATGTTCTCTATAGATTTAACATTCTCACACTTCTAACTGGGTTTTCTTTCATGTTTGGTTTTTATAGTTTTCTTTTCCTGGTTAAGAGCATAGAATTATATCCTTTTAGTAAAATAAAGAAATATGTATCTATTTTAAGCAAAATTAACTTAATGGCAAAGTTTTAGTGCCTAACTTCAACACTAAGTCCTTGGTTAGGGACAGGTGAAGCAATGGGATATATCTATGGATGATGTATTTTCCTTCCTCTAAGAAAATGGGAACAAAGTAATTTTGGGGACACTGGATGTTCAGAGCTGTTAGTACAATGAGAAATAGAAATGAAATGTCAGTCTTAGTGACCTGGTATCAGGGTTTACTCAGGCAAAGGATCCTTTTAGTTTCTATTACATTGCTTATCCTTTCTATTTCAGTTGTATCTTGGGCAGAATAATAATAATAAAAATGCTGTGAATACTGTCTCTCTTACGTCTTGTTTTTTTGAGGTAGTGATTGAATTGAATAGTTCAGTAATGAGCACTCAGTGTAGTATTACACTGTAATACCCTTCCTGTTGTTGCTTTCTGAATAATAAAAGTTTGGATATTTTTTGTCAGGAAGGGTCAGCTCTTTTATTAAGTTTAAGTCAGCAGAAGGCAGAAAGTCTGTTTATTGATTCTTGTGTTACTATCACACTGCTAGGTGCTTTGTTGACATAAGGACCAACGGTGGGTTTGATTATTTTCCACTTAATCAATATGAACATGAAGAACAGAGAAATAAGACATGCAAAGAAGATCAAATATATTGTATCCATTCCTGAGGAAATCACAGTTTTTCTGAGTATTTTACAAGCTACTTATATATATACAGATATGATATGATATATGATATATGATATTTTCCCTTTCTTAGCATCAATTTTTACAGGCTTGCCTCTGAAACACGAGTGAATTTTGCCCACCTGCTTCAGAGCTACCTTTTGAGTTTCTTAAGAAATTGTGGCTTTTTTTAGTCCCTGTTTCAGGCTTCTTGAGAGGTTTGCAACAGATAGAGGGAAGTTTATGTTCCTTTTTCTGTGTTTTAATTTTTTTTCTCTGGTCACTTTTTGCACCTGCTCTGTGCCAATGTTTATTTGCAATGTGATACCTGTGAATTGAATTAGTCTCTTACTGAGGGTATTTAGGGGCCTCTTGCAATTCTGCCTCATAAAAATGAGTCGTATCAGATTCCAGGTCTGCCAAATCTCATTGACTTGGGAGAAAATCTGTTTAGGTTACAATCAAACAGATTTTTTTTAAAAGCATCTAATCACCCCTCCTTGGCCATAGGAACTGAGAGCAGAGTCCTGCTTTTTCTTGTTTGTCATCTAAGGCATCAAAGATTCAAAGGCTGGGGTTTAATCAACAGTCTTACTGCTGATTTTGAGAGCTAGGAAAGAAAAATAATTCTGTTTGTTAGTTGTGCCTCTGAGATGGAGGTAAAAGCCAGGAATACTTTTTGCCCTAAATTTGACAGGTGTTATTTTCAATACGCGGAAGGGTCTAATGTGTAATGGCTTAGTGGAGCTGAGGGGCTGCTGAAGATGGGTGAGAGCCTCTGCAGGGAGAACGGGCTCAGTCTTCCTGGGCTCAGACTTCCCCAGCACTTGGCTCAGGCTGTGATTTTGGGAATGCTGCCTCAGGGCTCTTGGGGTTCAGATGTAAGGAGAGAGGTGAGAGAGAGGTCAAAAAGGAGAACATTTTAAAACTGCTGTCTTCCAGGCTGAGATACTACTCAGAATCTGGTTATAAGTAGATTTTCTTCTTGTTCCTTATTTGTTCCACACAAGTAGTCTCTATTGCTGTCAGCTGGAATTCCAAGAATGGCGTGCAGATACCAGAGAAGCCATTGGGTGTTGAAGTTGTCCCCTCTTTTTCTTTAAATGTTGATAAGAAACAGAAGTTGTCTTCAATAAAGAGTTTGTCCTCTTTGAAGCCTTCCTAGAGGAACCATAGAGCTCATCCATTTTTCATTTGTTTGTGCTTTTATCATTCATCGCTTAGGTGACTTCTTGCATAGGAATGGTGCTGCATAAATAGGATGACAATCAGACAGAAATTTTGTTTCTGCAGCTTTCAGGTTATTTTAGAGTGCAGGTATGCAATAGTCATCAGGAATGAACGAAAAATAGTCCCATTTTTGGTAGACTGAAAATGCAGTGATTTTTTTTTTTTTGTGCCAAAGCTGGATGTGTTCTAGAGAATATATAATTAGGTTAGATATTGCCATCATTCAGAGAGCTTACATAGGAAAAAACTAGGGAAAAATCTTTAGTTCTGCATTGCAGTAAAACATAGCTTTTAGAAGGCTTCTGGGGCATAGAGCCATAGCAGTCTGCCTACAGTTGAGACATGCAGTTTTGATTCAGGGGATTCTTGTCTTAAATACATGTTGAGAACTTAGTAGGGACTGAGAAAATGTTGCAGATTTTTCATATATACTATGCATTTTAATTCAACATCAAAGCAGTGATTTGATCAAAGAGGAGGTTCATGAGGAGAAACTGATTTGGAACCACTCAGGTATTTTCATTCTCTTCTGATGGAATGACTTTTATTAGTGTGTTCTGTGGAAAACTCTTGTCCTCTGAGGGTTTTTTTGCTGCCTGCCCAAGGGTGAGGGGTCAATATGCGGAGGGGTAACAGAGCAGAAGTGGGGAGTGGAGTTCCCAGCATTTTCCCCCATGAGTCTGCTCATAATTCAAGCTGGTCTCTGCTACTGTAGGATCTTTGTACCTCTTGAGCTTTACTCTTGCTTGAGAGACATCCATGAGTACTGCTGGCTATAGAGAGCTTGTGTGATTTGAGTGCTTTGCCTGTATGGAAATTCTGTGACAGAGAGGCCATTATAGTTAAAGCTTCATCATTTGGGTGCTATAACCTTCAAACCATTGCTCCTCTGACTCAGAAAACCAGAAGCTTTTAATGCAGGAATGCAAATACTTTTTTGTTTGTTTGTTTGTTTGCTTCTTTTAACTTCTATAGGAATAATATTTACCTTCCCAAATTGTCAAGAAACAGGCTAGATATTTAACATCTAAGAGAGCATTAGATCTATTTGGGGTTGGCTTCAGATAAATTTCTGAGCAAAAAAATGTTTTATTTCCAGAATGGACTAATTTGGCAGCAATACTTCCTCATGAAGTAGTGGGAAGAAAAGGTTAAGCCTAGAAAGGTGATTTATCCTTCTGTATCATGCAAAGGTTGGTTTTGTATGGTATGGTCTCATTTCCCATAGTGTCAAATGATAATTTTGCAAGCAGTCATGGTAAATTAATTGGTAAAGTTATTATTCTGCTTTTTGAAAAGGCTTGAAGTGAGTAATGACTTTTTTACATCCTGCAATTCATTACAATCTGACTGTTTGTGCGTCAGTTCAAGGAAGCATAAATACACACTTTGCCATTCCCCCTTTTGTACTGGCCCCTCTACCTTAGTACACTCATTAAATGGATCGTAATAGTCTTCCCGCAGTGAAAACCAAGGCATGCTGCTTCCTGATCTTTGTGCATTACATTAGTGGGATTATGATTGTGTTCAAACCAGGAGACGTTCATGCCAAATCACTTCAACTCTTGTCTTGCCTCCAGTACCTTTTTGCCCAAATTTACACCCAGTGATTAGTATTTATCATGGCATTGGCTCAGGTCTGAGTTTGGCCTATTATTTTCTGCACTTGATTGTTTTAGCTTGAAAGCCACCATTAAAGCTGTCAAAATTAAACTGCTTGTGCTCCTGTACCACGGGGGAAGAACTAGCACATTGTAATGGAAATTTCATTTCCCCTCTGCTGTGACTATACAGTGAAACAATTCACTTTAGCAGGCTTAATGGTACAGTATTGACTGAAGTTGTTCTACAATTTTTAATAGCACTCAATCTTTAAGCAGATGTAATAAATTAGTTCTATAAAGGAGTAATGTCTGTTTAACACAATGCAGTATGTATTTTTGTAAAGCACTGGGGGAAAAACCAGAACAGTCCACCGACCATCTGTGGGCAAAGAAGATCTTAAAGAAGAACAATGTTAGAGCTTTAAAGCAAAACAGTCTGTTGCTTTTGCCTGTATCTGAACCTGATGTTTTTCTATTCAGTACATAAAAATCTTTAGAACTTTTATTTCAAAGGTCAAATTGCCAGAAGATGGTTTTTTTTGCTGTTAAAAAATTGATCAGTTTTAACAGCTGCTTCTTTCTAGGTCTTTTGTGTTGTCATAATGCACAGAATGAAAGATTGCAAGATGCTTTGTGGTATTGATCATAGTCTTCAAGAGCCAACTGATTTTTCATTAAAGCTCAAGTTGATGGTTCTTTTAAAAAAAAAAACCCAAACCCAAAATAGAGGAAAAACCAACTTTAGAGAGATCATAATTACTCTGATATGCTGTTGATTGCACTTCAAAGTCTGCACAGCCTGAGACTGTGATCTCATACAAAATGGACTCTAGACAACTCAGAAAAATGTATCCAGTTTCTCTGCTAGAGTGGGCTGGGAGGCAGAGCTTGGCCTTCTCGATTCCTCAAAATTGCTGGAAATTTCTGTTTCAGAGGGGGCTGCTTAATCAGGCTCCAAATATTTAACCACTTGCTGTTTTCTACTCTGATGCACTGTTTCATTTTATGAATGTGCTGCTAAAAGATTTGCTGCTGTGGGATTAATATATTTTTTGCTTTGTTACACTATGTTGCTATACTAATTCTTGGCTTTTTCTTTAGTGAAGTTATAGAGTCAAATCTATTCTTCAGACTAATGCAATTCCTACTTTTATATTCTAATATTTTGCTGCAACTGAAATCTACAAATTGATTTGATTGGGAGTCACAACGCTGGACTAACTGCTACAATAGTTGTATGATGATTACTTCAAATCTTCTTACAATGTCTTTCCCTGTGTTTTTCTTGCAGCTGAGCGAGATATCAATGTTTTCTGTGGAGTGCAGACAATTACTATGAAGATAAATTTTTGCACAGTTCTTTTTTCTGGTTATTCCGAGACAGATCTGGCACTGAATGGGAAACATGGGGATGCCCACTGCAGGGGCTTCATCAATAACAACACCTTTCCAGCAGTGGTCATTTTCATCATCAATCTGAGTACTTTGGAATCTTGTGGAAACACTTTAGTGGTAAGACCAAGTCAAAGCCAAATTATAGCTTGGCTGTGTATACGTAGGATCAAGTGAATGCTCTTGACAGCGTTGTATCTTTCATAGATAATATTTACTTTGCCTTACCCAGTTAGAAACACATTGAATGCATCAAAGAAAAGTAGGGGAAGTTGGTAATTTATAATCTTGATTGCCACTGAGAAAAAATGGTGGGACACACATTTGTCCTCTGATTAGAAAGTGTAATTTTAATTTAAGTATTTTTTTCAGTGGAAGACTGGGATTTTTTTTCCCAAGGTGTTTCTAAAACTCTTGCTGACCATGCCTTAGATTTTGCAGAAGTGGAGAGTTTCACAGTTTGTGTGTATCACATTGAGGGATATCAAAGTGCCTATGAATAACTTAAAAAAACAAGTTTAAAAATGTATTATTTTCAAGGCTTTTATTCTCTCCAGAATTCTTATTTGTACTTGATCCCTGTCAGTTTTTATAACAAACCCCCTGTTTTGCTGCTAATAATTTTGCTGAAATGTTTGATATGCTCTGTGACCTCTTTGCCTTAGGCTGGATTTTCTTTTAAAATTTCACCAAAACCCAGTTCAACCAATTCAAGACTGTCTTTTCCAACTGTAGCGCTTCCATGACTTTCAGTAGAAGAATTTTCCAGGAAGCAATTTCTTCCTGTTCCTGTGTAGCTGGTCACCTTGTAAACTACCTGAACTTGCTATTTGATCATGTTTATAAGAGCTTGATGTTTAAAAAACAAAACAAAAAACCACCCCAGTCTGATAAGTCCAAATAATTTGAGCTCTCTATGAAGTCCCCTACCAGGCTGCACCGAATACAAAGTATCAGCTGCTAAGAATATATTCCAAAAATATTTATATATTCCCCCCATCTTCTCTGTTTATTCATGCTGTGCCCTAAGCAAAGGCAAAAAAGGAGCAGTGAGCATTTCTTATCATGTTCCCCATGCCGGAGTTTTACAATCTCCTGCATTTCTTGGCAGTGTTTCACAGCAAAGACCTTCAAGCTAATTTTCAATAAAAGTAAAGGAAAGACAACTGTTCAGGCACAACTTGTTTGAAACCCAGGTCTTTCTGTAATATAGCAGACTCAGCTTTTTACTCTATAGGGGTAGAATGGTGAGGAAGTTAACAAAGCTGTAGTTGACTGTACTACTTTAGCCTGCACTGTTTAGGCAAAACTCAGATTCTGGAAAATTCTATTTTCAACATTTTTGTGCCATTTGGAAAATTACTAAGCATGCTATGGGCAAAATGCACACCTGCTTCTGTCTTTTAGGTGTGTTTTCAGTAGACAAAGAAATCAAAGTTCCTGCTGTGTGTCCTGTGCTACTTATTGCAAAATATTATAAATCATGTGCACCTCAGGATGATTCTTCCATAATAAATTGTTTTTTTGAGAAACCATATGTTTTAAAGCTACTGAGACCATCTGTTCTGCTAGTACAGTTATACAAAAGAAATGCTGCAAAGTCCAGTGCCATGTTAATTTGCCCTGTAGTGTATGTGTCTACTAGAAAGGAATTTGTGCTGCTTTCTCAGTTGTTTTCAAACCACTCCCTTAATCAGATCAATAGCTACAGAAGGAGTGGGGCTGGGCTGATACCAGGAGAGAAGTATTCCTCAGTTTTCATGAGGACTGTGTGTTCTTGCAGGTTCTGCACTCTCTGTGAGCAATACAGAATAGAACGTGCCCATGGATGCAATTTAGGTTGCATTGGCATTAAGTTTGCATTAGCTTGTAATTTCTGACACTTTAGTGTTTATAATTAAGATTTAGAAAAGTATAATATGAACGAAGCCACTCACTCGAAGTTGAACTATTTGGCTTGTGTCTGCTTATAAAGTACCTAATTTTTGAATATGTCCAAACCAAAGCTCAACAGTGAGAGAATGTTGTTTCTGTGAACAAAATTGCTTGTGTATTGGCCTTTTTATTGGATATTGAAGCTCATTGTAAGGTAATAGTTTTTAACTGCAATGGAAAAGTTGCTTTAGTTTTTCCCAATAAGTTGCATGAATTCATTGGGAATGTAGAGAAAAAAAAGTACTTACCAAAAAATATGCTTCCAAGATTCATAATTATTTTCAATTGTTGCTCAAGTCTGTTCTAAGAACACAGAAACAGCTTGTGAATTTTATGCTCATGATTCCAGGGAGGTGAAAAACAGAACACAGGGAAGATGCTACTAAACTAAATTAATTTTTGAAGGTTTTAGTGAAGATATTTCAGTGTAAATTATGGGCTAAACATCAGTGTCCTTAAGTTTTTTTGTTCACAGTTAACTTCAGCTAATAATAATGGTCTGTCTTACTCAATAGGTATCCTCAGCTCGAGGTATCAATGCTTATGGAAATACCTCAGTGGTACAGATAGGAAATGTTTCAGGCTATATTGATACACCAGACCCACCAACGATTATCAGCTATTTGCCTGGGCTTCTGTACAAATTTAGCTGTAGCTACCCGCTGGAGTACTTGGTTAACAATACCCAGCTTGCTTCGTAAGTGTGCTTTTTCATTTCTATGTGTTTCATCCCCATGTTTGTGTAAGCATGTATATGTGCATGCCATAACAGCATTGTCTATGTAGGAATTTTTGCCTGCTTAAGAGTAAAGGGTAAGGAAAAAGCATCAAAAGAAAGTGTTGCAAGGAAAAAGAAAATTCTGCGGCATCATTATATGAGATAATATAATTTATGAAGACCTGCTGTTATGAAGAGACCCTTAGATGATGTAAAACTTCCCTTAAAATTTAGATGTTCTGAAAAATTATAGCAGAAAAAAAGAGAAATTCTTCATTAAATAGTTTGTAAGCTTGTAAATATAGAATGCAAGAGAAAATATTTCCATGAGTAAACCTTGTACATCATGTAAAGTCAGTTCCTTTTTGTCACTTTGCCTCTCTGCTAATTATTTTTCTGATTCATGTTTCAAGTAGCATCCATTATTTTCTGCATAGTTAAGACTGTCAGTATTTCCACTATAAATTCCTGTTTCTGAAGTTTATAACCCAAATGCATAAATTAACTCCTTGTGATATGACTCATTGAGTTTTTTAATGATAAAGCCCACTGAAGTATGCAAAAACAAAAATAAGGTATCTTTCTTCATGATGGTTTTTGGTTTCTGGTTCTGTTGTAGGTCATCAGCTGCTATTTCTGTAAGAGAGAACAATGGTACATTTATCAGCACTTTGAATTTGTTGCTTTACAATGTGAGTATAAAACACAGCATGACCTAGACTAAATTTATCTCTGCGCTATGTGGATACAAACTGTTTTAGCAGACCAAAGACCTCGTTATAATTTGCTGTTTCCTTTCCACTCCTCCCATGAGCAAAACCTTTCTTCTAGGCATCTTTCATCTCTGAATTCCTTCTTCCTTTTTGCTTGCATGTACCTGTTGTCTTGTATTTATATGGCTGTCTTTGAGGACAGACACAGTCTTTTTGTCCTGTATTTATACAGTTCCTCAATTTACAGCTCTGGCTTTCAGTTGGAAGTGCCACGTGACTAATCAATTGTAGCCAAAACAATAATACTCCAGAGTGCATATTTTGTTTGCATTTATTATGTTTCTGTGTGTGTGTATAGGTGCTTTGTGCTTCAACAGAGAGTACTCTGTAGTATTCTGTAAAATTATTCCAGACCTATTCCCATAGCAATGAACTATAGCACTTTGGCTGGGATATTTTTATGTTCAAGCCTCGTCAGAGTGTTTCGATCATCTGTGATTGCTGTGAGGGATGTATTAGTTCCAAATCTGTAGCCTGATGTATATGTTGCCTTACGGTGTGGACTTCAAAGATTTTAAGGGTTAATAATTGTAACAGTTTTCATCCAATGCTTCTTCCTTATGTTTTAGATAATTTGAATATGTGTTATTGTAAAAGCTTTTACCATGTAAAATGGGTTGGTGACACTAAAACATGAAAAATGCGAGAACTTCTACTTAATATTAATCCCTAAAATTATATTTTTGTGTTGATTAAAATTTTTACTCATACATTTTAAATACCTGATTTAAATATCAATTTTTCAATCTATCAAACATCATTTTTGTAAATTATGAATCCGATTTTTTTTTGGTGTTATTATTATTCATGCCGTGATGTTGCTGAGTTATAATTCATGCAACTGATTTAAAAGTCAATGCTTTATGCTTTGAACATAATGAGCTATAAATATTGCAACAGGACATTTTTCAATGGCATAGTCGAAAAATTCATGTTTGTTTGAAAGAGCAGAGCTCCAAATAACAACCTATAATCTGTTAAAATGCTGATTATAGTTCTCTCATTTTTAAATAAACCTGTGATTAAAAAGATGGGGCAGAATGAGGGTAGGCAAATTTCTCAGCCAAGCCAAGCATTGACTCCTGCCTTTCAGGGCCCAATTCAGCAAACAGTCAGGAATAAATGCTATTGAGGCTCATATTGAGCAAATTTTCTCCTCAGATGTCCTATGCCAAAATGTGCTTTCATCCTGCCCACCTCTGTAAGCTTGCAAGTTGACCATGAACAGTGATGTCTTTTCATCCTGACAGCAGCCACATTACTAGCCCTAGTGCGTAGCACTGCCATGAATAGCACTGCTAAGGCTGGCAGATTCCAGTGGTGGATATGTCCTTCTGCTTTGCTTCCCAGGGCTGGATAAATACATGGACAGCTTGTGCACTGCCTGCATCTTTCCCTCTGAGCACCTGCTGTCTTGTGGGCTCACTTGATCTCTGTTAGCAGTCCTGGTTTTGGGAGGGGCCTCAAGGCTCACGTCCACCCTTGCTATTAGTGAGGGGATGTGTACAGATGTGCTTCTTAACTGCAAGCCACTGTCTTCTCCAATTTTAGCTGTAGTGTTATTTCTTAACATTGATTCTTCATCTTCTTAGCCTACCTCTGTCTTCCATCACAAAGTGTTGTTTAGATTTACTTTGTGTTGCTGTTATGATAGACTCAGAGTTTACTAGCAAAATGTTTAATGGGCTTTCACGGAGCCTAAGTGGCTATGTGCTTTTATACCTTTTTGCAAATGTCTGTCTAAATGAATAAAAACTACTCTCAAAGAATAAAAGAGCAACTATGGAGTGTAATAGTGAGGGTCTTGCACTTTTTAATCAGTAGCAAAATGTGGCAGAGCTAAGTGTTATAGAAATATATAATTAATTTGAAAGAAGACAAACCTACCTGAAGGCCCCTGATACTGCATAGACTAGATATTGGGCATGCTGCTAATTTTGGCTTTGTTATCTTTTGAAAAAGAATCACTTGATCTCTGCTGTAAACCTTCTTGTTGCTGTCAGCTGCTGCTTGCCGAGGTCTCGCCACAATGAACCTGGTTGAAATCCTATTTACCAGTTTTTTCTCATATGTTTTGAGTGTTTTGACCTTTCACAAGAAGTTTCAACAATGCTGAGTCACTTGTCAAACACACTGCTAATGCAGATAGCACATAGGTGACTTTACCGGATAGTGCATTTTGATATTCTCAATTAGTATCTGTCACACAGATCTGTTTCATGGCTTTGTTGCTAAAGTGACATTAATAGTTTGGATTTTGAACAAAAAGGCCCGATAAAACAGCTACATTTAAGTAGCAGTATATGGGGAATCCCCAACTTTTATATTGAATATAGCTTTCTTGAAACAGCTCTTTCAAAATAATAAAATTTAAATGAAAATGTTTGTTACTTGTAGTTTTCAACAAGCCAGCTTCCATAGAAACTACACTTTGCACAACAGAATGTCTTTGTTCTCCCAGATTATAGATAAAAATATATAGCATCTTATGGCATTGCTATCTCCACTAATTCAAATAACCTTAGTAACCTTTCCTGGGTAGGTGTGCAGTGTGACAACCCAGTAAAGCTCTTCTGTTAGAAAACCACAGTAGGTCCTATGTTTGCCTGTAAGCTCTGGGAGACTTACTGAGGTGTCAATGAATGATTTGCTTTCTTTAATCACTGATCCAACCACCTTATTAAATCTTCTATTCTCCCAAATTGTTGCATGGGGCAAAGTCAGTCTTTACAGACAAACTTGTAGGCAATTTCTCTGGCACTGCTTTTTGCTTCTTCCCTTACAGAGGACAAAGTAAACAATCATTCTACACAGAACGGTCAGAAAAATTGCTGAGAGCTCAGTCTGGATGCAGATGGGTTGTTAGAGTGGAATTTCTGTTACTATTGAGGCAATGTTTGTTTTACAGGATTCAACCTACAGTCAGCAACTCCTTATTCCAAGTACAGGTTTACCTTTGAAAACCAAAATATATGCAGCTGTAAGAGCAACCAACCTTGATGGCAGGTACCATAAAGGCTGTTATTTCTTGTCTTGCTTGCTTTTCAGGTCTTGTTACTTATCTGATTTAGAAGCATTTGTCTTTCCGCTTAGTTTTTTTTATTTCAAAAGAATGGTTGGTGTTCAATAATCACTGCTCTCAGCTGGAGGGTGTCAGGTCCTTGGCAGTGAACGCATATTTTGCTGCAGTTCCCATTATGAAAGTTTTCCTGAATTATACTTTAAATCTTGTATTACTTTTATTTAACAAAAGGCCCCTGTTGAACCAATTGAGAAAACTCAGGGCTTTTAAAAGTGGGCTGGTTTTGATTTCTAGTCCCATGTGGCCATGATTTCTGAGAGGAGGTGTGCACTGTGTGTTGATGTGGTGGTTGACTTATATGAAACCAAATTATTTGATTTATAAAATTCTGCTGCTATGTTGTGCTGTTTAATCTTCTAAGTAGTTGAAGAAACGGGATGACTTGCATGTGACATGTTCAATACAGTAACTCAGTCTCACTGTAACAGCCTGCATTACCTGTTTGTGTGCTTTTTTGTACTGTCCTTTTATCTCACTTCACTCACATCCCCCCATGCTTGCATTGCCAGTTCCCCTCATCTGTCCCTTTACTCCCTGTGCAGGTGGAATGTTTTGATGGACTACTGTTACACCACACCATCTGGCAATCCTAGTGATGATCTTCGATATGACCTTTTTTTCAGGTAGACCATGTGCAAACCCTGAGCAAAAAGAATTTTGTTGGTCCTTCTTTAAAAAAAAGAATTATAAATCTCTTCAGTAGTGGTGTCTTAAACTGCCTGGAAAGTTTAAGCATTATTAGTAGGCAGGACCAAGGGCTATGCTTATAGATTACATGTCAGAACTTCTTTGTGTGTGAACATAAACATAGAAGCAGGTGCCAAGTCATAAGAATTATGAAGGTAAAAAAGCATATACCCAAAGAGGTTCTACTAGAGATAATATAAACGCTTAAAGTGGATGGCTAAACTGGCCTTTATTTTACCAAGGGTGAATGTGTTGAATGACAGTGATGTAAAATATCAGAGACTTCAGTCCAGGAAAGTAGTTAAGCAAATGATTAAATATAAATAGATGCTCCTACTTCTACTCCCAGTAATAACATTTATTTGAATTGGAACTTTGAAAACATCTTGAGTAGTATCTCAGATTAAATTTTATCTGTGACACCTATTGGAGAGGTACTGTCTTCATTTGGAGTTACTTGTCTATACTGGTTAGCATACCTGATTGCTTTTTGCTTCAGGTCTCAAGTTTCTTTGAGCACTGGAATTAAATGGTACCTTGGTTATAGCTGTGGTGCTGTGAACTAAAACAATGTTTTTGTAGGAATGTGTTTCAGCACAGGAAGCTGCAGCCTAACAGGCAGATTGTGTCTGCAGATATTTGCACTGTGTTCTTTTTCAAAGAACTAAAGTGTTGAACTTGCTGCTTAAGCTATCTTCTTCTCAGCTAAGAGCTTCAAAATACTAACAGAGCTGCTCATCCCAGTTTCACTCTTCTCTACAAAAACTAGCTGTGACAAGGATCCGCAGACAACCATAATTGAAAATGGCAAGAGTCAAATGGGCCGGTTTTCCTTTGAGGTGTTTCGCTTTGTGAAGCACAAGAACCAGAAGATGTCCACGGTCTTCCTTCATTGTGTGACAAAGCTGTGCAGAGCAGATGACTGCCCCTTCCTTGTGCCAGTAAGTTGTAATTATCTGGATATAAAATAGGCACGCTGGAGTTCTGCATACGAGTGTTATGGAAGTTTGGATGGCACAGAATGAAAGCAACTTGTAGAGACTGAAGTAAGAATGTTTTTTGTGTCTGAAGGAATGTGAAATAACTAATGAAGAATATGGAAATGAATACTGTCCTCTGGAAATAAAATAATACTAGACCTGCAAAACACAGATTATTGAATATATGAGAAATTACTTTCTTGCCTTGTGGTCCTTAATTTTTAGAAGTAACAGCTCTGAGATGGCTTTTGGGTTGATATTCTTAGTATAGTTGTAAAGTATCCATCATCACAGTGTAGAGAAATAGCTTAGAATATAATTTATGGAAAAGTTAAAGCTATAGGAAGTGCTATTATACTGAAAGGAAAATTTGTGCAAGTTTCTCATAGTGAAAAAAAATACTATGCCCCTTAGAGTTTATCTCCCTTATCATCTGAAAACTGCTCTTTTGTTGAAATTCATGAGGTTATGTCTATTTAACTAATTTTAGGAGTATCAGGAACAACAAATATATTTTGCAAATAAAAACATTTAAATAAATATATAAACACAAACTTCTGTGATGTCTTCAGAACACAGCAGTGTCTCCTACTGAATAACTTCTCATTTAGAATTTTAAAGTGCGGCCAGTTCAGTATACTCCTGAAATTTTGTGTATGTTTTTATGTTACACATTTATATAATTAGCTTTGCAATCAATTTATGTTCTGAGGCTTTTGAAGTTCTTTCACAAGAAGCTGAAGCTAAGGAAATGCTCATGTTTGAAGCATGCTTGAGTACCCTAGATTAAGGTAGATGATAGGTTACAAATGTAAAAGATGGATGACAGATGAGAGTGCTGGGGATCGGAGATTGTTTTAGTGTGTCATTGCTATTTAGAACTCCATGGAAGATGTGCAAACTCTCACTTGAGAAGCTTGCTAGAATAGGGATTGTCAAGCAAAACAGATTTGTTGAGGAAAACAGACTGTAAACATAGCTTTGGGAAATTAACTACTGAAAATTTGATATACTTTAAGATGGATCTTGTAAGCAACAGCAATGTAGTTTTGTAGACAAAGTGAGGCAAAATAAAATGGCAAGCCAGGAATTTATAAGATGCACTTCTAGGCAATATTGCAGATATTTTTATTGCGAAGTAGCTTAATGCATATTAAGAAATAAAATCAAAGTTGTAGTATTGCTTACTAAAGAGTTCATATTACATCAGGAAGGACAAAAAGGCCACAATTGTTGCATTCTCAATCTGTGATTGTTTTGATTGACCTCTCAGATCTGCAGTAACAGAGAAAGAAGAGACACTGGAGGAAGGACAACTTGGCGCCCTCAGAGCACATCTGGCAATGCTGTAATCTCTGCTGGCCCCATCATTACTAGGAGTGGTAGGTATAAACAGTCTTTCTCTATGGACTGCAGGAATTTCATAAACCTGGGGAAATGTTTTGTGGTTTAATATAAATTTGCAGTGACTTAAAGGGTGAATTCTCTGTGAGTTTGCTCAGTATTTTTTTACTACTGCTGAGTATTTTTTACTAAATTTTTTTGCTACTTTGTTTGGTAGGAAATTTTGAGCTACTATTTTTGTTTGGCTCTAACATGCTTCCTCCTCCAATAAAATCACAGTGGGATACTGTTATACATATAAGGCCATTATAAAAGTCCAGACTTCAGTGGGTTAAATTTTTTTTGTCAGATTTCACTGGAGATAATAGAATTTAAGGTACTGTGTTCACTGCTGCAATTTAATTTGGATGGACAATGAATATTCACTGTCACTTTCTATTCACTACTTCTTCCAGCTCCCTCTGGGTTTTTATCTACATGGTGCTTAAAATTAATGCATACTATTCTTAGATTCAGCTATAAGAAAGAAATGGGACAAAACCATTTTAAATTTAAAATAATGGGCCAAAATCCATTGCTTTAAATTGAGGGTGAAATCCCTTGATTTTCATCTTTATTGCCAATTGTTTTAGGAAAAAAACCAAAAGGTAGCTCTAAATGTAACCTGCAGTCTCTGAAAAAAAAAATGTGACTGCTGTTTAAGTTTTACGAATTACAGATATTCATAAATAGTTGCAGTTAAGCAAATAATTTCACAAGTCCTAGGTTTAGGATGCTGAGAGTAGACTGAACCTGGTCTAGGAAAACAAATTTAAACTTAAGAATAAAATCCTCCTTTAAATGCCAAGTCGTTGTACTTATATACAAAGAGAGCAACTGAACCTCCAGAATGGGGAACCACCTAACAAGAAACCATTTCTAGAACAAATGGGCTCTGTTACGAGTAGTATTTCTGCATTGAAAATGGATTTTTTTTGCATTATACATGGTCCCATTTGCTGCCATCTGATTAGCCAAGAAAAAGTGAGAAGAACTAACTTCTAAGTTGCATACATGAGTACATATGGGAAACGAAAGAGGGATTTGGTCAGCCAAACAAGTGTGCTGGAGTAATTCTGTCTTAGGCAAGGAATGGAAACTAGATACAGTTTCTTATATGAGCAGCCCCTGGTGGGTAATATAGCTCATGATTCAAATGCTCTGAATGCTATTTTTACAATTAAAACAAAAAAAGGATACTTTAATTACCTTTAAATACTGCATAGTGTCAAACAAAGAGATCTGATGGATGTTTGATGGTCCCAAAGAAAGGATAAACAATTTTATAATTTCATGACAACTGTTGAGGTTGTTTAAATAAAATCATTATTAAGGCTGAAAGAAGGAAAATAATTTTTAGGTGTATTCTAAAGTGTGTGGGTAAACACTTTTTTGATTTCTCCATCTTCATAGTGTGTTTTTGGAGTATTCCACTCATGCTGACAGAAGGATGGTTTAATGGGAAGCACTTGAAAAAAATATGAGATTCAATTCTAAACTCTGCCACAAATTTAGTGAGTGGCATTGGTCCTCAATCTCACTTGCATTTCCCTTTTTCTTCTGGATCAGAAAGAGGGAATTAGTACTGCTCTCAATTCCCATTGTGAAAATAAGCTCATAAGAATCAGGAGGTTTGTGAATACTACAGTTAACCAACTATAAAGGGGAAGATCATACAAGAGCTTGACCAAAACTATCTGGATGATGAGTAAATTGGGATAAATTTGGATAATTCTGGATAATTTTTTTTAAAGTTTAGGTAAATTTTAGATGAGGAATATCAGAGTGTTGCTCTGGGTGCAGCGATGTGATGCTGCATGGAAGTACTCATACTGTTTTCAAGGCCAACTCTGGTCTAGCTTTAGTACAGATATGTTTGTCCAGAGCCCACAAAAACCTGCTGTGCCTGGCTCACCACGGTCCATATGCAGCAGTAGGACTGCACAGATGTGCAGCCCCTCACTTCCCTCATTTAGGGTGGAGCTGCAGCTGTCCCAGGGCTAACTGTGCACACCAGCACCTGCAGAGGCTCCTCAAGGTACCCAGGTCTCCCCAAGACCTGTCACCAGCTGTTCTGGCAGTGGAGCTGCTGATGCAGCTGCCTTGGTAGGAACTGAATAGTGCTGCTGCAAAAGAGTGGTGGTCTTGTCCTGTGCGCTTCTGAACTCATATTTCTAACATTTGGCTCTTCTCAGAGAAACGTTATTCTTTTTTGTTAATCTAAAAGAAGTCATTGCAGGAGATGTACACAGAAGAAAATGTTTTAGTCTCTGTAGGGAAACAAAGCAGCTACCTACTTGTGAAGTTAAAATTATGTAGCTTTTGATGGATGTCTCACTTAAGCTTGGGAGACAGCTGCTCAAAGCAAATATATACGTCAGCTGTGCTTACAGATTGCACAAAAAAACCCCAAAACAGTGACAAGAAATGTAATTCTGAAATGGACATTGGTAAGCAAGTAAAAACTGAAGACAAAATACAAATGTTACCCTGACTATAAAACCACTATGTAACTGCCAAGAGGAAAATGAGCATAGTTAAAAGATCTTTTTTTTTTTGTAATAATTTATGGTTGCTGACATTTTTTCTTGTAAAACTCCGTTTTTTCCCTCTAGAGCTGTTTTATAATATGATTAAAACAAGGGGCTTCTGTATAACATTGTGCTTATGCTTGTGTTGTTACTGAGGGAGACAAAAGAACTGGTCACCTTTTCAATTAAAAAATTCCTGATTTAAGGTGGTGTTGGTTTGTTTCTCCCCAAGACATAAAAAATATTAATTAATATTTTAATATCTCCTGATATTAAAAATGAAGCAATGACATGCAATTAATGCTATTGTCCATATTTAAAGAGATGCTAAAAGCTGCTAGTCAATGTGGCAAGTAGACCTGATGTATTTTTAAAATAAAGCTAGAACTTTTGTCTTTTGTGTTGCAAGAGGGGAAGGGGAAAGCAGAGGTATTTAAAAAATATAATAAATGTCCTTTTTTATCTATAGATGAGACGCCAACCAACAATTCACAGCTTGGTAAGTTAATCAGAATTCCAAGAAAATTAAGAGAGGGTTTATGAGGGAAGCAGAACTGAAGATGAACCATTTTGATTAATATCTATGCACTGGGATTTTTTTCATATTTTTCTTTTTGTTTTTTTTGTTGCTCAAATGAGTCAGTACCAACATGTGCTGAAAAGAAAGAAATTGTATTAAATTCTCAGTTTAATTTGTGCACCCAGCAGCACCTACATTGGAACTTTTAATTGCTGTGATGTAATTGAAATTAAGATCTGATGCTACAGCAAATGAGGGTGAAGGGTATGTTATAGCCACCAGATGCACAACCAGACTTAAGCAGGAAAATTGTTATTATGGTGCAATCTAGCTTGGTTCACATCTGAAAGCCAGCAGGTCAGAGCTTCAGCTCCTGTTCTCCTAGCATTTAACCATACAAAGAGCCTGTGGAGAAACATGGACAGAACTTGTGCCCTTTTAGGCCAGTGAAGAAAATAGGCTGCAGGGGAGATCAGCTCTTTAAGTTTTAGAGTGCTTTTCCTTTGGGCACTTGGAACTCTTGTTTCAGCCTATTACTCTTCTCTGCTGGTAGCAAGGAGTGGCTGATGGCTAAGAAAGGATGATCAGGTGGTACAGTGGGCCCTTCCACCTTGAATTTCCTCATAACAGGACTGAGTGGAACAAGGAATCTATCCTGTCCTCTGAACTCTAACACTATTTGTTCCTTTCTTTACTCAATTAAGAACATATAAAAGCAGCTACTGTACTTGTCCATCATGGAGACTTCTCTCTGTGATTTATTGCTCCCTGATGTGCTTCTACCTATGGATATAACTAAAATTATAAAAAGCAAATTATTTATTTGCTGCACACAGTTGGCTGTGTTAATGGCTGCTATCTTTCCTTCCCATCCAACAAAAGCACCAGCCTCTCCATCCCAGAGCAACAGCCTTTCCTTTGCCTGTTGCTGTCCCTATGGTGAGCACAGAGGTAGAGTGGGCTGAGGTTACTGCTATAGCAGTCAGAAAGCAGCACAGTGTTGGGAAAGGGAGAGTAACCAGATCAACAGTGTTGATTTCCTTTCAGCTTGGGTGAGGAAGGTGGGATTAATGGTGTTGAGGGCAGGTGGTTGCTTCTGGGAGGTTCCTCACATGGAGGCTGTGCTGTCATTTTACCTCACTCTCTACCACTGATAATGGCAAATGCTCATTAGTACTCAAATGTCTTTTTTTTCCCCTCCTGCTGGAAAAAACAGAACCAGCTCTGGCTGTATGGGGCCCATTATCTCAGAATTGGTCCATAAACAGCTTGCTGAACTGCAATAAGTATTAAATATGTCACCTTTTCTATCTGAGAATTGATAAACATTAAGAAGCTCATTCTGAAGGTGTACAATAAGCTTCCAGAATGTCTGATATCTAGTGCCAGACATGTCTGCTGACTTAAATAAACTTTGAATTGAAATGTGACAGTGGGGAAGAAACCCTTTCATCAACTTGGTTAGGCCACAAATCCTTATACATCTACCTTGATAGTCTTTGGATAAGCCCTTGGATAATAATAATAATCTTGCCTTGAGTAACACAGGTCAAGTTTGGTCACTAGCAGATGAGGGATAATGCCTCAGAAGGCACATGTCTTTATCCCCCAGCATGATTGATACTGGAAGAATTAATAACTGTTTTCAGAATGTACTTAGATAAGCTTTATCCAAGTAAACAGGTGCTCATTCTGAGGTGCAGTTAGTTTTTGCTCCTTCATTGCAATTATACAGTACATTGGGTTTTGGAAGGGGAAGGCAGAAGTATTTGGTACTCATGAGAGATAAAACCAGATCTTACCTGAGAATTTTTCTTCTCCTTGCAGCTCACCCAAACGGACCTCCTTTCCAGATGAACACAGTCACCAGTGCGCTGATTTCAGGCATTGTCGTCCTAGGAATTTCAAGCATTTTCTTTTTTGTATGTTCTCTAACCCTTCTGCACAGAAACTGGCCCAACACTTCAGCCCTGAGCGGCATTCGGAACCCAGTCTTTAACTGAAAGTGATGATTTGTTTGCACTTTTTGTTTGAGGTTGCCTTTCTCATCTGTGAAATATGATTCCATTAAAAAGTAATATTAAGGCAACACTCCAGTGATATGGTATCCAGCTTCTGTTCCAGCTATTCTATATCTGTAGATTTGCTAGATGATGTTGTGTAGGTAAGCAGCAGTGATGTTGGTAACGAGCCTAGAAAATGTTGAGAATCTCAATTGTGTTTGCGATCAGACTGCATGACATTTGCCCATGAACGTGCTGACAATAGAGCTCATGTCTTCATCTGCACAGTAAAGTCTAAAAGCTGAAGAGGCTGCAGATGAGAACCTTTCCAAATATACCACTTTAATACAAAGGCTGACATATTCAGAGCGGTTCATAAGTTCATAAACACCTAGAAAGATAAGGCTAACTTCTCTTTTGTCATTACATTTTTCACAGAAATAAATGTGTCTCAGGAGGAATTTGTTTTCAGCTGTCTTGGCTAAAAATAACCTAAGAGAGGCTTGGAACAAGTGAATTTTACTTATTTGTAATTTGGAAGTATTTTCTTTAATATATCTTCCATTGGCTTGTGGAGATATCATGTATCAAGTATTGCCCAAACTTTCCTCACAGAAAATTATTTTTGGAGCACAATTTGGCAACAGAGTAAAACTCTCACTAATATACTAATTGTTAAGGGCAAGTTTTGTCCCGTTTAGTTTTTCAGTTCTCAGATAAAACTTTCATTTCCACATGAAGAGTCATCAATCAGTGCTTATTTCTTTAGCAGATTTTCTGTGTGAGTTAGACTTGTTCACTGCAGGACAAGGGGAAGAGGGCAACTAGAATGATGACAGGCTGCAAGTAGTACTGTACTGTTGCCTCTTGTTAATCTGATGAACACCAGATTTACCTGAAGTGAGTGTGAGTGACAAGTGCCCTCAAACAGGAGCACAAGGCAGTGGCTTGGCTGTGTAGAGTAGACAAAAATGCTGGTACTAGAGACACAACATATTAAGCTGGACTGGATAGACAGTTGGGATTTTGGTCACACATACAGCAGTTAAATTTAATTTTTCATGTACTGTACATATTGGCCTAGAAACACCTCATTGATATTTATCATCATCCTGTGTTAACCGTGTCTGTGTCTTCACTGATGTGACAGAACTGGCTAATGATCAGGGCTTTTTGGCTCTCAAGGCTAAAGACAAATACAGTCTTGTTCTCAGTTTTCTCTGATCCTGCAAATGCTGTATAAAGGCCTGTTGTTTGCAAATTCCACTGTGCTGTAGGGCAGTATCCCTAACAACCAATACTGTGCCTGTTTTCCTCCAGTCTTAATACCTCAGAAACATTTTTGCACTTCAGGGGTTAGGTCTGATGACATGTAAAACACGATTGTTTAATAAAATTATTTTAAACGTTTCAGAGTGGATGCTTTGTCTGAACTGTTTTCCTCCCCCTGTCCAATTGTTAGTTTTATATGTGCTTTCAGGGACCTCATTCTACAGAGAGGAAAACAGACCTGCTTTTTTAAGTTGGTTTGGTATGAGCTTTCAATATACAGGATAAATTAATATAATTATAGATTTACTGACCTTTAAAGGAGAGTGGCAAACTCTGGATATTTATATTTCCAGCCTGGGGATAAATAAATTCAGATAATCTATTTTAATTTACTAATAAAGAGAACCACAAAAATCCCATTAATGTAATTACTACTTAGTAAGGAGCAGCTTTAGCTGAAAGTTTCCAGTGATGGAGATAGCCATTATCATCCTTAGAAAGTTGTTTCAGAAGTTAATTGCTATCTTTCAAAAATACTTCCTAATGTGAATATGCCCATTTTAACATACCAGTCATTAAAAAAAGTCAGGCTTATGTCTGCTAGAGAGAGAGAGGCCCTTTTTCTAACACAAATCCCATACAGTTTGGCTAAGACCACAGAAAAAGAAAGTGAAAGCTGTTAGTATTATAAAAAGTTGTTGATATAATATCATATTTGTCCTATTTGATTTCTCTGTATTTCTGGAAGACAGTTTGTTGCTTTTTTATAAGGAAATGTATTTCATAGTAATTAACAAAGTCTTGTTGACCACATTTTTTGAGGCTCGGGTAACCTATTACGAAAATAGAGCTGCTACTCAATAATGTAATATGCAGAACGTTATTCTTCTATTTGTTAAAATTTCTGGAGTGGTTTGTTTATGTGAAGAACTAGTAAGGTAACTACTTGTGTAAATTTTCTTCATGTGGAAATTGCTAGGTACTGAAGGGTGATTTCTCTCTAGATGAATTATTGACAGAATTCCAACAGCCATCTGTAAGAGTCATTACTGAGCATCCTATGGATTGTGAATGTATTTGTCTCCATCATTCATTAAAAGAGATAAATATTTGTTCTTCCTTGGTAAAGAAACATGGAGAGCTGCAAGTGGAAAATGATGCCTAAACCAAGGCTTATCCATTTAAGGATCTGATAGGGGATGATTTATGAATTGTAGGGGAGCTGAAAACTTGAGCTAGGCTGGCAAAATATTTCTAGGAAGGTGAAGACTGAATTTGTAAAAACATCTCCGTCCTGGTTTGTTTGAAAGAAATTTACAGGTATTAAGGAACACTTGGAATCCACAATTTGTGACCTCCCAAGTTCCAAATAACAGGTTAGGCAGAAGTTGAGTGGATGTACATGAAGGTTACACCCTACTTTTTGAAGGGCAGGATGTCAGGTGAGAGGAAATGGGGAATGGATTGAAAACATAAATTACATGTAGTGGGCACTCCCACTTGAAAGATCAAGTTTTAAACGAAGCCCCGAAACTAAGAAGACACTTTGTATGAACAGCTCTGGCCTGGGGGTCTTACAGGTGTTAAGTGAAACAGAATTGCTAAAACAATAGTGGCTCTGATAATGCAAACACTTCTTTTAGGGGTGCCTGTTATGTGTGTTTTAATGCTTTTTTTGCACAGAGGTCAGGTTTCTGCAGGTAAGCACAGTGTACTGAAATATTCTCAGGTCTGTGACCCAGATTGTGAAGCCTACTGAAAAGAAACTGAAATTTTAAGCTCAATTCTAAATCCAATAGAATTTAATAAACCTATAAAAGTGTGAAAACACTTCTAGGCTTCCTCCTTGGAAGAGATAATTGGCATATCCAACTGGAGCTGTGTATACCAGTGTTTGAAATAAATTCAGTTGATATTTGAGAAGCAGGCCTTGGCTGAGGAACCTGGAAGCAAGTCACGCTTCCTACTTTATTCAGCAGACAGTATTTCTTACTCTCCATATCTTTTAGGCTCTACAAATGTGCCAGAAGAAGCAGACTTGCCCTGATTAAACTACTCATCTCTTCTTCTGGAGGAGATGTAAGTAAGACTGTTGTGGTAAACTAGGAAATGTTCCAAGTGTTGCAAATTGGTTCTTCCTCATGTTACTCCCAGGCATTATTTCAATGCCACTTGGACCTTCCACCATGTCTTTCAGGAAGAAAGAGCTAGGATGGGTGTGGAAGAGACATCAGAGAATAGCTCTGCACAGTCTGGACCCATGGTTTCAGAACAGTCATGGCTCTTTGCCATTATGTCTCTTCTGAAATGTTTTATTAATTTTTCTGTCATTAGTTTATTAACTATTTCCTGGTCTTTAAAAGAGTATGTTTGTACAAGTAGGAAGCACACCCTTGCGATTAGAGAAATAGAAAATATATGGTGGAAAAGTTGTTCAAGTGACTTATTTTGTGAAGAAGGTGAACCAATCACTTTTGGTAAACCGAGGAAAGTGCTGGCCACCCAGATTTCAAATGCTGCTATTGCATTTGTAACCTCAGCTTTTGGACTTTAGGGTGTAGCGTGAAAACTACTTTGTGCTAAAGCAGAATCCCCTCTTGTCTTTGTAACCAAAAAATACCATTCAGCCATAGCTGAAATGTTTGCTGCAATCCCCCGCTAAAAGAGGAAATCTTCACTCTTTTGAACTTGTAAGATGATGGTGGTTATAGGCATTCACTATCCTCACCATAGCATTTGAATAGGCATCAAATGCTCTGTTTACATCCCAAGCTGCTTGTGTATAGACTCTAGGTCTCTGAAGTGTGTTTATCAAACTTGCTTGTTTTACATAAATAAAACAAAAAATAAAAATAGCTTTGTTTCAGTATGTTTTCAGCCCCTTTTTCTGGACTGAAGATTGAATCAGGAGAGGCATGGTGTTCCTGCCAGCAGTCTGCTATATTTGTCACCAAGCCAAGGAGGCTGGATTATATCCATTTCTTACACTCTTCGGAATAGGTAAAGAAGAATTTGCTCTTGTGAATGTTTTCTCCTCAGTGCTGTAATCCCTTGTCTCTTGATTCAAACTGAGCTTGAATCAAGCTCTATTCAGGCAATTTTATTACTTTTTTCAGGTAGTAATATCTCTCTGCTCAGCAGCTGTTTTGAGGGACAAGCCTCAGTGTGGTTTTTTAAACTGATTTTTTTTTCTTCCTTTTTTCTTTTTTTTCTTTTTTTTTTTTTTTAATTTATGAAGAATTAGTGGACTAGACCAATCAGTACAATCACAAGCTACCTTATACAGCAGATATTCCTGAGTTGTGTTTTCCCCTCTACAGATTCTAATAGATAAAAATAATGATCCTGTTAATTCAAATGCTAACTGCAAATTACTATTGGGGCAAAAACTCAGTGTAAGACCTGTACTGGTTGACTCAGAAGATCATGCACACACAGCAGGTGTTTATTCTGCACAGGCTTGCATCCATTCTGGAGCCAGTGACATGTCAGGAGCTAAGTAGACTGGGTGCTATCTCACTTCAGAGTCAAACCTTGCTTCTGGATGTTAGGGGCTGCCCAGCTGAGTCAATGCCATGTGATGGAGTGATGCCTTGGGGCTTCCCTCCCTCACCCCAAAACACTGGGCTGCATATTGTCATCACAGCACTGCAATGAGTATGGCCACAACCATGAGATGTAGGCTCCCAGTCAGCCTTCTCACCATGTCCTGGTGCTTCCCAGGCTGCAGGTCTGACTCTGGAAGAGCTCTGCATGTGTGCTGTAACTTGGAATAGTGGGAGCACAGCCCCACTGCAGCAGTGCTTGTGCTGCTTGTTTGTACTGCTGCTCCTGGAGACTCCTGAGCAGCTTGTTCTGCTACATGTGAACTCCACACAGATTTGCTCTGCTTGGAACACCTATTAAATACAGAAACAAAAGTGTCTGAGTTAATGGGAAACCACTGACTAATCCCCTTTCTGGGTAATTGTGCTTGTTTCCACAAGTGAAGGCAGGGCAGGGAGATGGTGTCAGGACTGTGACCTCAGGTGCAAGGGGAGCAGCCCCTGCAGAATGGGTTGTCGAGATGTCTAGCTGTAAGGAAGAGAAGCAGCTTTCTTCTATGGGTCATGTGGCAGGAATTTTTAATTTTTGTGGTGTCTATGGGGCAACCAAACATCTATGGTTGGCCTGGTACACTCCAGGGCAGTTAGTGCATAATGTAGGCTATGTTGTATAAACTAGGAAAGACTGTGTCATCCTGGGGAAATCTGCTTTGACAACCAAGCTTATATCAAGACCATGGGTATTCAGATTGAAAACTTAAGCACTCACATACGTTTTTCTTGTACAGATCACTTCTACAGCAGCAATATGTGTTTTGCTTCAGCGGCACTTGGGCGTTCTCAATTCTGTCAGCTTTTTTATCAATGCTTGCAGAATACTGCCCAGGTACAGTGCTCAGATAAGAACCTCTTCCTGGGAGTTGCTATTAAATTAATTTCACTTAATAAAAGTGTTTCTGGTCTGTCAGGCCCAAACCGTGGGTGTGACTTGTACCTTGACTCCTAATGTGAAACTTATACATGCTTTGAGTACGGTCCTGTTTCAGTTGCTACCCTAATTTTAATCCTTAGAGTGGAAATTGCCAATACCTTATGATGGTGCTTTATCTTTCCTTAGCATTTTTCAAGTCTTCAAATTCTTTAAGCCTTTTAGGTTCTTCATTCCCTCAGCAGGTGTTCTAGCCACTGACTATCTTGTTGGCCCTCCACCAAACTTCTTCTAGTTTATTGCTGTTTTCCTTCTAATATGAGGATCAGAAAATGACATAGGATATCTACTTTGTGCAAAAAGTGATGAGTAGTGAGGAGAAATTACTTCCCTCAGTCTCCTGGCTACGCTCCTGTTCTTACAGTCCAGGACACTGCTGACCTGCCTCACTGCTGGGACCCACTGCTGGCTCCTGTACATTTCTGTCATCAAGATCCCCCAGTTCTTTTCACCAGGGCTGCTCCCAACCAGTCAGTCCCCAGCCTGTATCACTGCAGGGGTTACTCTCATACAGATACAGGACTTTACAGTTGTACTTTTTGAATTTTGTGACGTCCCTGTCAGCCCATTCCTCCAGCCTGATGAGGTCCCTCTAAATGGCAACTTCACTCTCAACAGTATTGGGTGGTGATTTCAATTTGTGGCATCTGCGAATTTGACTACAGTCTGCTCTGTCCCCTTCTCCAGATCATTGGTAAAGGTATTAAAGAGGGTATGCTGGTTACACCTGGAGAAGGGCAGAATCACAGAGGTTTTTCTCCATGAGAACTTCCTCTGTAAATTGATGGGACCAATTGGAGGCTGGTTTGGTTATTGACAGCCTGAGAAACCAGTTGGAGAAAATTAGTTCGCTCCATGAAAACACATTTTGAAGGAGGTAACCCAGAAAAAAGCTCTTTCTCTTCCGGCAGCACAGGTAACACCAGCCTGGCCTGGCTCCACTGCAGGCCTGAGGGCCTGGCAGGGCAGGGCCCCTGTCTGGGGAGCTGGCATGGCCTGGCAGGGAGGAGAGGAGGCCATGGGCAGGGCAGGGCCCTGTCTGGGGAGCTGGCATGGCCGGCAGGGAGGAGAGGAGGCCATGGGCAGGGC